>CAWUFW010009314.1:0-525000 GCA_963921515.1 Calotriton arnoldi
AGCACAGATTAGAGCGTGCCGGACTTTTTCGGAGGTCCAGTGTGCTACTATGGCACCGGTCGTGAAACAAATGTTAAGTACGTCCGCATATGAGCCGGCGGACCGTAATGCTATGTTCACTTACTTGATGTGTCCAATCGCTATCTCCGAATTCTATTCTGTCGGCGTGGGCATGGAACTCGAGGAACGGGAGCCTGATAATGCCTGTGAACCGAAAGGAAAAACTGGTTCCGGGTGACGAAAAGTAGTATAATACAAGCGCGGCCATCTTGGAATGGGCTAGGGTAAGAAAAGACCAAGCCGATATTTCATGATTCGAGAGATAAATGTAAAAAATGGTGAAGTGGGATATGATCCCCAAGCGCACGGGAGAGAGGGGGGATAAATAATTGATTGAACAAAAATCAATAATGGCGAAAAAAAGAAAAAAGGGGGGTCAAGATATCACTCGGCAGGTAAAAAGTCTGCCCCTCAGTGATGCGCAAAAATAGAAAGGAATGGCCTCTATATTGGTGGCCATCTTGGGCGGTGGTGGTAATCTGGAGAAAGACATATTCAATTATAGTAATAGGGATGGCCCGTACAAATAAGACGCTGGGGCCTAGCAGCACGAGAGAAAAAAATGACAAATGTGGAGGGAGTTAGCAACAGTGTTAGAGCAAAAGCCTATTATTACTCATAGGTAAAATAGTCATGAAGAAATGGTCGGTTTCAAAATTGACAAAAGAAAAGGAAAGCAAGGGAAAAGGATATGTAGATCGCTGGAAGTAGATCCAGACTAGGAGGGGGACTATCCCAGGCATAATGTCTAGGCCTGCATGCAGGTACAGTGGAAATCTGAAATCAGGACGACAGGGTTGTGAGAAAAAACCATTCATTCATCACCCAGCCAGACATGCATCTCTGCATCCTTGTTGAGTCCAAGTTTGACTGTGTTGTACTTCAGAATGTGTTCACTCTCTCTTCTCCGCAGTTTTAGTTCCCGGGCTCCTCCTCGTTTTGAGGGGTGTATCACCTCAAAACCGTAGAAGGTGAAACTTTTATTGTGAGGATGGGCAGTGTGGAAATGATCAGTCAGTGGGTGACCCGTGATATATTTGTGGATATTCCTGTAGTGTTCCTGAATGCGTGTACGTAGGGGTCGAATCGTACTCCCTATGTACAGTTGATTACAAGGGCAGAAAATGACATAGATGATAAACTTGCTGTTACAGTCAATCCATTCCTTAATTCGAATTTGTCTGTTCTCGGGCATGGGTATAACTTGGGTTTTACTGATGCCGAGTTTGCAGATATTGCAAATGCGGCACGTGTGAAATCCTGCCGGTCTGTCCAAGAAAGTGGTTAGCATTGTTCTTTTGTCCTCAAACTCTGATCTGCAAAGCAATTTCTTGAGATTGGGAGCCCTTCTGAAGCTCATTTCCGGGTAATTATGGAGATGATCCTTGAGACCCGGTGTGTGTTGAAGTAGATGCCAGTGGCGTTTGAGAGTTTGTCTGACGTTGTGATGACCGTTATGGTAATCCGTAATAAACCGGATCCTGTTGCTATCTTCAGATGTTATCGTAGGTTTAGGGTCAAGTGTTCTAGCTCCCTCAATCTTCGAAATGGTGGTTAGGGTGTTTTGCAAACAGCTTGGATCATAGCCTCGTTTTTCTAGGCATGTTATAGCTTCCCTTCCTTTCTCCTCAAACATGTGGTCCTCGCTACAATTTCTCCTGATTAGAAGGAATTCTCCTTTCGGGATGTTTCTGATATTATGTCTGGGATGGCAGCTTTCTGCTCTTAGGATGGCGTTCGCCGCTGTTCCTTTTCTGTATAGTTTACTGTGTAGCAAATTGTCTTTTACATAAAATGTGAGGTCAAGGAAGTTGATTTCTTTTTTGGGAGAAGTTGGAGGTTGCTTTGATTCCCCATGGGTTGTTATTAAGGTTATGTAGAAACTTTTCTAGCAGATGTTGTTCGCCTGCCAAATGCAGAAAATGTCATCTATATAACGACCGAAGCACAGAAAGAATGAGGAGAGGGTCCAAGGGAAAAGTTTAGAGACCTGCGAGAAGTGATTCCCCATATACAATAATCATAGCACAATACTTCTCGGGTCTATCATGGAATGAGGTGAAAATGTGTCTCTCAGTAAAGCCCCTCTGGGGAGCAATCCCTTTCAGGACGAATGCCCTCACCCACCATAGGTGGCATGCTTCATCATATGGGCTTCTCCTCCCAGTGGGAAAACCTAGAGGGGCTTTACTGAGAGACACATTTTCACCTCATTCCATGATAGACCCGAGAAGTATTGTGCTATGATCTATATAACGACGCCAGAGTACAATGTGCATGGTGAATTCAGAGAAGCTCGGGTCCCGACAAGAACTTCTCAACATAGCTCATGAACACACGGGCATATGGCCCCGCGAATTTGGCCCCCATTGCGGTCCCGCGTACCTGTTTGTAGATCTTTCTATTGAAGCTAAAGATATTGTAGGCAGAAGTCCAGCATCTCAATTATCATCTTATTAGATTCTAGGAAATTAGCAGGTTGTTCCCAAAGTGATTGTTGAACCGATCTTAGGCCATCTTGGTGTTCGATGGAGGTATATAGGCTTACTATGTCAATGCACACTAAGATGAAATCAGGTTCCCAAGTGATGTCTCTAACTTTAAGTAGGATGTCCTTGCTGTCTTGGATAAAGGAAGAGATGTCTTTCATCAGAACTTGCAGCTTTTTATCGATAAATTCACCAATCCTGGAGCAGGGTGAGTTAATGCTCGCGATGATAGGTCTCCCCGGTGGCAGGTAGGTACCCTTGTGAATTTTAGGAAGGAGGTAGATTGTAGGGATTGTGGGATGTTCAATATAGAGAAATGCTTTCTCTTCATAGGAGATAAGTTCTAATCCATACCATTTTTCCAATTTCTCTTTTAGCCTGTGTAGAATTTGAGGCGTGGGGTCCTGAGAGAGGAGTTAGTAGCATGTAGCGTCCATAAGTTGGCGGTGTGCCTCATTAATGTAATCATCCACATGTAGGGCCCCTGGGTTGCCCCCTTTGTCTGCTTCCTTTAGGATCAAGTCCTGCCTCCCCTGCAGAGATTGCTTGCCGTTCTATCTTCCCTAGACACGTTTTGAGGAAGACATTTTTGTTTTCTCAGGTACTTGAGATGTTCTTTTTCGAGATCGTGGGTCACTGCTAAGTAGAAAGCATCTATACTATTACCAGCCGGTAGCTGAGGGCAGAAAGTAGATTTCTTTGTTAGATTGGTGTCGATTGTCATATCAGTACTGATTCCTAGTTCAGCTGCAGTTCTAGTAAGTGAGTTGGGATCAGTACCTCGTTCACTTAAGTTGGTGAGTAGATCTATATTTTCCATATCTTGAATGGAGAGATTAGATATGGGAGTGTGAAGTGTTCCATGGTATTGTTTTGGTCTGTCCTCAAAAAACACTTTAAGTTTGAGTTTTCTAGTAAATTTGAAAAGATCTATATGTGTTTGTACCAAGTTCCAGGAGGATGTAGGACAGAAAGACAATCCTTTGTTAAGTATGCTAAGTTCATGATCCGAGAGTGTGATGTTCGAAAGTTTTTTAACTAGATTTTCTGAAGCTACGTTCTTCTGTCCAGTTCCTTCTTTCTGGCTCTGGTGGTCACCCCTACGGGTGATGTTAGTAGTTGTCGGTTTTGAAGGGAGGCTGTTGGTGTCATAGTATTTTGGGCGTTTGTTGTCTTTATACCCAGTCTGTAGCAAAGGACCTCTTCGAAAAAATGTACTTTGCATCTTGAGATGTCACTTTCTAAGTTGGTCGTTGGTGAGTCTATCTCTGAGCTGGTAGAAGGTCCTGATTGTTGTGTTGTATTATCCTCGTTATTAGCTACTGGTTTTGCATCATATCGTTTGGCAAAAGTGTAGACTCTGTGCCAAACTGGTAGTCCAGCTGGTCGTGCCGAAACTTGCGATTTTTCCTTTTGATAATATCTTCTTCAAATTCATCAATGATTTTATTCAGTACTTCATAATTCTTAGTGGTTAGATCCCCCCAGTTGGAGTCCTCAATATGTTTTGTTAGTTCGTCCACTTCTGTTTTTGCCTTTTTGTATTCTTCTTCTGCGAACTCGATTAGTTGTCTTATCATATTGTTCAAACATTCTTTTAGATTTTCTTCCCATTTCCCATTTCTTAATATATTCTGGGTTGATTGCGTCTGAAGGTGGAAAAATAAGAATCCGTAGGCCTCGCAGAATTCTTTCAGTTTCCAGATACTTTTTCAGCGACGCTGCTTCCCACTATTTGGAGGTTTCTTTTTTCACTGCACGTTCTAGTGCTTGAAAGGTACTTCTAGCCGATGTTGGGTTGGATTTGCTTGTAGAGTTTCTGATCGTGACTGGATTGGTCGAGAAAGTTTCTTCAACTCTAGTGGAACGTTGTGCTCTTCTATCTTGGCAGAATGCCATCTGTTGGACCAATGTAAGTATTCTTAGATGAAAGTCTGAAGAAATATATTGCTCTCAGGTAGTTGAGGGGTAAGGCCTCCAAGAAGCGATCAAGAAATAGGGGGTAATGGGCCCCGCTCCTCAGAACTCCTGCAGTAATAGAGCCTTATAATTTCTGTTCACTTGTTCATAGCAATGGGAGACCCCTTCCCCATTGTTAAAACTAGGCTTGTTGGTGTGCTTGAACAAGTAAGGATCGTCACTATTTTAGTCTTTCGGAAATAATTCCAATTGTTTAATACTCAGTAGTAGGGTATGCAACTCTTGAGTCTTTCAAATGTTCCGAGTCAAGTATAGCAAAAAACAAAAAACAGAAAAATAGCCAACACGTGTTTCGCCCCCTTGCACCGGCCGTCCGGCCATGGGGCTTCCTCAGGGCTGTACAAGCATAATATCACGTCAAATAATACAATAACAAAGATGAAGACCATATTCATATGGGTAAGATAGAGCAGATATAGAAATACGGTCACCCGTGACAGCATACTGGGAAAAAACAGTGCAGTTTGAGATGGTGGAAAGTGAAAGGGCCGTATAAAGTTATGGAAATAAAAGGTAATTCGAAGAGAGAGTGGAAAAAGGGAAAAGCACGAATAAGAAATTTAGGAAGAAATATTCGTAGACTGTGGGATGTGCTGAGATCCCATGCCGGAGGCCCAGATGACTGCCTGGCGGTGTCGCTGGACATTGAAATGACGTATGACACCCTAGGCTGGACGTACCTCCTGGTGGCCCTTAAACACATTGAGATAGGCCCTGAATTCCTGAAACAGGTGATGATGCCCTATTGCAGACTGGCAGAAAGGGTAAGGATGGAGAGGACAAACTCGGACAAATTTGAGATACACAGGGGCACCAGGCAGGGGGTGCCCGCTATCACTGCATATTTTTGCACTAGCCATAGAGCCACTGCTGTGCATGTTTGCGCACGCAGGACCACCAATGGGCATCCTGGCCTCAGGGAGGTCATAGCAAAACCAAAGGGGATGATGGACGGAGTGTTGAACATTGCAAGCACTCACCCCCAGTCAACTGATCTGGGTTTAATCCATCATCATTCTTTAGCTCACTCCGCCACCCCAGTTCAGACATGGCCATATGCAAATCAGTCTGACCCTGTGCCTCATGGGAACTGTCCAGCCTCAGGGAGGTGACACATAGGCATATTGTATGCGAACAACACGCTCATTTACCTTAGGAAACGCCCGCACTTCCCTTCCGTCTCTGATGGAAATGCTAGACAAGTTTGGGGAGATATCTGGCCTCAAAATCAATTGGGCCAAATCCTGCTTGTTCCCTTAGCAGCGGACGGCTAAACGGCGCAGAGATTTGATGTGGCCGTCCAGACTCAACTATCTAGGAGTGCATATTTATCATTCTACAACTGACTTAATTGATGGTAATCTCACTCGAGCAGTTGCCTCGATCCAGCGTTGCCTCCCCTTTTGGGTGTCGTTGCCATTATCCCCTCTGGGCCACGCGGCGATAACCAGAATGATAATATTTCCACGGTTACTTTACCTTTTCGTTGCCCCGCCAGAATTCCTCCTCAGTCGGTTCTTTAGCGAACTTCATGGCCTACTGCCGGACTTGATTTGTGTTAGCCCTAGCTAACACACAGAAGCAGTTACTGGAAGAGAGATTGGGAGCCCCAAATGTTAAGCTATACTATGCGGTGGCATAACTGCAATGGCTAATACGCTCAGCTCCGAATGCTGAGAGAGTGGATGTTCAACGTATCCCACTTTCTTACACCACTCATTTGGATTCTCATGTTTCCCTGAAATGTGTAGATCTATTCAAATCATGGGTATAAGTAAAAAATGCATAGATTTATGCTTTTCTGTGACTAGGGCCCTATATAGATAGTAACAGATTCATTCAGTTTCTTGTTAAAGTGCGAGAACTATTGTAAGATTAAATATGTACCAATATGTCATCAAAGTGGAGAGTTGTGCGTGCAGTGGTGGGTGTGCTGCATAGTTGGCCCTTAACCCGATACTGTGGTAGGGTGATTGGACTGGTATATTAGTAGAAGTGGAATTACCTCCCCTGTGAATCTACTACCTGTTTGTATTGCAGACCAGCCAGTCTTAGAGTATTTTAGGTCTGACATTAGCCAAGACCGTGCCATTTTCCTAAAATGATATGTACAATATACTTATTTATTGGAGCTCCCAGACAGTCCTTTTCATTCAATGGCCAATTATTGTGTCAGTCACATTTTTCTTCCACTGCCAACTACAGCATATAGAATGGGGTGGAAGGTCAGCCGACTTCAGCCATTGGCTAACTCCACTGTGAGGTATGGCATTCTGCCCTTTCACAAGTAACACATTCACACACTTAGGGGCCGATTCCGATTCGGGCCGGAAAACGTACCGACCGACTCGGTACGGGAATTTAGTCCGACCGACACGTACCGGCGCTGCTGACCCGCGTAGTACGACTCGTACGGAACACAAGCCGAACGACCTAACCGCACAGAAAACAGCTATCCGGCCGGGAAACAACGCGAATCGAACCGACCGACACACACCAGGAATGAACCCGAACGAAACGTACCCGCGAACTCCGACCCGCGCAGTACGATGCAATGCGTGGAAAACTAGACCGAGTCGCACGGAGCCCAAGCCGTACGACCGACACGCATACAAAACCAAGCCGAAGCAACCCAATACCCCGCGACCGACGCGTACGCTGCACATGAAATACAGCAGAAACACAGCATGAACGACTCGGAGAAGCTCGCACGAGACAACTGCAGCGTCCAACTCGGTCAGAAGAACGTCTCCTACATGCACAAAAAGTACAAAGGAAAAAATACAAAAAAAAAGGGCCAAACAAGCAAAGACAAAGCCAATAAATACTGGGGGGGAAACATGGAACAAAGACACACCCACAACTCCACCCATATAAAGGACACAAATCCCTACCATGATCCTGTGCAAGTTCAACTGACCTGCCAGCACAGAACACCATCAGACAGCAACCACAGACACACTCACAGCTCATCCATCACACAAGCCACACACCATCAGCACCTCAACAAATAGCACCCTCACATACACCCAGCAAAACCTACACTCACACACCCTCACTTGCACACCCACACATACATCAATCACCACCACCCCCCATCACCATGCCCCCAAAGAAGAATCCAAAGTTCCTAGACAGTGAATTGGAAGTCCTGGTAGATGAGATCCTCAGGGTAGAGCCACAGTTGTTTGGTACATTGGTACAACAGACCCCCATGTCGCAGAAAACCAAGATGTGGCAGAGGATCGTCGACAGGGTGAACGCACAATCACCATGTCTGCGCACAAAGGAAGACATCCAGAACAGGTGGTATGATGTGCGCAGGAGGGTCAAGGACCTACTGAAGAAGGACTACGCCTTGAGCCAATACACCGGCAGTGGCCCTCCTGCCAAACCAGTATACCTCAGGCCCTGGGAGGAGAAGGTGCGGGCCATCCTACCACCAGTGAGTGTATATGGACTATCAAACATCCCAGAGCCTGGTGAGTACACAACCAATATACCCAATATCGTGTGACAATACACACACATCACTGTCAAGGGGATAGTCAAACCATGCACCCTTAGCAAATCCACACGCACCAAAAGATAATCGTCCCAAGATGTGTGATCCAGCGCTAACAATAAAAATAATTCTCCTGTTATGCTTTGGTCATCCAGGTGCAATTATTTCCCTAACACACACACTATATCCATATGACGGTGGGGCCCATAACACCGCATATACATTCACTTACTCATTTGTTCCCTGGATTTCCTCCGTCAATGAACCTAGGAGAAAAACGATTCGCTGGAAGGAGACGGGATACCTCTTTTATAATGACATAATATTTCTCATTTGCTTTTAAGGTATTCCGCTCATTGGTCGATGGACCAACTAGTAGGAATCAGTTGATGGTGATTAAGACCAGCTCAATCACAATAAACCCTTTTACCATTTCATTATTAATCATTGAGCTAAAGAATCACTGAGTCATTTGTTTAAAGAATAATAAAGTTTATATAAAGTTTTAAATGCAGGAAATGAGGTTAAGCTTATTATTCAGATCATTACATTTATCATCAATATAAGAATAGTTTGAAATTGCAAGGCACTTTTATTAGACGGAAAAATGAGGTTATCATAATAAGAACTCTATAGATCAATCTATCTATCTATCTGGGTAAAAACCTAATAATTCTAATAAACCCTATCATTAAAAGTTCTCCTAAAGCAGCATCTTTATACTCAACTGGAAAAGGAAAATAACAGCAGCAGCATCAGCTCGTCAGCATCAGCGACCGCAACTTCTCCCATCTACAGCATCTAACTCACGCAGCATCTAACTTCTGCAGCATATCCCGCAGCATTCGAACAGCATTCTAACAGCATACCACCCCTCCCACCAAGAGTAGGTCTTCTTATACCCTAATTCTAGCTTACAGCATAAAATGTTTCTTCTTACATGGCGCGATTCATTCTCATTGGTCAAAAACTCAGGTCCATATACATTTTAATCAAACTTCCTGGTCTTAACCAGTTCCGTGTGGAATGTCCATGCAAGCATCGTTTCCCACAGTTCATGCACTTGCTCATCCGTTTCGATCAGTCCAAATTGTATCTTTTTCTGTTACATTTTGTGTAATACAGTTCCGTCTATTGATTCAGCCAGGTTTCTCACGCTTCTTGCTGATCATCTTGGCACACATCTGCTCAGAAGGGTCACAACAGCCTTGACCATACTTTCATCTTAGCCTCTCGGCATCAGCGCGTGATCATCCCTTTTCCACAGCCTCTCTCCTCTATCACATGGTCTCCCGCTCATGCGCATTCTAGCAACTCGCGGCCATTTTATATTGCTGCTCGGCAGGCCTAAGCGCACTATTTTCAAAGATAAACAAAATGTTATTAAAACAAAGAAATATAAACCCTTTCGTTTCCCTCCCGTCTTTCTACGTACCCCAATTAGGTATTACCTAGCAGAAGCAACATATAAAGCTGTCCCTTACTTACCATCGCTTTATTTTGCAACCACACGTTTTATTTTAAAAGCACAAATCATGCATTTATTATTTAATTAGTACGCAAATATTATGTTATGTTGGATACGTAAACAATTATAAGTCAATTAATTTGCACACAGAATTGCGTGTTACCATTAACCCTTAACATACATTGTTGGTTATTTTACTTAAACGAACATGTTTATTAATATTGTACGAAAATATTAGGAGGTTAAAATTTTTACATTTACCCTGCTCCATCAACTCCCCCTTTGGTGATTTTTAATATCACCACAAAAACCCAAGTTATACATTTTTCTCAGACAGCATATATCTTTTACCCGTTTGCTTTTGTTAGTTTACACAACTGTATCCCTTTCAACTTGATTCTTCGTTTTCTTGTACATGTTCTCTTTTATTTCTTCTAACTCTATTTCACCCATTTCTCTCTCTCTTTCCTTGTTTATCATGTTTTCTTTTTCTAGCTTATTCTGCCTTCTTCTTCTCTTTATACATGTTATTGAAAGCTTCAGTACTAATATTATTATTATTATCACGGTTGCTATTATTATAACTTTCCCTATTATTAATCGACTCATTCTTGTTAACCAATTTATTACAGAAGAAAAACCTTTACCAAGTTTTCCCCAAGCACTTTCAACCTCCAGTGGAACAAGTTCTTTGTGCAAATTTGTAATATTTGTTATATACTTCTGTATATTTTCGCTATTATCTGGAATGTAAGTGCAACAATGTTGGACTTTCAGCATTCCACAGACTCCGCCCTCTTTTGCCAAAAGAATGTCAAGGGCAAGACGATTTTGCATCACCATAGCTCTCATGGCAACCATCTCGGTATTTACCATCAAGAACCCTCCAGCAGTATCTGTAGATAAACGATCTACCACTGTGGATAATTTCCGAATTTTAAATGCATTCAAAGATATTCCCACTGCTGGTATCAATGCACCAAAAATATCACCTACTATTTCTGAAAAACTTTCCCTTTTTCTACGTGTAAAGGTATTTATCATTTTGTGTGTTCCTTTTTCTTTTGTATCCACATGAAAAATCTTTGGAAAGACCAAATAATAAGCCCTATTCCCGCAAACATAATAAATCCCTGGAAATATTGGATCTTTTCCCCCTTTGAATCCCCATCCACCTAAAATTTGGTAATTGTCATGGCAATTGCTGGAACCCACAAAATAATTGTCATATCTTGTCTTATTTCTTCTAATGCACAACCTTCCCTGTTGGGGCCAATCCAGAGTCATAGCTGCATTTGTCTTTTTCTTGTCATGATTGTCTTCCTCAAACGCCCAAAGAGGTGTTTTTGTCTCTTCTATCACTTTTCTTTGAAATTTCACTCTTCTCTCTTCAACCATCTCTAAAAATACCTTTTCTTCCTTCTTTAACTCACAGGTAAGGTTGTACCTAATTATACTATCTAATGTTAAAATCTTATCTTCTAAAAAATATTCACCAAACGTCTTTCCCTCTTTTATTTTGTTAAGCTCGGGAACTACAGAAACTTTTGCAAAAATCTTATTTATGTCAGTGTAATAATATTCTAATCTACCTGTTTTATAAAATAAACTTGCTAAAACACTACATGTTATTCCATATGTCAAAGGGAGGTGATGATAAGTCACACCCTCTGCTACAGATGCAGGCAACTGCATACAAACATAGCAATCTCTTACATCCATTGTTTCTACATACTCATATAATAATTTAGTAAAAACATTTTTTGAAAAATCTGTTATTGATTTGTCCTTATGTAATTCTGCACTACTCTTTAAAATAACTGGCTCTTGAGTGTTAGCTCCCTTTTCTTTCTCAGTGTTATTAGACCTTTCTACTACCGCTAAACTAATTGGAATAGTGATTGCTAAAACCACCCATACTGTTATTAATAATCCTGTACAAAAACAGCACATCTTGCACCATCTACTTAAAAACTCACATCTACATTTTCTATCTCTAGTATTCTCCATTTTTGTCTTTTAACCTTATTTATTTGTTTTCTAGAAAATTGTGTCACTACACCTCAGAAATGACTTGCTTGCCACTCTGTACTTTCAATATTTTGTCTTTGCTTGGTACTTTCTTTTAATTCTTTCTCAGGATTCTTTCTTTGTCACATCCGGTAAATTCGTCAGTTCAGTGTTTTGTCAAATCCGGTAAAACTATCTAAACTTCCTCAGGTTTGTTGCTTCAGGTTTGTTGCACTTCACTTTCTCCCATCAGGTTTCTTTGTTCTGGGTTTTCGTGAGTGTTCAATTCTTCTTTTTCTTCTCTTCTTTATGACTAGTCAAAGCACGATACAACCATTCAGACGATCTATACTTCTCATTTACCTTCTTTATTCTTTTTGTTTTCTGCACGGGATTTTCCACCTTGTTTTTCTTGCTCTCTTTGACTTGTTATTTCATTCACTTGTTCAGCACTTTTCCCATCCAACCTTATGATTCTGTATCTTAATTTTCTTACTTCGTTGGGCCAATTGTCTCCTTTTCTTGGCCTTTTTGCTTCACTTCCTTCTTCCTCTCTTTCTGTTTTCCAATTTCTTTTTCTTGTCTCTAGTATTTCATTCCTTTCTTCTCCACTTTCTTCAGACTCTGTTTCAATTCTTTCGTTACTTCCTCTTATTTTGAAACTTATAATTTCACTTTCTTCTACTTGTGGTTCTTTTCTTACCTTCCTTCGTTCACCTATTTCTGTCCCTCCTCGAGGTTCTTCCAAATTTGTGTCAGTCTCTCTTTCTGCTTCTAAAATTCCCTGTTCTTGTGTTTGACTATCTGTCCCTATTGCTCCTCGGGGTTTTTCCGATTTTTCTAGCTTTTTGTTTGAAACTCTCCCTTCTTCATCTATTAATATTATCTTCGAATGATTTTTACCACAACTTGTACTTGGTTGCTCACTGTCACTATCTTCTTATGCTTTCAAAATTCCACTTTCTTTTTAGAATTTCTTCACCTTCCGAATGTTCTGTATCAGATTCTGAACTGGTGTCAGATATTTCCAGATGTCGATTTACAGGTCGATCTTAAAATTCTGGAACTTCAGCTATTTCTTCTATTTCCTCTTCTTCTTCTATCGTTGCACTTGTAGTTGGGTCTTCCAGATGTCGACTTACAGGTCGATCTTCAGGTTCTGGCACCCTGTTTGTTTCTTCTTCTCTTTCTGATGCTGAACTGTTATCTGATATTTCCAGATGCCGACTCACATGTCGATCTTTAGCTTCTGGAACTCTGATGGTGTGGGTGGCATGTACCCAGTGTTTCACTCCTGCACACTTGACTGCAGTGGTCGTTACCAGGATCACTTGTCGTGGTTCGTCCCAGCGAGGAACCAAACAGTTTCTTCTCCGGTGGACTTTTATTCGAACCCAATCTCCTGGATTCAAGTCGTGAGCTGGTTTTCTTTCAAGAGTGGTCGCATCTGGTCCAACCTGATGAAACATAGAACGCACCACATCAGCCAATCCTTTGCAATAATCCAGCACTAGATCATCAGTTATAGTCAGTAGTTTGTTGACAGGTACTTGTGCTTGTCTCATTGCTCGTCCCATGATTATTTCATGTGGACTGAGTCCAGTTTTCCTTTCCGGAATACTTCTGATTGTCATCAGAACTAATGGCAAAGCATCTGGCCATTTGAGTCCTGTAGCTTGACACATTTTTCCTAACCTGTTCTTGATTGTTCCATTCACTTGCTCTACTATTCCAGAAGCCTCTGGTCTGTATGCACAATGCAGTTTCTGTTTAATACTAAGTGCTTCACAAATCAGTTTAACTAATTCATTTTGAAAATGTGTTCCTCTATCTGTTTCAATCGTGACTGGAAAACCATACCTCGGAATGAATTCTCGCAGCATAAGTTTTGCTACCGTAATACTATCATTCCTTCTTGTTGGATATGCTTCCACCCAACGGGAAAACAAACAGACGACCACTAGGACATACCTCAATCTGTTGCAAGGTGGCATTTCAATAAAATCCATTTGCATTCTAGTGAAAGGACCCCCTTCTCGTCCTATTCTTCCTAGACTCACTACTGTCTTCCTTCCTGGATTTAACTGTTGACAAATAAGACATCTCTGACAAAGACTCTCAGCTATGGCTCTGAATTTTGGATTTTACCATGTTTGTCTAAAAAGTCTGATCATTGAATCTCTCCCAATATGGGCTTGTCCATGGTACATCTGTGCCATGTCAGAAATCATGCTATCAGGCATTACTGGTCTCTCATCCCTGTAAACCCAAACATCAGTTTCTTCATGTTTTCTACATCCTGCTTTTATCCAGGTATCTTTTTCCTCATCCTCTGCAGCTTCTTGTAACTGTCTCACCTCATACCATGTTTCAATAGAGTTAGTAAAAAGCAAAGGACAAGAAATATGCTCTCTTTCACGACATTTATTCAAAGAAACCACATTCTTTGCACAGTACTGTGCCATTTCGTCAGCATATTTATTACCAACAGTTATGTAGTCTTCCCCATTTGTATGTGCATTGCACTTCACTACAGCGATCTGTTTAGGCAGCTGTATCGCCTCAAGCAGTTTTTTCACAAAATTTCCATTTCTGATGGGCGTTCCTGCAGACGTCAAGAAACCCCTTTGTGACCAAATCTGTCCAAAATCATGCACAACCCCAAAGCCGTACTGGCTATCTGTCACAATCGTAACCCGTACATTTCTTCCCAACTTACATGCTTGAATCAGAGCTACTAATTCTGCTACTTGGGCAGACCATACACCTTTCAGACAAGATGCTTCCAATACAGTTGCTACTGTGCAAACTGCATATGCTGCACTTAGAACTCCATCACTCGTTCTCAAACATGAGCCATCCACAAACAGAATATAATCTGATTCTTTCAAAGGCTCATCTCGTATATCAGACCTTGGTTTTGTACAGTATTCGAGCACATTCAGACAATCGTGATCTACTTCATCCATTTCAATCACACTCTCTTCATCTGGCAATGATGTTGAAGGATTCACATTCATACATCTGTCAATGGTCACATTATCTGCACTCAAAATTACTTTTTCATACCTAGTCAGCCGACTATGTGTCATGTATTGGGTTTTCGTTCTTGTCAAAAGAATTTCCACAGAATGGTGAACATACACTCTCAATGGATACCCCATCACTATGCCTTCACTCTGTTCCAGACTCACACAAGTAGCAGCAACTGCTTTCAAACATCCAGACAACGCTTTCGCTACAGGGTCTAAAACAGCTGAAAAATATGCAATTGGTCTTTTCATAGTTCCATGTCTCTGTACCAAAACTGAAAATGCACATCCATCTCTTTCACTGCAATACAGCTCAAAATCTTTCTCATAGTCAGGCATTCCCAATGCTGGAGCCTCACACAATTTCTTTTTCAGCTCTCTGAATGCTTTCATTTCCTCATCATTCATTTCATAAAGGATCTTTAACATCCTTCTTTGTCAGTTTCTGCAATGGTTTAGCAATCAGTGAAAAACCGCTTATCCATTGTCGACAATATCCAACCATTCCCAAAAACATTCTTACCTCTCTTTGTGTCATTGGAGCTCTCATTCCTTGAATCATTTTTATTCTTTCAGTCGTTACCTTTCGCACTCCTTTCTCAATTTTATGCCCTAAATACTGGACTTCTTGTTGACAAAACTGCAATTTTGAAGGGGACACTTTATGTCCTCTTTTTGCTAAATGATTCAGCAAAGCAATTGTATCATTGACACATGCTTCTTTCGTTTTTGATGCCACCAGTAGGTCATCAATATACTGAACCATTACTGACTTTTCTGGCATTCTTAGGTCTTCCAATGATTTCTTTAGGATCTGATTAAAGATTGAGGGACTTTCTGTATACCCTTGAGGAATTCGGCACCATGCCAAAATACGCTCTCCAAACCTAAATGCAAATATTGGCTGGCTATCTGGATGCAATGGAATAGAGAAAAATGCATGACATAAATCAATTACTGTGTACCATTCTGCTTCACGTGGAATCTGGTATAGAATCCCAGCAGGGTTCGGTACTATTGGGCAACAAGGCACAACAATTTTGTTTACCTTTCTCAAATCCTGTACAATTCTATATGTTCCGTTTGGCTTTTTCAGTCCCATTATTGGCGAATTACATGGACTGCTCATGATTTCTTTTAAAATCCCTTGTTCAATCATTTTATTTATTACTGGCGTTATTCCTTCAATTATTTCTGGAGTCAATTTATACTGGGCGTATTTGGGTAACTCGTTCCCTCTTTCACTGTTATTTTAACTGGATCTACTCCTTTCATTAATCCTACATCTTCTCCTGTAAAGTCCCACACTTCTTCTTTCACTGTCCTTTTCAATTCGATTGGGATTTTCTCTGCATCAAATACAGGAAACAAACCATTCACTTCTGGTTCTAAATTCACCATTGTCATTTTATACAGCACATCCTCATCTGGAGTCTGAAATGCAATTCCGTCTGGAGTACAATAAATTGTGCAGTTCATTTTGCACAATAAATCGCGTCCTAAAAGGTTCACGGGACTACAATCACATACCACAAATAGGTGCATTTCACTAAATGGACCAATTCTTACCTAAACTAATTTAGTAAGAGGCGTTTTAATTTGCTGATTGGAAACTCCAACCACTTGGATATGTTCACCTGAGAGAGGAAGGTTTGGAATTTCCACTGACCTAACAGTAGAACGGGTAGCTCCAGTGTCAACAAGGAATGTTACATTTGCACCAATCACTTCTCCATCCACAAATGGACCAGACTGATCTACCTCTAGAGTTGCGCCAAGCACGCACTCTTCCCCCTCTCCTAGGCACCGTCAGGAACTTTCATCCGTGTCATCCTCATTCTGTCGTAACCAATATTGAGAAATTGCAGCTGCACGTGGCAACTGTGTTACCTGTTCTCCTCCGTAGAATCCTGTTTCTGCACTGTATTTCTGTTGATTTACACTCTTGGGAAGTGGTGGTTGTGGCACCTGACCTTGTTGAGTAACTACCTCACTCTGCACCTGTGAATTTAATGATTGATTTTCCATATTAGGTTTTGGAGGAAATTTACACTTGTTTCTCCAATGTCCTAGCTTTCCGCAGTTGTGGCATGGCCACTTTTTCTTTGCCTCATCTATACTCATTTGTCCTTTTCCTTTACCTATATTAGGTCGGGATTTAAACTGTCCAGTTTCACTACCAGTATTACTCAATTGAGCTTCTTGCTTCTCTGCAACTTTCACCTGTGTCCACATGGCCTTTTCTTTCAATTTACGCTGTTTACTCTCAATTTCATCACTGCAATACTTAGCATATCTCAAAACTTCGTCCACTGTGCTATTCTGCCAACCAATCAAGTGCTGCTTAATCATTTCACTTATCTCTGGTTTTAATCCATACACAAACCTATATACAAAATGACTCATGTCTTTCTCACTTAGTGTCTCATAACCACTATACTGTTTGAAAACCAACAACAATCTCTCATAGTAGGCGTGCACTGACTCTTTGCTCTCCTGCGTTGTTCTGTCTATTTTTACCCAATCTGTTTCTTTTGGTGGAATCTTATTTTTCAAAAAGGTAACTACTTGGTCATACTTCCTCATCACTTCTGGACCTGGCGCTTCTGTTTTAGCATCCCTTGGATATTCTACAGTTGGCCAATCAATGGTAATCTTACATTCTGTCCACAAATCAGCTGGCACTACTATATCAAACAATCCATCTAGATCTATCCACAGCACTTTTGACACCTTAACAAATCTCTCCACTTGTCTGTACCATTCTACTGGTTTCTCTCTCAATGTGGGAAAGTCATTTGTAAATGACAGTATATCCTGTCTGGTCCACGGAACATGCACATAACTACCACCTGGTGTTTCTCTCATCGGGTATTCCCTAGCGACTGGTTCTTTATCTGTTACTGCAAACGCCAAAGATGCTTTATCTGTTGTTTTCTCATTCCTCTTTGACCATCTATTTCTCCATCTATCCACATCACCCCATTTTCTCAATAAAACAATCAGCTCTTTTATTTGGGTCAGTCTTCCTGATGTGTTCAAATTCTCTATGTCTTTCTCACAAAAATCTACTCTGTACGGTTTCTGCAACGTCCTCACTTTCACAAATTCTACTCCTAGTTCACTTGCGATCTCTTCCAATTTGTCATGTAAATTTCTAGCTCTCCAAGTAAGACTCTTGCACAAAAACATAATCTCATCATCCTGGTAATTTTTTAATTTTTCTGTACCAATGGTTCCCAAAATCAATTCTTCCATGTCTATTTTCAACCTAATTACATCTAAGGGTTTTTCTTCCGGTTCTTTTGCTTTTAGCGCTTTCATCCATTCGTTTAACTCTTCTGGAGTCGGACCTACAGGCGTACTATTTAATTCTATCCAATCACTGCTTCTTTCTGGTGTTCCTGATGCGGACTCTGTCACCATAGGCATTCTCCTAATCTCATTCTCATTTATCGTCAAATTTGTAGGTGGGCTTGGCCTACACGTACTAGCCAAATTGTGTGCCCCTTCATTATTCAGTTCCATCCCTTCTCTTTTTCTTTGAAAATGTGAGTTCATGGGAATCACTAAGGAATGTTCATTAATTTTCTGATTCTCAAAAATTGGCATTACTGGACCTATCGTTACTGGTACAGTTACAGCTTCCATATTCTTTGTCAGTTCTCTTATTTTCTCAGTCAATTCTTTTGTCGTTTTTGCTAATTCAGTTGCATTGTCACTTTCTGTCTCTTCATTTTGTGAAGTTTTAAATGTTTCTTGTGACCTATTTATTTCATTTCTTCGTTCGGGTATTTTATTCCTCCCAGTTTCCATTGGCGGTGCATTTGGTGTCACCACCGCAGAAGTCTGTTGGTATGGAGGTGGGTTTCTGTTTAAAATATCTTCCAGTAATTCGTCATCTGTTTCACTACCACCATACACATACTTTTCTACCACTACATGTTTCTTTTTCTCGGTACACTTTCTCTTTGCTTCTTCCTCAACTGCAAAAGCTGGAAACAAACCTCCTGTCATGTTAGCATATCTCCAACGCTTTACTCTGTCTTCATGATTTATTCCCCACAACCTTCCAGGCAAAAACTCATGATTCTTTAATCCTCTGGATCTCTCTCGCTCATACATCTCCTCTTCCCATTCCGTTAAAGCTTCAAACTGGGTCGGTCTAGGTCTAGGTTCTAACATTACCATTTTTTCTCTCAAGTTCCGTAGTACAGCTACATTAAATGAACCATTCTCAGGGAAAGCCAATGCTCCATCATTCTTGGTGTATTTTGTCCAATTTTCTAACCATATGCATGTATGATTTCCATATTTTAGCATCATATGTGAAGCTGGTGATTTCGGCGGAGGAATTATTTGTCCCTCTCTAGTCACTACCTTTTTCTTAAAGAAGTTCTTAACTGTCGACATCCATGACGTTTTCTCTTTTCCATACTCATAGTACGACATGATTCACAATCTTTTTCTCCTTAAACGATCCGCAATTTAACACTGTTCCCTATGCGTTATTTCAACCAATACTAGCGCGACTCACACCAACACTCCAATCACAAACTTCCACGTCACTAGGCTATTCAACCAATCCTTGCGCGACTCACACCAAAGCTCCAATTAGAGCGATTTCTGTCTACGGCGCACTGTCCAATCCCAGCGCGGCTTTTGTCTACGTCAGTCCTGCTCCTGTTCTCATGTGACTATCGCACTGTCCAATCCCAGCGCGACTCTTGTCTACGTCACTCTTGCTCTTGACCCCTCCTTTACAAAATTTATCGGCAATTTCTTTTTCAACAATTCTTTGTTAATTACAACATTTAAAACATTTCCATTGTCTGATTCGCTAAACCGAAAAGATAGCTTTGACCATTTACACAAGAATTCTGTATTTTCCAGTAGGCAGCGCTTACCTCTACCCTACCACAGAATTTTCAGTTTCGCCGATAAAGTAGCACTTCCCTCTACCTTACCCTTCTTTCAAGCAATCAGTAAACCCGTTTCTCTGGGGATAAAACACATGTGGAGACTATACTGCTCCTGAGAATTAAGGCCAGAGTTTCACAAGAAAACCGATCACTATTTCACTTACACACCTTTTATACACAAAATGTCCCTATCATAACACAACCTGTGTTATTACCAAAAAAGAACTCAGACAGTGTAAAATTCCATGTGACTTCTCTTGCCACACGTGTTCCACTTCCTACTTCCCAGAAGCGTGAAAACTTACATATAACATAACGCGACTCAACAAAAAGTGTTAGACATGAACTTATCAATAATCTATAATCAAAAATCAATAATCACCAAACTAATCTATAGTAACCATAACTCTGCTACCAAGAAATCTGATCCAGCGCTAACAATAAAAATAATTCTCCTATTATGCTTTGGTCATCCAGGTGCAATTATTTCCCTAACACACACACTATATCCATATGACGGTGGGGCCCATAACACCGCATATACATTCACTTACTCATTTGTTCCCTGGATTTCCTCCGTCAATGAACCTAGGAGAAAAACGATTCGCTGGAAGGAGACGGGATACCTCTTTTATAATGACATATTATTTCTCATTTGCTTTTAAGGTATTCCGCTCATTGGTCGATGGACCAACTAGTAGGAATCAGTTGATGGTGATTAAGACCAGCTCAATCACAATAAACCCTTTTACCATTTCATTATTAATCATTGAGCTAAAGAATCACTGAGTCATTTGTTTAAAGAATAATAAAGTTTATATAAAGTTTTAAATGCAGGAAATGAGGTTAAGCTTATTATTCAGATCATTACATTTATCATCAATATAAGAATAGTTTGAAATTGCAAGGCACTTTTATTAGACGGAAAAATGAGGTTATCATAATAAGAACTCTATAGATCAATCTATCTATCTATCTGGGTAAAAACCTAATAATTCTAATAAACCCTATCATTAAAAGTTCTCCTAAAGCAGCATCTTTATACTCAACTGGAAAAGGAAAATAACAGCAGCAGCATCAGCTCGTCAGCATCAGCGACCGCAACTTCTCCCATCTACAGCATCTAACTCACGCAGCATCTAACTTCTGCAGCATCTCCCGCAGCATTCGAACAGCATTCTAACAGCATACCACCCCTCCCACCAAGAGTAGGTCTTCTTATACCCTAATTCTAGCTTACAGCATAAAATGTTTCTTCTTACATGGCGCGATTCATTCTCATTGGTCAAAAACTCAGGTCCATTTTAATCAAACTTCCTGGTCTTAACCAGTTCCGTGTGGAATGTCCATGCAAGCATCGTTTCCCACAGTTCATGCACTTGCTCATCCGTTTCGATCAGTCCAAATTGTATCTTTTTCTGTTACATTTTGTGTAATACAGTTCCGTCTATTGATTCAGCCAGGCTTCTCACGCTTCTTGCTGATCATCTTGGCACACATCTGCTCAGAAGGGTCACAACAGCCTTGACCATACTTTCATCTTAGCCTCTCGGCATCAGCGCGTGATCATCCCTTTTCCACAGCCTCTCTCCTCTATCACATGGTCTCCCGCTCATGCGCATTCTAGCAACTCGCGGCCATTTTATATTGCTGCTCGGCAGGCCTAAGCGCACTATTTTCAAAGATAAACAAAATGTTATTAAAACAAAGAAATATAAACCCTTTCGTTTCCCTCCCGTCTTTCTACGTACCCCAATTAGGTATTACCTAGCAGAAGCAACATATAAAGCTGTCCCTTACTTACCATCGCTTTATTTTGCAACCACACGTTTTATTTTAAAAGCACAAATCATGCATTTATTATTTAATTAGTACGCAAATATTATGTTATGTTGGATACGTAAACAATTATAAGTCAATTAATTTGCACACAGAATTGCGTGTTACCATTAACCCTTAACATACATTGTTGGTTATTTTACTTAAACGAACATGTTTATTAATATTGTACGAAAATATTAGGAGGTTAAAATTTTTACATTTACCCTGCTCCATCATGTGTATGTCAGTCAGATAAACACAATACATGCCATATCACAGTGATATGTAACTGTGTCATGAAATGTACAAACCCAACAACAAATAGAGCTAGGCAGTGGCACAAATCTAACCAACAAACACAGTCAGATATGTAGCCACCACTAGAACACCACCTCACAGGCAAGCTCACTGAAAGGAAGGAATTCTGTGTATGCTGGTGAAGTCAGTGTAGCCAATAGCATGATGGGAGTTGTAGTCACAGATATTGCTCACCCTCACAATTCGCCCATCAACACCACTCTGAACCATGCACACATCACAGGGAGTGGAAAACAACTGACAAGATGGCTGACACTGGGTACTGCGGTGTGGAGCACAAGGCCCTGCTGGGAACTGGGCCCCAACAAACAACAGGACACCACTGTCAGCCATCTTGCCATTGCTGTCACACTCAAACACAGTGAAGTCCACTCAAAAGGAAGGAAGTATGGGCATGCTGGGAAGGGGGGTGTAGGCAATAGCATGATGGGAGTGGTAGTCACAGATATTGCTCACCCTCACAATTGGCCCATCAACACCACTCTGAACCATGCTCACATCACAGGGAGTGGAAAACAACTGACAAGATGGCTGACACTGGGTACTGCTGTGGGGAGCACAAGGCCCTGCCGGGAACTGTGCACCAACCAACAGCAGAACACCACTGACTGACATCCTGAAAGACAACTTGCACTCACTGCAATGGAAGCACGTTCCATGGTGGGATATCTGGCTGGGTGGGAAGGAGGACTGATAGCTCTGACCATAGTCACCAGTAGCTTTTCACACACACCCCCTCAACACAAACACCACACAACTCACCTGGGAGAATGCAATGACTCACACTCTAATAAAATATCCCAACAAGAACCACAACCCTGGGTTATGCTGTGTGAAGCACAGGGACACTCATGGGACTTGTAGCCAACCAAACGCCAGTACAACACTGTCAGCCATCCTTTCAGCACAGGCACACTACCCCACAGGGAAGCAGAGTCAAAAGGAAGGAAGTATGGGCATGCTGGGAAGGGGGGTGTAGGCAATAACATGATGGGAGTGGTAGTCACAGCTCAACATCCCCCACCCACATGGCCCAGCAAGCTCACACTGAAGCATGCACACCTCACAGGGAGTAAAAGCCACTTCAAAGATGTCTGACACTGGTGCTCTGTTGTGGGGAGCACAAGGCCATGCTGGGAACTGGGCACCAACAAACAACAGGACACCACTGTCAGCCATCTTGCCATTGCTGTCACACTCACATACAGTGAAGTCCACTCAAAAGGAAGGAAGTATGGGCATGCTGGGAAGGGGGTTGTAGGCAATAGCATGATGGGAGTGGTAGTCACAGCTCAACATCCCCCACCCAGATGGCCCAGCCAGCTCACACTGAAGCATGCACACCTCACAGGGAGTGGAAAAGAACTGACAAGATGGCTGACACTGGGTACTGCTGTGGGGAGCACAAGGCCCTGCTGGGAACTGTGCACCAACAAACAACAGGACCACACTGTCAGCCATCTTGCCATTGCTGTCACACTCACATACAGTGAAGTCCACTCAAAAGGAAGGAAGTATGGGCATGCTGGGAAGGGGGTGTAGGCAATAGCATGATGGGAGTGGTAGTCACAGATATTGCTCACCCTCACAATTGGCCCATCAACACCACTCTGAACCATGCTCACATCACAGGGAGTGGAAAACAACTGACAAGATGGCTGACACTGGGCACTGCTGTGGGGAGCACAAGGCCCTGCTGGGAACTGTGCACCAACAAACAACAGGACCACACTGTCAGCCATCTTGCCATTGCTGTCACACTCACATACAGTGAAGTCCACTCAAAAGGAAGGAAGTATGGGCATGCTGGGAAGGGGGTGTAGGCAATAGCATGATGGGAGTGGTAGTCACAGCTCAACATCCCCCACCCACATGGCCCAGCAATCTCACACTGAAGCATGCACACCTCACAACGAGTGAAAAGCCACTTCAAAGATGTCTGACAATGGTGCTCTGTTGTGAGGAGCACAAGGCCATGCTGGGAACTTGGCACCAACAAACAACAGGACACCCCTGACTGACATCCTGAGAGTCAACCTGAACCCACTGCAAGGGTGGCATGCTTCATGGTGGGATAACTGGGCTGGGGGGAGAAGGAGGGCCTGATGTCCACCAAATACAACCAATGCTGTCCATGTACACACCTCAACATTCACATTGAAATGCTACAAGTTTGCAGGACAATGTGCTACACCAATATCAACCTCTGACTGTGACAACTTAGGACAATGCAATGTACAGGCCCGCATCCAGAGGTACACTCACAACTGTCAGGTGTGTGAACCATTGATGCCTGCAGGAACATAACATACATTGTGTGTCTCTCCCAAAAACAGGTGATGATGGGGACACAGCAGCAGACGATGAGGAGTCCCTGTCCCAGGCTCCGGGGGACACTGAGCTCACTGGTGTGGAACTGCCTCTGCCCTCCTCGGATGGCGAAGACCCACCTGGCCCCTCCGGGGTGAGTCATCATGCAGCACCAGCAGGACCACCATCTGCACCCCCTGCACCTACCCCTCCAACAACTGCCAACACACAGACCACCCCCGCTGACATGGACAGACCAAGGACCACCAATGACAACAGCACACAGACCCCGGCCCAACCTGGAGCAACGGACAACAACCCCAGTAACAACCCCCAAGGGGGCCTAGGGTCACCTGTGCGTGCCTCCGCAGGTCCTGCACGTGTGGCCAGGGGTGGTGGGAGAGGTGGTAGACATAGGTCGCTGTTTGCAGAGGGGTCTGGACTGCATGATGACCCACAACTGGCACGCATTGCTGATGCGTACCAGAATAGCACCGGAGAGGTCAGCCAGGTAGTGGGGATCCTCAAGGACATTCAACAGCAGCAGGCTGACCATCATGCCCGCTTGGACTCACACATGTCCCGTGTGGAGACACACATGTCCCGTGTGGAGACACACATGTCTGGCATGGAGTCCAAGTGGGACACATTGCAAGAACTGACAGCGGTGCATAGGGACATATTGACATGCCTCCGCCAGAATAGCACCAACATGGCCACACCTCCCTGTGTGCCCACAACATCTGGTGCTGAAACAACTACAACTGCCACAGGGAGGGAGGATGACTCTGGCGGAGAGTCCCCTGCACCGCAGCAGCCTGCACGTGAGGGTCCCCCCCCCAAAGAAGAGAGGTCGTCCGAGGAAGGACAACTGAGAGGCCGTTGGCCATGTACATCCCCCAAGAACCCAACACCTGTTCTGGAAATTCACCTTTGTGTGCAAACTGTTCACCCTGTCGAATGCAACCCAACTCTCCCACATGACATGGGGAGTTTAAGTTGGCCCAATGTACCAGATGACTGTTGACTTTACTCAGGACATTTCTGCTACCAAGACTTCCAACTCATCTGGGAACTTTGGATTACAATCCCAATGTACAGCACTCACAATCCTGTGCACTATACCCACACATGTATGTAAATAAACTCACTAATACGCCATACTTGCCTCTGTTGTGATTCCAACGTGGTTTCTGTCATGGAGATGATGATCTGCTAAATGACACTGTGCATGCTAACTGCTACAGCAAGTACAACACCGTCATGTGAGTCATGGCGACGTGACACATATGAGGGAGACACACCACTAGGGCTACACAACACATACTCACCAGGGCCATCTGACTCATCGCCTACACTGATGTTCCCAGGAAATACAGTGCAATGCACAGACACCACACCTATTCACAGTCTGTGTTAACTAGCCCACAGGTGCAGTCAGCAAATGTCAGTCAGATGTGTGACCACAGACAACGCACATCCCAAAGTGAAGCACAGGTTTATTACACATTTGCAACATGTTGTTTCCACCACAGATGCAAGCTAATCCCACGTGGCAGTGGCCACACAGTCAACAAGTGTAGAAGAAAGAAAGTCCAGGGGTGTGTGGCACATCACCTGTAGGGAAACGACAGCTTCCACCCTGGAAGTTGAATCACGGTGTCGGGGGATCACAGATGACCAAACAACTCTGAAAGTACCCTGTGAAGGACAGAAATGACACACAGTCAAAAGCACTGAAGAACAGGACAGAACTGCAATACTCATGCCCAATACATGTCACAAGATACCTACACAAAACCAAGTTAGCATGTCAACACTGTTGGGGAGTACAGACTACCTGTAAGGACACATCGCTGCACGCATGCAGTCAAGTAGCACATGGCCACACTCAAACAGCACCAGAGCACCACCAACACATACCACGCAAACTCACATCATTGACATGACAACTCTGGATACTCACATTCAGCTGAAGAAGTTGGTGATGAGCTGTGTGCGGACATCACCATCATCATCATTACCATCACTGGCAGCGTGGCCCAGGCCAGGATCCTCCACAGGTGGCGGATGTTGGTCATCATCATACAGGATGAGAGACAACTCCTTCTGCACTGCCAGGTTGTGTAGCATTCAGCAGACGATGACAATCTTGCACACCTTTGCTGGGGCATATGGGAGGGCCCCTCCTGTCTTGTCCAGGCAGCGGAAGCGGCTCTTCAGGAGACCAAATGTCCGCTCAATCACTCTCCTGGTCCGACCATGTGCCTCATTGTAGCGCATCTGGGCTGGTGTCACAGGGTTCCTGAGGGGCGTCAGCAACCACGGCATGTTGGGGTATCCGGAGTCACCTACAGACAGACAATTGCACATTAGCTGTGTTGGAAAAGAGGGTGGAATACTACATTGCAGAACACACAATATGGTACAAAGTCAGTACACACCGACAAGCCAGGCACGCTGGTTCCGCATCTGTGACATCATCCTTGGGATGCGACTACTCCTCATCACGTAGGCATCGTGTGCAGAACCGGGGAAACGGGCACACACGTGTGAGATGCTCATATCTGCAAGACATACCACCAGAGCATTGACCGAATGGTAAAGTTTTCGGTTCCTGTATGCCTGCTCATGTGCCTGTGGTGGTACCAAAGCCACATGTGTCCCATCAATGGAGCCAATGACATGCGGCATCCTCCCCAGGGCATAGAAGTCACTCTTGACGTCAGTGAGTTGGTGACGTTTAGGGAAATAGATGTACTGGTTCAGGTATCTCAACATTGCCTCCAAAACATCGCATAGCACACGGCTGAACATTGTCTGTGACATCCGACCAGCAGACACCACAGTGTGTTGAAAGGTACCGGTGGCAAAGAAGTGTAGGGCTGCCATCACCTTCACCTTGGGGGTCAGCGCTGTAGGGTATGTCCGGCCAGGTTGCAAATGTGGGGCCAACCGCACCGTCAATTCCTCAATCAGCGGCCTGGTGAAGCGGTACCGTCGGATGCAGTCCCGTTCAACCATGGTTGCAAGGTCAGGGAATGGTCTATGGACAGCTGGTGCCCTGCAGTGCATAGGTGAAGAAAGAAAGATTGTCAGTCACCCCACATATGTGGCATAGACCATACTCAACATCACATGATACATCATTACGAGACACAAGTACATGATGTGTGTGCCGTTCTGTAAGGACATGTATGGCACCTACATGGCCGACATCTAACATCACAGTTCCACATGTGTTGTCAACAAGTCCCAGGTTGTGCCATGGGATATCATTAGGCTGTGTCACAGTACCCATGTACTGCTGTCACGTTCCAAACACACACCACAGTGACATGTGAGGACAGATGTGCCCCAGGCATCACAGCTCATTGACAGGTAGATTCCCAGGGACCCTGTATTGCCACATGGACACTGGCATGACATGGCGTATCATGAATACACCACAGCAAAACAACCATGACCCCCACAGGTAGTGGTCCCTGTTGCCTCTGCAGGACAGACATGGACGTCTGTGACACACACACGCACAACATCAAAGTCCATGCACAAACAACG
Source organism: Calotriton arnoldi (assembly GCA_963921515.1). Lineage (NCBI taxonomy): Eukaryota > Metazoa > Chordata > Amphibia > Caudata > Salamandridae > Calotriton > Calotriton arnoldi. The sequence goes on from CAWUFW010009314.1 coordinate 27,477, forward strand.
TGGATGTGGAGACTGTCTCCCATTGTGCACATGGAATCAGAGACATTGTAAACACAACATGCACACAGACTGTGGAGGGCCATCACTATTGTGGCAATGGGTCACCCTGTGACGTACATACCGTCACACATGGGACTCAGGGGGTATGTGACATGACATACACATACTCAACCTGGAAATGTGACCATCCCACATGCTCTGAAATGAACAGTTGCACATCACAGTGGTCATGTGCACAACACACCAAGGATTCTGTCCCCATGAACACGTGCACAGCCTGGGAGTGGCTGCCCCCAAGTGCCACCCAAAAACCACATGTTGACCCCCATACACAGAAAAGGTAATGCAGCCTTACATGCCTTAGGATACAGTGTGGACAGGCTGTGGTGTTGTAGGTGTGCCCCTGAGTCCCTGGAAAGTAAATGTGGCTGGCATACGTTCACCTGTGACAGGCATGGTGACATATGCGAGTGACTTGTACAGGGACGCGTTGTACAGCAATGGACCGATCAGTGCGCACGCCTTGGCCATTGCATATGATGTGGACCGAAATACGCGTTGTACAGCAATGGACCGATCGGTGCGCACGCCTTGGCAATTGCATATGATGTGGACCGAAATACGCGTTGTACAGCAATGGACCGATCGGTGCGCACGCCTTGGCCATTGCATATGATGTGAGCGGGTACGCGTTGTTTTTCGAAATACGCGTTGTACAGCAATGGACCGATCGGTGCGCACGAATTGGCTATGGCATGGCAACGGACGCGTTTTCGAACCTTCAATGAGTCTGATGCTGTGAATTCAGTTGGCCACCCACAACAATGTTGCAAAATCATGGGTCTCATGAAGTTGAACTTTTGAAGGATGCTGTGGGCGTGTGTAAGTGGTGCAATTCCATGAATTGGCCAGATTCAGAAGATGCAAACGACTTGGACCTATCACTTTGGACACATGGGACAGTAACTGCCTCAGCAGCACACATATAATGCTGGCTGTACCCCTGAGAGCTCACTCGCCTGCACTACATGCTCCAGGACGACATCTGCCACCACCACTGCTGCTGTCTCTGCATCCTCTGGATCCTGCAATGGCACATACTGTGGAGAGAGCCCCAGCCTTCAGCACTGAGGAGAACCAGGCCCTGCTGGACAGCCTCCTTCCACAGTACAGCAAGCTGTATGGGAAAGCAGAGGAGCAGGTGAGTGTGCTGTCCACTGCCTTACTGAATGTGCATGTTGTCTGACTAGCAAGACTTACAGTGTGCACGCCACTGGCTAGCATGCTCACTGAGTAGTTGTCACCCCCCCATAGTGTGTAGTTACATGCACTGAACAGGTATAGTGCAGTAACAGTGCAATCCAACAAGGTTTTACTTCCCAGGCAATGATACCATGTAGTAACTGCTGGCAAACTGTTCATAGCCGTCTTTGCACTGCCTGTGTACATCATGTGCCCCTGTGATTGAGTCATGTATATCCAAATGTGTGATGCACGGATATGTTGCATGTGTAGTGATGTCCTTTACACTTTGTCATCCTCACAGGTTGATGCCCACCAGAAGCAGGAAATCTGGCTGGACATCGCCCGGGCAGTGAGATCCGTGGGGGTCTACAAGCGCCGGATCCGCAACTGCCAGAAGAGGTGGCAGGACCTTCGGGGCTGGACCCGGAGGATCGCAAGGGTCCAGCTGAAGCTGTCGCCTCCTCGCAGGAGGGGCGGACACCAGACCCTGACCCCCCACATGCTCAGGATCCTGGCGGTGGTCTTCCCTGATGTGGATGGGCAGCTGAAGGCCAGACAGCAGCAAGGAGGGGGTGAGTCCATGACTGCACTGTGAACTTTGTCTGACATGCTATGTGCCCTCCTCTGGCCTGGTTAACCTTCCACAGTACATCAGTCTTGTGGTCCAGGACCCATGTCCCTCAATTGTGACATGCCCACTCCTCATCTGATACCCAGGTGTGGCCCTTACAGTCAGGAAGTTGTGTCACTTGGGTACTGTGTCCTTGCATTTTGCTTAGCTCAAGGTGGGGGACAGCATTTGTTCCCGTAACTTTGTTGTGGGCTTCATGGGTGGGTCCATTGCTTACACAATGCCTGAGTTCTGACATGTAATCTGCGTGTAACTTTGATATGTGGTCCAATTGCTGATCTGATTCACCACATGTGCCTGGGGTATTTGGCACACACCCATGCTGCGGGTGGGAACAATGTTTGGACCTCAGGAGTATGTATATCAAGTGTGTCACACATACTTAGCCACCTGCCTACTGTCCAGGGCTCATCCCTCTTTCACGTGGAGCAGGACAGTCATGCCTACTCCAGGCCATACAATACACTCTGTACTCCCACTCCCGTGTATCAGCTGACACGTTGTGCTCAGTGACATGTTCCCTCAGGTGTCTGCCTCTGTGTCATTGTGCAGTGGCTTCGTTGTCAGGACTACTGGGGTGTTTATCGGTTAGGGCTCAGCATGCCACCGGAGATGTGACCATAGGAGACGATACTTGTGTGACATATAGGTGTTTGTATATTATTTGGGAAAGAGCTGGGGCCCCCGTGTGCAGGATAAATATGCCCTGACAGGGAATAAACGAAATTGGGTAAAGGTACACCTGGGTCAGGTGGATTACAACTAATGCGGGCAAGTCAATTTCAAATCAATCAAAACATGATACAGTATATGTACAAAAATAGATGTTTATTGGAAAGGATCATATATAAAAATATTTTTCTGATTTTTTTGATATATATATTCTTGTAGCTGATATCTAATACATCATTTAATCTTAAACTCAATTGTAATCATTCAGCGTTATATTTACATCCATTAATGTGGCGCAATTTAGTATACAAAGGACAGAAGGCCTAAAAGTATACAATGAATAATTCAATAATTGACTCCATAATAACAATTCAACATACGCGCGTTTCGGCAATGCCTTCATCAGGTTTCCGTCTCAGAGTTCACTGTATGTAACTGGTCAGAAAGCTGTCTAAGGGGGAATCCTACTCGGAGAGAGGAAGAATCACGTACTGCCACAGGAAAAAGTGCATAAAAGCAAGAAAATTCTCTGACTAATATCCTCTGAACGGTCCTGTGTCTTCAATGAAAGAAGTGCTGGGGCTTTTATAGATTAAACTATCAGGTCGTGAGACGCTGTTGGCGCTTGTAAATGAAGTAAATAGATGCCCCCAGTTGGTAAAATTGCATCCAGTGTATCAATATCGTATGAACTGGTTCATTCTTGTCAAACATATGATGCTGCTTCTAAAGACAACAAATAGTTTCTGGCCCAAAGCTTCTAACTTATTCAGAATGGTGACACGAAGGACTCCTGGATCTTAACGGCGAAGCAAATCCCTCCATAGTGAAATGTTCCCTCAGGTGTCTGCCTCTGTGTCATTGTGCTGTGGCTTCGTTGTCAGGACTACTGGGGTGTTTATCGGTTAGGGCTCAGCATGCCACCGGAGATGTGACCATAGGAGACGATACTTGTGTGACATATAGGTGTTTGATCACTTGACTGTGCAGACTGGGGTATGCGAATGTGAAGTCCAGGCAGCTGTTTCGCATTCACAGCAGATTGTGAGGTGCTCAGGTTCCGAGGGTTGTGTTTCATGTCTCCCATATGTCCAATTGGTATGACGTGGACAAATAATAGTTCAGATGATGTGGTTTGTGGGGGATGGACATGTGCACTTGTCAGCTACAGGACTTGCATTCCCCATGGCCTAGGATTGTGACACAGTGCAGGCTGTTGTTGGCTGGCTGCCCTGCCCATGTGACTGGAGACAGTGATGTATGACTTTGCAGGCATGCCTGTGCCATGGCATTAAACTTCCTAAGAGTGATCCTGCAGGGGAGTGACATGTGCTACATGCACCCCATTGTGGCATTGACTATCAGGACATGGGTGCATCATGGTGTCTGGTGCTGGTATGCATCACATGCATTTCGAATTAGACTATGGCCATCCCTTTATCCGGACACCTGTACTGACTCAGTGGCAAGAGTTGTGATGTGTGCATGTTCACATACTTCACCGTGTTCTCTGCACTGTCCAACTACTGTGTAGGTGGTGCATGTGTCCACACTGGGGTATTGCCATCCGACAGACACCAGACAGATGGGTGCAAGGCCAGGAGGGATGTGAGTGCCATGGTTGACCATCAGACTGACAATTGGCTTCTCCTACTCTGTTTGGGCACTTTTGGCAATGTTCAACTAAGGATGCCAGGGCTTGCTCTGTAATGTGCTGTACTTACTGTGGTGTGTGCGGTCAGTGCAGGTGACTGATGTTTGTCTGTTTCCCTACTTGTTTGCAGATACATCCACGGCCACAGGAGGGGACAGCTCCACGGACCAGGAGGAGCCGCAGAGCCAGACTAGGTTAGCAGCCGATGAGTGGTCGGAGGGACCCAGTGGCACGGAGGGCGAGGGGAGCCACACCGAGGAGTCCTCAGCAGCATCCACCTCAGCTGAGGACCACAGCAGCTCGGAGGATGACTCCCTTGTGGAGGCGGGTGCCAGCAGCCACCACACCCCAGCTAGTATTGCTGTCCCCGCCACCACCACCACCACCGCCCTCCCATCGGCTCCCATTCCAGAGGTCCGTGGAGGCTCCCGTGTTCGGGAGCGTGTCTCCTTCGTGCCAGGCACCGCACCCCCTGCCCCTGTGTCCCCTGCTGCCCTGAGTGAGGAGTCTGTGTACCTACTTTGCCAGCTCCATGTAGGGCAGACAGCAATGCTGAGTGTCCTCCATGCCCACACCACTCTGTTGACTCAGCTGGTGTCGTTCATGGAGGGCATCTCATCGGGCATGTCTGCCCTACAGAGGAGCAATAGGTCCATGGACTCCTCACTGACGGCAGCAGTGTCCCTCCTCCAAAAGTCCCTCACCCCTCCTACCTCTGCCCCATCCACACTTCCTGGCACCCTACCTGTCCCAAGCACATGCACACCTGCACAATCACCCAAACACACAGACACGAGCAGCACAGACACACCCACTACAAAGACAAAACATGCACGCAGGCATCCTCAGGGGACTGATACCACACCCACAGGGGATGGGGAACAGACACACACACAGGCATCCACAGTCACTCCGCAGTCCTCCGATAACTCTCCCTCCAAGGCCCCTTCCCTTGCCTCACCTGCAACCCCACCTACAAAGCAGCTCTTCCTCTGTGACCTCGGCCTCTTCCCCTCCGATCCAGCTGATCCAGCATACAGGGGGAAGAGGAAGTCCACCCACACAGAGGGAGTGCCCCTCACCCCCGGACACCCTCCCCCAGGCGCAGACAGACTGAGGCCCCCATCCGCAAGTCCCCCGGAGCCGGAAGAGCAAGACCCCGCTGCCGCCCCTGCAGCTCAACCACCAAGTCTCCTTCCTCCATCCCTCAGGCCCCCACACCACAGGTTCCCCCACCACACCCTGCCCCAGGTTCCCCCACCCACAGATACACCATCCCCAAAATGATCCGGCCTTCTCCCCTACCACTTGCTCTTCCAGCACCACACCCCCGCTGCGCATGTTTGTGCCACTGGTGTGGAGACCGTGTCCTCCCCTCTGTCCTGCCCACCTTACCTGAACCCCATTCTACTCCCCTGGAGATAGGCACTGCAGTGGAGTCCACTACCACCCTGTCTGACTTGGGCACTGCAGTGGGGAACCTGTCCACTCCATCTGCACGGCCCACTGCAGTCGTGCCGGCACCCACACCATCTGACTCATGCCCCCAGTTGTGCCGGCACACACCATGTCAGACACCTCCACTGCAGTTGTCAGTGACTCTCCAGCACCCACCACCCCTTCCCTGTCTCCTTCTGGTGAGCCCTGATCCTGTCCCTGCGGTGCCTGGCCTGCCCCCCGTATGCGCCTCCGAGGGGAATGTCCCTGGTGTGTAGCAGTGCAGGCATGCAAAGGGTGACATCTGCCACTGTCACCCTGTTTGGACTTTGATAATGGACTGGCCATTGGCCTTTGTTATCTTTCTGGACTTTCAATTTTACACCCACATATGCTGAATAAAGCTACTTTCTGTACTCTAGTGGTTTTGCTTCTGATGTACATGATGTTGATGATGCTAACCATGCCCTTGCTGCAGTGATGGTGATTTTTGATCACAGGAAAATGAAGTGTTACTGTGCAGGACCCCATGTGGTCCAGGGGGAATGTGTCCTATCCTGGTGTGTATCCATGTCATCCTTTGCAGCAATATGAGGGTGTCATGTTTTCAAGATTTGGCAATGGGATTTCCTACTTTTATTTGCAATATCACATCTGTGGCTTACACCCCTGCACATCTGTTGTGCTTGCCATTGTTCAATTTGTCTATTTCCCTGACGGTGTGACCATCTCCACTGGACATGCAAGTTTGGGCATCAATGGGGAAGGACTCATCTGTGTTATCAGTGCAACTTGCTATACATGTGTGTTGGATCTGTGCTGATGATTTCGGTGACACTCCCATGACCAGGCTGATATGACGGGGGCCTTCATTTTGTGGTAATTGTTGACTGAGTGACCAAGTGTTCTGCTGACATGATAGAGCCCTACTGAGACAACGTATGGCACAGCTTTCCTTACACAGGAGTGGAGTCCCCTCATGGCAGTGTGTAATTCTGTGACATTGCCTGAGCACAAGGTGTGTGTTGTGTGAGCATGTCTGTGTGTGTTCACTTCCATTTTGTTAGGCAGGCTGGGATCCCTAGTGATGTTCCTGTTTGTGATGCTTGCTGAGTTGACCTATGTTCCCCCAAAGTCTTCTCCCTGGCTTCTCTGGGATGTGGGTGCATGGCACATTACTGGTCATCAGGGTGTCACCTATAGGTGTGTTTGCTGTCAGGGCTGAGTTTGTGGGCAAACGCAGATGAGACACAGTCAGGATTCCCCTTGGCACTTGTTGGTTACACCAGTCATGTAATTTACAGTTTGTGTTAGCTTTCAGTGATTGTGACATGTTGTGTGTGTGACTGCTGCCACTCCTCAGGGTCAGAGCTGCAATTTTGGAAGTTGTCTATGTGTGTTCTTTGTGGGTGACCTTGGCTTCTTCAATGGTGTGTGACTGTGGCCGGGATCCCATTGGTTGGTGTGGTATTGACGTCATGCCCATGTACGGCGTACTGTGCAGTGTGTTAGACATTCACGAGTCTTGTTGACTGGCCATGTGTGATGGGTTTCTGCACCTTAGTTCCCACCACCACCCCTGGGATTGTCATGGGTGCATGTGCAATGTCACCAATGCATGTGAGCTTCACTGCTGCACATTGGTGGAGATCAAGGTGTGTGGTGTTGAGTGTGTGCAGATGAGAGTTGTTTCACGGCTAGACCCCTGCCTCCATATTGGCCTTGGCTGACAGGCCGTGCTGATTGATTTGTGCTTGTGTAGGTGTGATGGTAGTTTGTTGCTCAGGACACATGACTGTGGTTCACAGTGTGAACGACATCTAGCTTTGTCATCACAGTGGGATTATCATGCAGGCCAGTGTCACCACAATGTGGGGACCCTGGGGGTAGTGCTGTGGTGGGTCTGTATCTTGCTGTGTTAATTGCTGTTCCTACAAGCTTGTGTGACGTGTAATTTGGGCTCCCTCTCATCTAACAATGCCTGATTGCCCACATAGGGGATTCGGATCCATGAGTTACTTTTGTGTGGCACTGTATGCACATCTGTGTAATTGGGATTCAGGCCTCCTCATGTGTTGTGTGGTTGCCTGGGGACACTGGCACACACCTCCCTCACCTGTTGTGTTTGATATGCAGTGTGGGGCTGCCTGTTTGTGTTTGTGCATCTGCACCACTGCATTGGCATATCTTTAGTGTGGCATTGGCTGTATGTTGTTTGGTGGGTTTCCCCTGCTGTCCCTGGGACTCCTAGGTCATCAGTCAGCACAGTGATCATGGTTTGTATGTCCCATTGCTGCCATGGTATGGTATTTGTTCACCTCACATCTACAGTCTCCACAGGATATCTACATTTGTGTGCCCATTGGTGCAGATATATGGTTCTGCATTATGATGGTCACTTCTGTCATTGTGTTTTTGATGAATGTTGACAGTGTCAGCCCCCATGGGTGATGTTTGTCTGCACATGGCCAAAGGTATGTTTTATTTGCACTGCACTGTTTGCCTCACCCAATCTATGTTGCTATGGGACACAAGCACTACTATGTCACTGATGTGTTTGTTGTTCTGTGACCTGGGATAATCCATGCTGTTTGGCATTTCCAGCTTTTGCCATGACAACACTTACAATTTGGTCACTGTGATGATGGGGGGTTAGGCCCCATTGTCACAATGTTCAGAATGTGCTTCAGCTATGGGCCCCACACTTGCCTTTTGGTCACTGTGATGATGGGGGGTTAGGCCCCATTGCCACAATGTTCAAAATGTGCTTCAGCTATGGGCCCCACACTTGCCTTTTGGTCACTGTGATGATGGGGGGTTAGGCCCCATTGTCACAATGTTCAGAATGTGCTTCAGCTATGGACCCCACACTTGCCTTTTGGTCACTGTGATGATGGGGGTTAGGTCCCATTGTCACAATGTTCAGACTGTGCTTCAGCTATGGGCCCCACACTTACCTTTTGGTCACTGTGATGATGGGGTGTTAGGCCCCATTGTCACAATGTTCAGAATGTGCTTCAGCTATGGGCCCCACACTTGCCTTTTGGTCACTGTGATGATGGGGGGTTAGGCCCCATTGCCACAATGTTCAAAATGTGCCTCAGCTATGGGCCCTACACTTACCTTTTGGTCACTGTGATGATGGGGTGTTAGGCCCCATTGCCACAATGTTCAAAATGTGCTTCAGCTATGGGCCCCACACTTGCCTTTTGGTCACTGTGATGATGGGGTGTTAGGCCCCATTGCCACAATGTTCAAAATGTGCTTCAGCTATGGGCCCCACACTTGCCTTTTGGTCACTGTGATGATGGGGTGTTAGGCCCCATTGTCACAATGTTCAGAATGTGCTTCAGCTATGGGCCCCACACTTGCCTTTTGGTCACTGTGATGATGGGGGGTTAGGCCCCATTGTCACAATGTTCATACTGTGCTTCAGCTATGGGCCCCACACTTACCTTTTGGTCACTGTGATGATGGGGTGTTAGGCCCCATTGTCACAATGTTCAGACTGTGCTTCAGCTATGGGCCCCACACTTACCTTTTGGTCACTGTGATGATGGGGGGTTGGACCCCATTGCCACAGTGGTCATGGTCTGCTTGCATTGTGGATGCCACACACATTTATGTGTGACACATGTGATAGGGGTCACATTGTATGTTCAATTTCATGTTCAGTGTTGTAGGCATATGACAAAGTCTACACACGCTTGTCATGGTGTTGGGGGGATGTGTTTTTCTTACATTCCTTATGATGGTGTATGCTGGTTGTGTCATGCATTACCCATCCTATGAGTAGGGGTGGTGTTGGTGGTAGGCATCCAGCCCCCTATGAGTGGGGATGGTAGTAGTGGTAGGCATCCAGCCCCCCATGAGTAGGGGTGGCGGTAGTGGTAGGCATCCAGGCCCACATGAGTAGGGGTGGTGGTAGTGGTAGGCATCCAGCCCCCCATGAGTAGGGGTGGTGTTGGTGGTAGGCATCCATCCCCCTATGAGTGGGGATGGTAGTAGTGACAGGCATCCAGGCCCCCCTGAGTAGGGGTGGTGTTAGTGGTAGGCATCCATCCCCCTATGAGTGGGGATGGTAGTGGTGGTAAGCCTCCAGCCCCCGTTGAGTGGGGATGGTGGTAGTGGTAGGCATCCAGCCCCCCCTGAGTAGGGGTGGTGGTAGTGGTAGGCATCCAGCCCCCCATGAGTAGGGGTGGTGGTAGTGGTAGGCATCCAGCCCCCCATGAGTAGGGGTGGTGTTGGTGGTAGGCATCCAGGTCCCTATGGGTGTATATGGCATTGGTGATAGCCATCCCGCCCCTATGGTTCTGCTGTTGCTAGTGTGAGTCATTTCTGCATCCCTATGTGTGTGTGTTATATGTCGGGTACGTGTCGTTTGTTTGTGTGGTGGGTGTTTGACTTACCTTCTGTGCCGTACGCGTCCGTACCGGTCCCGGTAATAGATGTAGAGTATTGGTAGGACCTGCGCGATGGGATTCATGGTTGGTTCGTCTCGTTCGTCTTTCTCGTTGCTTCAACTCGTACTCGTGGCTGGCGTGTTCGTCTCGTAGCCGTGGATCGTCTTGTGGCGCGAATCGGAGCTTATGTGCACCTCTCCCGGATGCTCTGACGTGCCGTACGTAGCGACGGGTTCGGCGCGTACGGAAGGCTCATCGTACTAGTCCGGCCGGAAGGTGCTGTATTTTAGCTTCCGTGCGACTTGATTCTGCGTTTACGGATCCGGCTCGGGCGGGGAACAGGAGCTGGATTGGGTGAGTACGGCTGGGTCGGGATCTGGGCAGTTATGCGCATCGTACTTGCTCGTTCGGACGAATGTTCGAATCGGTCGGGGAACACGCGTTCGGCTTGGTTTTTTACCGGACGAATAGTGTTAGGTGACCTTCCGGCCGAGATCGGAATCGACCCCTAAGTAGTTCCCTTAAGAGCGAGGTACTGCTAATGAGCTGTGCATTTTGAGAGCTCAAAATATTTTCATGTTTATCCAATATTTCTATTTTCTTGATTGATGATGGCTTGGCAGCTTTCCCAACAATAAAGTTTTGCAAAAACCATTGACAAAGGCAAAAGGTTGGTGATCAGAGCTAGACCTTTTGGCATTTCCCAGTCTTGTTTACCTTATAATCGTACAGAGAAACGGGGCGGGACATTGGGAAGGGGCGGGCCAAGGAGAGTGGAGCTTTGGACCACTTGCACTGCCCAATCACACCTGCCTCTCACACAGCAAGAACAAAACCATCTGGAGCCACCTCCCTTGTGTTTTGATGAGGTTTTTATAGGGGCCCAATTGTGCTGAACATTGACATGGGTTTCCAGCCCACTATGTCATAGTGGCAGTGGAGGAGTGAAGAAGGGGTGTGTCGCACAGTGGCACCATGTGAGTGGGCGGGCCTTCTAATAATAGGTCATCACCTACAAGCAGGAAGCATAAGTAGGGCAGGAATAGTGATAGGCGTTGTGTTTTGATGGCAGGTCTGACTGGTATGGAAACCACTGACTTGGCCCTTCTTGCCCATGTCAGCCAGAGGCCCACGTGACAATCACTGATTATTGCCTGAGTGGCAGTGCTGAGGCTTATTTCACAGCAGTAGCACAGCCAGTGTGCCATGGGCCCTAACGCAAGGAAGGAAATTGCCTCCGGGCTACTGTTTCAATTGCAAAATACATCAATAATCAGGGTTCAGTGGGCTCCGCGCGCCTCTGGGCCCCGGTGCACTCCACCTGCTGTACCAGTGGAAGCTACGCCCCTGTTTCACAGGCCGATCACATAGCTCCTTGTCACAACCACTGTTTATTGCTGCTATTATTTTATTTACCAAACAGGTGCATTCTGGGTGTTGTAGTTCTGATGCACCCCAATTGAACAAAATGAAAATAAGTACCAGTAAATGACATGGACAAGGAAGATTCAGTCTAGGCCATAGGGTCCGAGTAACATATGGTGAACACTGACTGACTTCAGTAACAGAAAAATTTTACAATCCAGGTGCAAAGCACTTTTCCCGAGCATCAAGCATTTGTGAATATGAAAAGCAAATTTTTATGGGAGGAGATTTCCATTTGGAATTGGATTCTAGCGAGAGTATCATATCATGTAAAAGTCTTGCACTGTGATGTGGCACAACCAGTGCGTGAAATGGAAAAATAGAAGTGCGGGTACCCTGTACCAGAGTTCCTGTTCGTTTCAGAGAAGTGCTGGTACTCTCGAATTAAAGCTATAATGTCTCTCTTGAAAAGTGCAGGTACTCTCCCTCTCAAAATAAAAAAGTGCTGGTACTCAGTACCGCACAGTGCCAGCCCATTTAAAGCACTGGGCACAACCAGTGGTTAAAGGGTACCGCCTCCTTCCAGCTCATCACGGACACAGCATCCAGTCCTGAACTTTTTGTGTACTCCCCTAGTGCATTCTGGGTGTTGCAGTCTTGCTTTGCTTCTCCTAAACTAATGAGACAAACACACTTGAAAACAATGATTTAGAAGGTGAAAAGAAACAGGGTCGGTAATAACCTGGTGTGAGGTGGTCACTCTGGCAGGGGGCCTCTGAAAAGCAAGTGGGGCTGTCACGTTAGGGGATCCAATCTCCACTCTCCCTTTTTGCCCTTCCACCCCAAGGAGGTGAACTGCAGGAAATATGAGAGCAGTCTAACTGAGCATGGTTCATTTGTAGGCAGAGAGCACTTCAGCCATCAGTGCCTTGTATTCATTCCCCTTCCCACTCTCTGGTACAGTACCCAGCTCTCCATAGAGGGCTGGTATTCAGTCCCCCCTCTCATACAGTAGCCTTATCTCAGATCACTTCTCTCCTTTCAAGTTCTCTATTGGACTCTGTTTTTCTCCTCTCTCTGTAACTTGACCCCCCCCTATGAATAAGGGATTTATTTACACCTCATTAACTTTCCACTAAAACTTTCACTCCCCTCTCACCCACCCACCTGCCAGCCGCCCCTCCCCTCTCTCCCTTTCACTGACCAGCTCCTCTTTTCTCCTACATTGTCCCCTACCCTCCCTCCCCCCTCTGCCCTGCTCGCCCTGTCCTACCAATCACAAAGTCTCCCTTCTCTGCCTGCTTGTGATCGGATAGGGTCCAGAGAGCTGCCGTCCACTGCCCGCAGCTCCTCCTCCCAGAGGAAAAAAAATCCTTTCATTCAACTGAACTTGAGCAAAGTTTTGTAAGCAACACACAAAAAAACAGCTCAACAACAAAAAATCGGAGGTTGTGGCATCACAACAGACAGTGGCAGGCCCCCAGGCCTGGGGGCATTCTCTGGTCGCCGACGGAACATTAAAAGACACAGAGACACCCCTCCCTTCGCACTTCTCTGGAACCTGTTGCCAGCATGTGCAAGGCTCCCTGTTGCCCCACAGCGCATTGAAGACAGAGGAACAAGAATTAGTGCTAGATTTGTTGAAGCATCTGCTGTACGCTCAAGGTAGGAATGCACTTATGCCTATGTATGTATTATATATAATTATGTACAGATACATATTTGTATGTATTGGTTATAATTCTAGGACTTGCAAAAGTGCTTCACATAGCAATTAATCAGTACACAACGCTCGTCTCGGTTGGTGTTTCACGGATAGATGTTATCTTAAGATGTTTTCCTGTGCCCTTATGCACGTGCGCTTCTGAGGAGCCGGACAATCCTGACATTCATCTTGAACAAGAGGCTGGCCAGTGCATCCCACGTCCTGCAGCCAGCCGCACGCGCCAGTGTGCAAAGTGCCGAGCCGTGCGACATCCATTGTTTCGCGCGTTTGGGGGGGGGGGGGGCGGGGCTCAATTTAAGAGATTATGGTGAACTGAGCCTATTTCGCCCTCAGTAATAATTGTAGAATGAATAATGTGTGTTAATTATATGACGCTTGCTGTCACAGTCAAGGCGCTTTCTAGAGATGTTTGCGGCAGGTGAATGAATCTGTTCGTCAACTCAGAGGGGTTCATTTCTTCGACCTCACAACGAAAGAAGGCTGAGGGGGCCGCTTCGGTGCTCGAGGTTACTCACAGATTTCTGCTGCAGGAGCATTAACCCACTGAGCAGGTGAACTAATTTCCTCTATGACGCAGTAACATTTGTGTCTGAGTGCCTCAAAAGTGCCTCAAATTAACAGCGCCGTTTCATTCATGTCAAACCAAATGTATAATTCTGTGTTTTCGTAAACACCGACAAGTGCCACCCGATAACTGTCATTTATGGAAAGTTGTACCAAAGTGTATATGGAGATTAATCTCATTTGGAGGCATGCAATGACGGAGGGTACATCTTGGGCATGACAGGTTTGTTTGTTAGTTTGTTTTGGTCGTTCAGTGCCTGGCTGGGTTTTGCTTTCATCGAAAGACGCGTCCGTCGCGATGTGACGTGTTTTTGGTTTGGGCCTATTTTTTGCTGTTCGTGGCTTGAGAATCTTTTTCCATGTTTTCCAGTAACCCCATCACCAGGCAGTAACTTGCACGTTGGTGAATTTCCCAAGTTGAATGGGCTTTCAATGCTTTTGTTCCATCATATTGGCTCAGATGTCATTGGGGGGTGGGTTCGGGTCAGTTTGATCCTGGCTGTGAGTACCACTTGCGGCCATTTTCGCCCCTTGAAGTATTTTTGTCACAGCAGTATGGTGAATGAATTTCTTTGCTCCATTCATATTTCTTTGTCAATATAGCAGTGGAACCCTTTTCAGTCAGTAACTGATTGGAGAAGCTGCGTCCCACCAAAGGATTGCAATGTAACAATCAAATCTAATTGATTACAGTAAACCAAGACTATAAATCCCAGAATGCATTGGCTTGTTGACAGAAAATCCATGACTCAAAGCATGGTGCTCCCAGTGCTAAGGGTCCATCCGCTGAGCCTACCTTCAGTTCTGCGAGTGGGAAGTTTAGTTTACAGCATCTTAAGCAGATTCTGGGTTCAGTCTGTTATTGAAGTAATGCTTGACTTTGGTTTGGTTTTTGAATATTTTATTGTGATTGCCCTTCTTAGTGTCAAGGTCGCTTTTAGATCTGATTTCTGTTCTAAGCATTTTTTCCCTTTGGTTTGTCTTCTAGGTTAGGTAGACATTACTGTGATGGTGTTGTGTCACTTCCAAAGGGCCAGTGCTTTGTGAGATTTCCTCTTTTTTGTTTTTCTGGTCTAGACATCTAGACCTCTTTGTAGAGAATGAGATGGGATGCCCCATATCCACACTGGTTGTTTACGTATTTTCTGCTTTATGTGCTTATGGTCAATCAAAAAATAACAGTTCTGTTTTTACGAAATGTTATCAGTGGGGTTTTGTGTGACTCACGGCACTTCTGATCACTGTCAGAGGGGACATTTTGGCACACAGGTAACATTTTGTGCAAGATTCAACTCTTTAGGAATTTAAAAACCTATTTCCATGATCACCATTTCCCAAGAGAAATAAATGGTATTCATCTAGAATATTGAATACAAAAATAGTGGGACCAAAATATTGAGGCCTAAATAATGAGAAGCACAATATTGTGAAGTTAAGTATATATAGGTCAATATAGAGTTACTATACTTAACTCACATATATACAATGACGATATATATATCTTCAAGGTACCTAGATGTGGAGTTACGAATAGTGAATATACACTTATCTATATGCACTTACCTTCACAATATTTTGGTTTTCAATATTTTGTATGCAATAATTGGGCACTATGACATATTTTGCTCAATATTCTGGCTTACAACATATAGACATGGCCACAACCAGTGGCGGCTCGCATAGGGCGTGCTGCGGGGCGGTGGGGCGGGGCAGGGGAGGGGCAGGGTGGGGGGGGGTAGTAAACTTGAACATACGACGGAACGGAGGAAAGTAATTATTATGTTCCTCCGTTCCGTCGTATGTCCGAATTTACTACCCCCCCCACCCTGCCCCTCCCCGCCCTACCGCCCCGCAGCACGCCCTATGCGAGCCGCCACTGGCCACAACTCAGGATCATTGCTGAATCAAGGGCCAGGTTTAGTGCTTTTTCCTGTTAACACACAGGTAGGCAGAATGGGGGACATTGTACTTAGTGTGAGATCTTACTTACAAGTGTACGCAGCAGATTTCCTTCCTCTAGTTCATTTTCTTCCTGCATTAACAGCCAAAGGCTACCGACACTGCCTTAGGTAGGGTGACCAGATGTCCCGGACGGTCCCGGGTTTTGGAGAAGTGTCCCGGTGTCCCGACACTTTTCTCCAAATTGAAGAAATGTCCCGGTCTTTGGGTAGTGCCTGGGTCATTTAAAGAAATGTCCCGGTTTTTAAGAGCCTGCACATTAATCACAGTGTTTATGCAGGCTCACGTTTCGACCCGCCCTCTTAAAAACGGGGACAGAAGTTCACTTCTTTAAACTCTCCTGCTGTGCTGCTTCGCCTCATTTAAGCAGCACAGCAGGATTTAATGAGGTGTGAATCAGGGCTGCAGAGGCCATAGGGCAAGGCCAGGCCCACCAGCAGCCGGACCCTGGAGCTCTTCGCAGAACGGGAGGTAATGTGATTTTTTTTAAAAAGAACGTTATATATATTTGTATTTAAGACGCCCTGAGACCTAATAGGACATTTAGTCCTATTTCTATGTCTGTGCCCGTCCCGGTTTTTCATTTGGAAAATCTGGTCACCCTAGCCTTAGGACGAGTTGAGAGCCACATCTGGAGGCTAAGATGGCAAAGAAAACCGAAACTGCAAAGCAGGCTTTTTCCTGCCTTGCCCCCAGGCTATGGGACCCATTCTCAGAATCCATAAGCACCATCTCAGGCCTGCTTTCTGATAAATCTTAATGCGCCTTTCCCCGCTTGTTCTACTTTAGCATTCTACTCGCTAGAAGCTTGGACCCAGAAGCTTGGTCCCAGTTATGCCGATTCCCCCAGACTGCAATTGGAAGTTGAAGTGATAACGGTGTTCTAGTCTCTCTGAACTGTTATACGTAAAGGAACTTCTACCTCTGTGGCTAGGCGGCACTCAATAAATGCCATAAATAAATAAATGAGATGCATCGGAGGCATGCAACTATTTTATGCGCTTGAAGCTAAGCCCATTTACACTTCTCTCTTGCCCCCAGGATTTCGCAGTCTTTTTCTATATTTTTAGAGCGAAGTTGCCAGTCTAGATAGAAAAGGCAATATTTCTCCAGAGACTGGTGTCTCTGAAAGAAGTATGGCAGGATGTCACCAAACCCCTCTTGCTTCTGGTTCTTGCCTGGTGCTCCCAGAGGTGCAACCTCAGATACATTTCCTGATTACACTTTCTTTCAGCCAGTCCTGCTCTGACATTGGATGTGAAGTCCTTCCATCCATGAGACAACACCACATCGTTTGGCGTTGTGCCGTGTGCAGAGCGGTTGGCCTTTGGTTAAATCACTGCCTTGCCTGTCTGGGATTGGTAAGGAGATGGAGTTTCTGGTTCTAGAACCTATAGATGTGGCCTCCTCGCTTCACCACATCGTGAACCTAAGCAAATCAGTATATCTCCTTGTGCATGAGTTCCCATATCTATGACAATTTGAGGATGTTAGGGATGGTCTAATCCCATATTAGGCGCTGTATTAGACAGCAATATCTAAGTTCATGCATTATTAGCTCTAATTGTAGTTTTACTTGAATTTTGAAACAAGGGTCAAAACTACTCTTATGCAGTTATCTTGTATTTACAATACCGTAAAACAATTTAATATTTCAATTATTTTGCAATATCATGGACCAGTGTCATCTTTTTACATCAATGAATTGCCTCTATGTATATATAACGTATTTGAAACCGGGCCCAGCCTGACACTCTGACCTACATTACAAGTATAGAGAAATTCAATGGGAGAATTCCAGGAAGCTGGATTCATCATTGCTAGCCAGAATTTCCTCATGGAATTCCTCCAATAGCGAGTTAATTCCCAGGGAATGGGTGATCATCATGCAGACCCTTTGTTACGAGGCGGAATTCCACACCAAAATCCCAGTTCTGAGTTGTGTCATGCACACATTTACCATCTGCAGTTGGTAAATCTGTGTCGGGTGGGCTGAGACTGAAACACCCTCCCCCTCCACGTCCGGCAATCTCCCACATTGCCCCAGTTCAGGAAGGACCTCAAGACCTGGCTTTTCGGGTGACCCCAGCACTCAACTGAGCCGCCGCCCCTCCCCCTCAGCAGCTTGAGACCCTCACGGGTGAGTAGTTGCGCTTTACCAACCCTGATTGATTGACTGATTGAGTTGTAGCTGGGAGAGAAGAGGGTCTAGTAGGTAGCGGATGGCAAGGGAAGTCGAGTCAGGACGGCGCATTGCATGCTCAATCATGATCATAGAAAAAGGACAACAGGGACCGAAGGACGAGGCTTGGCTGCTATTGCTGTCAACGCATCATGCAATCTTACCAGCCAGGTCATCTGGCCAGTAAAATCACGTCCCGTGTTCCCGTACCCATGAAAACCAGGTGTAGGAGCACCGCGCCGGTGGTGATCAGGCGGAGCGGTGTTGCACCTGGGGATTCCTCTCCCCCTGACTTGTATTCTGTCCCACTGTGCTGTTACCTTAACTACTTATTACTTGAATGCACATTTCAGACTTACATTAATACTAAAACACTGTTGACTTCAAAGAACAATGTAAAAGAAAAATTTGTGAAGGTTTTTTTTTCCAATTAAATTTTGATATGCGTTCTAAAGTAGCACTTTTCCGATTATTACGCTTTACTGATTGAACACCTAAAAACCTTAACAAACTGGAAATAAACTTGGGAGAGAAGGCGAAAGCACAATCCTCTGGAGCAGCAGATATGCAGAATGATTTTTACTGCAGTACTCTGTAAATAAATAAAATCAAACTCCCCCTCTCATTGGACCAAGCTGAGCCCCAGAGTCACGTTCGTCAGTTTAGAGTGCATTTTACACAAATGTGTTGTAATTTGTAAGATTAGAGTTAATCTCCTTTCTGAGCAGGGGGAGCGAGCACAAGTCTATTAGGCTTTATCCTGTAATACAACTCCAGCGTGAGCAACAGGTGGCACTTAAAACACCCCCTGGCCTGCAGACATCACTGTATGTCTGCAGTGCAGGACATAATTACATGCCTTTACTTCCGGCCAACTTAATCTTGCACTCTTTCTCCAATGTGCTGTGTTGCTTAGGACGGGCAGAGCTGTTACCATAGTTATTCGATCAAACTAACTTCCTTTCCTTTCCTTTTCCCCTTTTTCCCTTTCTCCCTTTCTCCCTCTTTCCCTTCCCAACCCCACATCAGCCACCCCCTTCTGGGAGTGGTGAGAAATGGGTGGGAAAGAAAGAGCAGGCGGCGCGAAAGACATGCCATGGAAGATGGGTGACACTGCTTACATTGTGCCGGTGTTTGCCGGTGCTTGTTACCGGCACTTATGTTATAAACACCAGCACGTTTACGAGAGTACATCACGTGGTAGTGCCCTCAGCCCATTTTTTAAGCATGAGGTTTTAGCAACTCAGTGTAATAAAACTAAGAATAAACTTGGGCTTCCAGGCAATCCCCACAGCTTGGGGAGAGCTGTAATAGTCTAAAATGTCACACTTGTTTCATGGTGATGGCAAGTTGGTCATGCTGGCACTGCCACTCGGCCAGCAGTGGCAGGGGCCGTGGCCCGTGCAGCTGCAGTGAAATACCTTGGGCCCTGGCACTTTTAGTTTTGCACTGGCGACACTACAAAAGGCTGAGGCGAAAAGCAGATAACACTGCAGCAGAGGTAGGAGTGTGATATGTGACTGCCTCCACTACCGGCCTATCAGGTGCACCAGCCTCTCCAGTATGCACATGGCCACCAATGGGGCAGCCTGTCACTGCCCACCCGCACCCATCCTGTTCCCAGTCCCCCCCACCTGACCTGTCACATTAAGACAATAATGTTGCTGGCTCCCAGTGCCAGACTGAGAAACCAAAGCAGCCCTGGCAATTTTGTCGGACCGGCCCACACCTGTGGGGGAGGTGGGGGGGCTGGCCTGAAGCACTGCTGCTTAACAAAACCGGACCTCAGCACTGCTGCTTCTGTTACTGGGGGCCGATATTGCAGCATCGCTGCAAAATTGGCCACCGCCCTTTCAGCCTTTCAGGCGAATGCCCAATGTCTGTTCCAGCCAGTCCGGCCCTGCTGGCTCCACTCTTATTTTGGCTCTTAGAAGCATGCCAGACCCCTTGCTCGGGTCTGGCTCACTCTTCCGTTATATTCTCTTACCGACCCGTACTCTGCTCACAAGCCTTCCACTGTCACACAACCCCCAACCTCAATGTTCTCAGTCCAAGATGTTTTACTCATTTGCACCCTTGGCGCCACTTCACTGGAATACCCTACCCTTTGACCAAAGAACTGCTGCCTGTCTTAAAACAAAGTAGACATCAAATACATCCCTACCTTCGCGAAGTGAAATGTCCCTCCAGCCCCGGGTCCTGGACCATAAGACCCTATTAGAACATTGGAATGTTGGGAGCTCCATTGAAGACAATGGAGTAGCTCTGGGCTTATAATGGCTGGTATAAGCCCAGCACTCCAACATTCCAATGTTTGTCTTTTTGTTTCTCCATTTTTAATTTAGAACATTCTACCCTTAGTGGGTAGAATGTTTTAATAGCCTTATAGCTCTTCTGCCTCAGGCTATACCAGTTGTTGAGGCCTTCCCTCGCTATAGGCCTCGCCTGCGGCTCGGGCCGATAACTCGGGATCAGGGCCTTTAACAACTGGTATAGCCCTCGGCAGTGGGCTATAAGGCTATAGTAAGGTCACCAAACAATTGATGCAATGCACTGGTAGCCCTTGTCCCATGCTTTCTACTTCTAATGCTCCTGTCAATGCTTTGTTCTTCTGCACTGCATTCAAGAACCCATCTATAGGATTTCTGTTAAAATAAGCGAGTAAACCAATAAAGCACAGAAGGTACTAGTATATATGAGCAACAATAGGCTATAACGGTCTATGTACACAGAGCATGCATCTAAGATGCTTCCAAGGCATGTACCAGGCAGTTTGGGCTGGGCTCTTTCTCTTGGAGCAGGGCCAGGACTGATTTGCATATGGTTGTTCCCTGTCTGAAGTGGTGCAGTGGGCAAAAAATGATGAACTGGAATGCTTGTCAGGGGCTGAGACAATTGCAAGCATTCCACTAGCACCTTTTTGTTGTTTAAAAATGGGTCAAAACCATATAATTCAAGTAAGGGACTTTCTGGTATAAATAGAGGTTGTGGTGACAATCTGTATTGAAACATATTTTAGGTTCTGTCACAGGCCACAAAGACAATTCTAGTCATCATATATACTTCTGCACTGGAGGGAGGGAGCCATTTCTAGCAGCGTAAAGCTGCAAGCATAGGGTAGCTTGAGTACTTAAGTTTGCAAGAGTACTGATGCATAGACCTTCATCGAGGCATATTCATTCCCAATAGTGCTAGAAAGAAGGCATGACTACATTTCATCCCATAAATAAGACTGGTGTCACTGATGGCCGACACAAACATCTATTTAGGGTCAGATTTACAAAGGGTTTGTGCTGAGGCAAAGTCACTAAATTGACACAAAGCAGCACAAACCTTTGCAAGGGTATTTACTTTCCAGTTAATGTAGTTTATGCTGGAAAAGAGCCCTTTTTTCATCACAGATATCACTTTGCCTTGCTTTCTGCCACTTTGCATCAAGGGGGCATTACTTGGGTGTAACTTGGGCAGATCAGCACAAAGTTTTAAACACAAAGCTCTATCTACTGGGATAGATTGGCTTTGTATAAAAAATAATACTCATCCTTGAAGTAGCAGCGTAAGCCTGAGAACTATTTTCATTTCACTAAACGTGTCACACACTCATGTGTCCTGCACTGTACAGCACATGTACTATGTGTGGAATGTTTAAGAATTTGTCTAGGCATAGGTTTTATACTGGAAGGCTATACTCCTAGTACAAATACACAAATACCATGCTAGATGTCTCACACACACATACCTCTGCACCATGGTGAAAAGACTGTGTATGATGCTAGGCAGTCTGCTTGCGCACCTGCACAGCATTAGTGAGCAGTAGCAGGGCAAATTTAATAAGTATGGCTTTATGCTGCTATCTCCACCTTGCACAATGCAGCGCAGCAACTTTGGTTGCTGTGCTATGCAAAATAAATAATAAATCTGTCCCCCCTGGAGTGGATGTTGTTAGACCTGTCGGCCATAGGGTGGTCTTCTCCCCAAATCTTTTACCTTATTCCTGTTTTTGCTGAATTTGTTTTTGTTGGCCTTAGAACTCTGTGCACTCTTCCACTGCTAACCAGTGCTATGGTGCTTTTGCTCTCCTCTTTAAACATGGTGAAAGTAGCTTACCCCCAATTGGCATCTTTAATTTACTTTTTAATCTCTAGTTAAGTGGTACTACATGTACCCAGGGCCTGCACATTACATCGCAACCTGTGTGTGCAGTTTTGAACTGCTATTTTGACCTGACAAAATACACCCATTGCCAGGCGCAAACCTTCCTTTTTAATACACACAAGTCACCCCTAGAGAAGGCCCTAAACAGCCCATAGGGCAGGGTGCAGTGTATTTAAAAAGTTGGACATGTAGTTTTATGTTTTGCATGTCCTGGTCGTAAAAACCTCTTAAATTCTTTTTTCACTACTGCAAGGCTTACCTCTCCCATAGGATAACATTAAGTTACTTTATTACATTAAAAAGTGATAACTTTTAATCGGGGCTAGATAGGAATGTTGAGTTTGGTCTTGAAATTTAAAACCCTCTTTGATGGTAAAGTTGTATTTTAAGTCACAAATCTGAAAATTCCACTTTTAGAAATTTGGCATTTTCTTGTCCTAGCCATTTGGTGCCTGCAGCCAGTATCCTGGGTCAAATGACTAGGTGTAGATGGCAGGTGGTCTTTGTGTATTGCTCCCAGACAGTGAGACAAAGGGGAAATAACTGTTGGCGGGATGGGCCATCTCTGACTTGATGAGGGTAAGGAGCTGTCACCTACCAACCTTGCACATCACAATGGCTCTGCCTCAGCATACTCACAAAGTTTTTCACACCTGTCTTTTGTGACCCCCAGACAAGCTGGGGCCAGGGCAGGGAGGCAAGAAATTCCAAACATCTCTGGGGATGGAACCCTCTAGAAACTTCTCCTACTTCAAAGCTGGCACGTAGGATAAATAGAGGACCCTCAGACCCAACTCTTCAGTACACCTTTGGACCTGTGGAAGACTCAGAAGGACTGCTTTGCTGTTCTGCTGCAAGAAGGACTGCTACTCTGCTTCCTTGCTGCCCTGTTGCCTGAGAGAGAAGGAGCAGGACCCGCACGCTGAGCCCAGGACCACCAGAGTGACTCCAACGGCTAATTGGCTGGCCTCCTGATCAAAGGTTTAGGGACAGGAAAGGCTCCAACCACCTTGAACGCTGCAGTGCAACTCGGCCTGTTCTGAGTCTTGCCCCCAAGTGGTGCCACCCCAGTCCTGCACCCTTGGAAGTGGATCAGAAGGTGCTCTACCAGCCCAGCTGTGGTCTTTTGGGCAGACCAATGCAGCGCGACGCATCTCCTCACAGCTCCACATCGGAACCACCTCTGTGCAACACATCCCTGATATAGGAGCCCGCAGCTCTTTGGAACTGTCACTGTATGACATATCCTCAACAACGGACCTCACATCGCTGCCCTGCAGGTCATCAGAACCACCCCTGCATTATGCCTCCTCAAAGTAGGACCTCCCATTGCAGTCCAAGCTCCTCCGAACCCCCAGTGCACAATGCAGTCTCGACATAGGACCTCACATTGCAGTCCGCAACTCCTCGGAACCACAGCTGCGTGACTCATCCTTTATGTGCGACCTTGCAATGCCAACCAACCAGGATTTAAGTTACTTTGTTCAGCTGGCTTAATGTAGTTCCTGTAGCCGGCCCGTACTCTACAGCCGTCGGCCTGAACTTGTGACTTTCTCCCGGTCGGCTCGACGAGATAACCATAGTTGGCGCTTTTAAGCACAACTTTTACCTAAATCTTTAAAACTGCATATCTCTGGTTGTACTAGTTGGATTTTTGTGTTTTAGTCTCAAACAATTTATTAACTTCTACTCTTATTTTCCTACCAGAGGGTTAAGCACAGGTTAATTTGGGGTTTTCCTGTGTTTCACCCTGACAAGAATTGTGGTTGCTTCAGTAGGGTTTCACCCCTCTTAACTAGTAAACCAATTTCCTACAGATGCCAATTAGGGGTGTCCTGGTGTAGCATATGTTATGCCAGAGTCGCGCATTGTTGCCCTGGCATTTCTCTCGTACCCCTGATCACTGTGGTCCTGAACACAGAATCTGGAATAGAATGTAAACAAGGTTCTCGGATCTCTCTGTGATTTCTTGGGCATCACTCTTTGCTCTTCTACTAGATCATTAGGAACACACTGAAGGTTGTTGAGTGATAAGGTTAAGACAATAGATCAACTCTGTGGTGTAATTTGGCATCAAAAGGTGAATGATGTCACTTCCAGTAACACAGGCATTTTGGTGAATCAATGTCCATTTTAGTTTAAGGATTTAACTCCTATGCTTAAAGTCTTTATGAAGGAAACATTTTTGATTTCAGTTTAAAAAGCCGGTCTTTCACCATTTTGTTTTCTTGAAAGCACTATTACTTGGAGGCCTGCAACTGAGTATTCAGGGCTAACACTCTAGGAGTTTCTTCCAATTGTATGGCTCACTACACTAACAGTGTAAGTGTAGCATTTCTGTATAAACCTTAGACGAAACAGCCTATTTGGAAGGCCATACATTTATGTAAGATAGGGCAACAGAGTCATAAGGATAGTAAGAGCCTGATTCACCTTTCTTTGCATGCTGCATCCTAGGGTACAGTGCCTCAATAGTACCTTTGCATGTGATGGGCACCGGCAGGTCATCAACGTCAAATTACTTTGCCCAGTTAATAAACATAATCATAAAAGCACACACAGATAGGCTCAATATATACATCAATACTACACAAAAGTAAAAACACCATGAAATTACATATAAAACATAATTAGGGCTCCCGGTTTTATGGTATTTATTTTTTGGACATTTCCATCTGTATTTATCCATATTTATTTTTTGATAATTTTATCTGTATTTATCCATATTTATTTTGGGTTCTGTGAAAAAATGGAGCTGGAACGAGTATATTTCTACATTTATTTAAGCGAAAAAATTTGCACTTATGCCCGAACCGTTGACAGGTTTCAATTATATAAACACACTTAGATGATAAAATATGCACTTATAATAAAACAATTGAATTTTAGTATCAAAGTTGTGCATATCTACTGCTGTTTATGGCTCTTTACTTAAATTTCTTTATTTTTTTAACCCCTTACTTGTCAATCCACACAGCTATTGGGCCTGGCAGTCATGATTGACGGCACTTAGAATCACTCAAAAAACAACCCAATTTCCGTTTTTATACACATTTTAAAATAAATACAGACAGGAAAATAAATGATTTTCTGTCTGTATCTGTAAAAATCAGTAAAAACAGAAAACAGGGAGCCTTAAACATAATACAAAAAGCCATAATGAAAGGTCGCCATCCTTAGAGGTTTAATCTGATCCAGAATATGAAATCACCTATGTAAAAGAATCAAAATAATATAATAATATTAACAGTCAAGAGATCTCCTAACCTAAGTTTAACTTCTGCATCTAAAAAGCAAGCAATTGAATGACACATAAATACATCATTCAACAGTTGTAAAAACATTAATAAAGGCCATACTTAAGTAAAATTCCTTCCATTCATATGGGGAAGGATAACATCCTTTCCAAACTTCGCATAGTGCCTCCAAAACATCATGAAATGAAGGGTATCTTGTAAAGACAAAGAGTCGCAGCCACAAAGACCACAACGTTCGACCGGAGCCTAGTGCTGGGGAACGCCAGCTACCAGTGCTCTAGATTTAACCTGAACCTAGTTCACAAGTAGCGATCATAGTGGGGGGTGGGAATGTGGCTAGACGCTGAGGTGTATGGTGGTATCAAGTTAGAGCTACAGTGATATGAGCAGGCCTGAAGGCGCAAAGAGAGATGCTGGGTGCAAACCCAAATAGATCTATGGGGCGACAGATGACAGGACACCTCGGGATCAAACTGTGCTGAGTGGGCTCTTCACCACAAACAATTGACCTGGAGGACCGCAGCTGTTGGGACAATATACACATACTGAGAATTTCTGTGAACTCAGAAAAAGATGATATGCTGAAGTTCCCCTGTAACTTAATTCCTACTCTTTTTAACATTACCTTTGATCATTCTCTGGAATTCTACAGAGCACATAGGGTCAGGTCACGGTATCAACCTAATAAAGACCAACCACTGCAAATACTAGCATGTTATTTGAGACATCAACAAGCACATCAAATAACAAATACAGCAAAAAAGCATAGGCCATATAGTATCAGCCAGGAGTTTTTCTTACATTACTTCTCTTATGAAACTAATTAAAAAGGAAATGTTTCCTGTTACTCAGACCCACATTGCAGAAAAAGGATATAAAGGAACCGGCAACAATGATAATCATGCTAGATGGCTGAAGGACTGAACATGAGGAATCAGAGGAGCTGAAGAAATTAATGGAAGAACTTCAACGAGGGGTGTTCCGCCAATGGGGACAATGGCCATCGCGACATCACAGGAACCTCCCAATGAATGGTGGAGCAACGTGTGTGAAGGGGATTCTGAAGAGCGTCGTCATTTGGAGGATGTGACACAGAAATGGATGCACGAGCCTTAGCAAGGACAAAGGGATGCAACAGCAGGTAGAGACACCCATAAAACCATAACTGACAGCTAAAGACTCTACGTTGTTGACTGAGTGGATTAGGGTGACTTGAACCTTGGTTTTATGGAAACGAGGGGCCAGGCTCGGTTGAGCTCCTCCTGGGTTGTGTATTCTAAACATGGAATGGGTGAGACAGTTTGCCTGGTCTTGTATTCCTTATTTCATACATACTCAGTTACCCATCTTAATGGGGTTGCAGGGATGGACTTGAGTCTGGCAGAGGGGTTTCAGTGGGGGATCGCTCTGTTATTGGTAAGGCAAAGCCACTACTACGGAGATGATAGGTGGAACTCAGCTGAATTTTATGGCAAGGATTCCCTGACTATGGAATAGGGATCTGTCAAGAAACACTCATATGCTGTTATTTAGGGGTTGTGTATGTTTACCTGCACGTGGGTTCACTGTTCTATACCATGCCTTAAATTTGCAGCTCAGAGCCTGCAGCATCAGTGGTGTGGTTGTTACCAGTGTCGCAGGATTACAGTTGGTTCTGAAGTTTCTTTTAGGGACGTCCTTAAATATAGTTGTAGTTGTTCCCATGTAATACGGTTATACACCTCCGGCAGTTACACAGTAATTACAAAGGAAGGACCCGGCTCAGCGACATAGATCAAGGAACTGCGTTTGACCTTCTTATTGGGTTTAGTGCCCTCTAACTCTTTGGTTTCCTCCCCATAAAATTCTGTGGTCTACTCTCCCCCAAACTACACTACACTGGATTTGGACCTAGCCCCCATACAGTCCAACTCCATCCAGCACTGAGAGTTGCCTGCACAGGATGATCCTTATTTTTATTTAACTGACGTACATCTGAGTCAGAAGGGGAAAAGACATCCACTTACCTAGGGCTCAATATATTGGAAGCCTAACACACACCATACAATAGAGTGCTTTTGTTTGAAGTTACTGGGGCCAAGATGTGAAAAGCCATGAGACCTTTAACATTGTTATCTCTAAATATGAATTGCTTGACACAATAGGTGAACAGGCAAAAAGTGCTCCATGGTCCAAGAGACACATCTTATAAAAATGGAAAGTGAAAAGTTATGCAGAGAGTGGGTGAAATGAGGCATTTCATGCATGGTCCTCGGGCCTGGGCGAACCAGCATGCATATTCATAGGAAAAGGGGTGTGCCGATCCTCCTACACAAGAATTCACCCTGCTGGCTAGTCCACACTAATCTGTTAGGAAGGCAGGTACATATTTGTTAAATTGCAAATAAGGGACACTTATCTCATTACTGGCTCAGTGTATGCCCCAGTTGGTGCTAAATCAAACTCTCTCTCCAGGCAAGACAAGGTTATATTCAGGGGGTGGGGAATTGGAATGTCACTCCTGACCAAATAATTGACAGACCGGGTAAGCATGATCTACAACAAGACAAATATTGCTGCTTTCTGAAGGATTTGATTTATGACTTTGCCATGGTGGACCCCTGGAGTCTACTCCACCCCCGAGAAAGGGACTATACCTTTACTTCTTGTGTACCTGGAACACGTACTAGATTCGATTATTTTTTAACTACATCTAGTGTTCTTCGAGACATGGTAGACGCCATGATAGTGCCAGAGAAGTATCTGATCATGATATGGTGGGAATTAAACCAGGCCTAAATATGGTTTCCCCATCCCACAGCACTTGTCGCATGAATATGTCTAAATATAGGGATCCCCAGGACAAAAAAAGATTATATTTTATTCCTATGTACAAAGATTTTTAGTTGAAAATAAAGTGTCTCTTCAACCTTCTTCTATAGTGTGCGGTGCGGGAATGGCATCTATGAGGGGGGCCATGAGAGATTTAGCTATGGCCAAGAAGCTGGCAGGGAATAGGAGACGATATATGAAAGTTAAGCTGAGACACTTCAAGTCCACTTATGCCACCCTCCTACTAACACGTAGGGAGCTCACCAAATCCAAATATGACCTAAACGATCTCCATACAGCTCAGACTGAGATACTTTTATTTATAATATGCCAGAGACATTATGAAAGAAGAGAGAAAGCAGGCTGTCTGCTACCCACCCAACTAAAACAACTGAAAGCAAGCAGAACTATCCCTGCTACTGGGAACAGCAAGGAAAATGTATTAACAAATCTGAGTTATATTGTTCAAGAGTTTTATATTTTCTATAAACAGTTATATAGTTCTGACGTTAAGAGTGCCCAGACAGAAGATGAAAAATGAATGGATAGACTCATCCTACCAAAACTCACTCTCACTCAGCCAAATTACTGGATGCAGATATAACGGAGGGGGTGATTGTACTAGAAATTGACGATATGAAAGCAGGGAAGGCGCCAAGGAAAGATAGCTATCCCTTAGAAGTTTACAAGATCACCTGGTTGTTCTGTTGTGTAGGGTTTTTCGAAAGGTGCTCGAAGTAGGCCATCTGCTTTCTGACTTTAACAAAGTTAGACTCACACTCATTCCCAAATCAGGCAGAGTGTGCCAGTTACAGGTCAATATTGCGGTTAATGTGGATGCCAACATTTTGGCAAACATATTTGCAAACCGTCTGAGAAAGAATATCCCTACATTGATCCACACTAACCAGGTAGAGTTTGTTCTGGAACACTCCTCCTCTAACCATTTGAGGCTTGTGTTTCATATATCATGGCAGGTCAAAGATGATTTGGATGAAAGGTGCTTCTCTTATTAGATGCCGAAAAGGTGTTCAACAGCATGGAATGGGGATATCTTGTTCGTACAATGACCCGGATGAGCTTTGGTCGTAAATACTTGGCTTGGATCAAGGGGATGTATTGTAATCTTTTGGCTTCAGTTAGCTGGGGGAGTTTCGCCTCACCCTACTTTAAGATGCATCAGGGTACTCACCAGGTTTGTCCCTTGTTGCCCCAATTGTTTCTTTTTGCACTTGAGCCCCTAGCCATAGCCATAAGATAGAATGTGGGAGCACTGATGAATCTGATTGATCTTTTCTCTGATTTCTCAGGCTACCGCATCATTTGGTCGAAGTGTGAGGCTCTGAAGATGACTGTGATAATGACACAGGCATTGTTAGGTACACTACACTTTAAATGGCACCAACAACGTTTGAAATATCTGGGTATTTTTGCCAATTGGGGTCTGGTAGACATAGTACAAGACAAAATGTATTCACTGGTGGAGAAGACGGACATGGATTTCAAACTGTGGGGCCATCTTAGTCACTATAGGGGAAGGTCAAGTAGTGAAAATGAATGTGGTTGCCAGTTTCAATTACGTCTTTGGAATTCTACCCTTACTGATTCCCATGACTAAGTAATGGTCATTTATATGGGAAGGGGGAAAGACCTTAACTGAAAACTCAAATGTTACTTGCAACTACCACTAAGGGATGGTTGTGTTTGCCACACATGGAATGTTACTTGATAGCTCATCAATTAGCCCGTTCAGTGTATATGAGTAAGTCTTTAAGGAAGACTACCATGTGGGTTCACTTGGAAAGTCACTGTTAGACTTGGCATCTTTGACGTGGTTTCCCCTGACTTTTTGTCTCTACCTACTGCATTTTTTTTATTGTGTGCTGGATTTCGTTTTGGCTGGCTTAGGTGTTTTGGGCACTTTGCCACTGCTGATCAGTGTCAAAGTGCAAGTGCTCCTGTAGAAATTGTGATTATGTTTGGTTATTCATGATTGGCACATTTGATTTACTGGTAACACCCTAGTAAAATACACTGAGTGTGCCAGGGCCTGTAAATCAAATGCTACTAGTGGTCCTGCAGCACTGATTGTGCCACCCACACAAGTAGCCTTTTAAATGTGTCTCAGACCTGTCACTGCAGTGTCTGCATGCACAGTTTGTAACTGCTCTATCGACCTGGCAAGTGCACCCATTTGCCAGGCCCTAACCTTCCCTTTTCTTATATGTAAGTCACCCCTATGGTATGTCCAAGGTACCATTATGGGCAGGGTGCAGTGTATGTGAAATGTAGGACATGCACTGGTGTGTGTTACATGTCCTGATAGTGAAATACTGTGCATTTTGTTTTTCACTATTTAAAGGCTGTCTGTCCCATAGGTTAACATGGGAGCTGCCATGTAACATTTTACAAGTGCAACTTTCAATTGGGACACGAGAAAGACATGGAGATTAGGCTCTCCGAAATAAGAATTTAATAACACGTCTTTTAGTGAAGATGGTTTTTAAATTGTGTGTTTGAAAAATGCCACTTTTAGAAAGTAGGCCCAAAGGACAGGGGTCAGGTAGGGCCGTAATACTTATCAAATGCACAAAAGGAACCTGACTCCTTCAAACCTTTTGCTCTTTTTACTTTAGAGCGACATTCAAACGACTACCTTTTTTGTTTGAATGGATTATTTATTTAACCATTCCTTTTAGAGATTCAATTATTTTTATCAAAAGTTCAAATGCATGAAAAGTGGAGAAACACTTAATTTTTCAATGACATCAAACAATACATTGGACCAATACAAAAAACAATTCACTAAAAACATTCAAAGACAAACAATGAAATAGTACATCACTATATAAAATAATTCCAAACAGCAAACATTATATTTGCATCATGTCACTTGGCAAGTGAGCAAACCTTGTCGCTATCCTATATTTTAAGCCAAGGAAAATACCTAACACAGGGAACTAGTTTATGCGTATATGTGGGGAATAGTTTTCAATTCAACTCCCTCAAAGAATACAGCGTATTAATTCACAATTTCTCCGTGTCAAACACAGTTGCCAACGCGTTTCAAGACCCAGGCTTGTAGTACTGGGACTCTCGTCAGGGCTTCATCTTAATGGATGTCAACGTATTCTATAAAATAAATTATGCAAAGACATGTCAGGAAAAATCAGAAAGAAACTACTCTATCAATCTCCAACTGCGTAGAGCACTCAACATAACAAATTACCTGATGGAATTGAGTGCTCACCCACAGCTCGCGTGTTCTGGGTGATCGTAAAACAAATCTTCACCACTTTAGAATGACTGCAGTGTGCCTCGTGGCTTAAACAAGTACGAAATTTCTTGTAGGTCTAAACGACAAAGAAAACGCCAATTTTCAAAGTTGCTCCATTTTGTGGCAATTGTACATAAAAAGTAGTCAAGGAAGTTGTATTCTACCTTAATCCGGCCACAAGTATTTCCGGCATAGCATATATTGCCTCAAAGACGTCCTGTTTCCCTAAAAGAATTTACACGCATTGTTTAGGTGAAAAGCTTATGGGCTGCTTTACAAAAACGAACTGCCAAAGCAAAACGAGGCACACTTACTTTTGGTCAATCTAATCACATCCGCCTTTTATTCAACTGATGTACAAGCACCGTTCGCTGGCTCGGGGCATTTCAAGTGAGAACTCTATCGGGCGCGTGAAGGCGCAAATGCTCATGGGAATCAAAGTTTAAACCAATCACACTTTGTTTCTACAAAGGACATTCTACAAACTGGAAAGATGCATTCTGGGACTCGTAGTTTTGTGACAAAAAGCTATGGTTTAGAAAGCTCTGTCATTCCATTTAGCCCAGTTACTGCGCTGTTGTATTTTAAAATGAGGTAAGCCTCTTTCTGTAATAAGACTGTGTCAATATCCAGTGAACGTTTAGTTGTGTCAAGGACTGACAACACCGTCCACCTGAAATCCTTTTCACTATGGGATTTCTCCATGAAATGTTCTACCATGGGAGCGGCTACAACTTTCTTTTTTATTCTAGAACGATGTTGACTGATACGCTGATTAATCTGCTGATTTGTCTTGCCTATATATATATATTAGAGCAAGGACAAAGGACGGCATAAACAACATTTTTAGTTTTACAATTGGTAAATTCCGAATGTCGCCATTTGATATCTTTATGTACGAATTCGGATCCTTCAATTGTAGAATCGCACGCCGCACAATTTCCACATTTGTGGTGGCCGACCACTCGTTTCAGTTGCCACTGGGATCGTAAGTTGTTTTTAGATCTTGCCGGGAAGATGTCGGCCCTTACAATTTGTTGGCCAATACTCTGATTTTTCTTTATTGCAAAGGGTGGTTTTTTGAATGGGCAGTCTAGATTTTCTAACAAATACCAATTTTTTAAAACAATTTACCTAAATTTATTAGTATCTGGCCCAAATGTCGTAACGCAGCAAGTCGGGCTGCTTTCTGCAAGCTTGAGGACGGAGACCTGCCTCTGGCTGCATTGCCCGACTGCAAGGCATGATACCAGCGGGCCCCCTCGTCCACAGAGCAGACGGGAAATCCCCATAGCTCCAGTGGTACTGCCAAAGGGAAGCAGTCCCCAGGAGTTGTGGGGCTGCTGTAAATGGTCAGGAGACCGTGTAGTGGACAGCAGTAAAGGAACCAGCACCATCGCATCACGGGCCCTAGCGGCTTCTGTATCACACGCACCGGTCCCTCTGTGAGTACCTCTTCTCCCTCAAACTGGTCTCTTTCATTTTATCGGACCCACTTTGGCAATTGATATTTTTTGCTTGTACTGTGTATGTTGGATTGATACAGTTTTGGTCTTGTCAGAATTATATAAACATTACTTATTTTTCTAAATTGGTGTGGTGTCTCTTATGTGGTATTTTCACTGAGTTACTGTGCGTTTGGGTACAAATACTTTACACATTGCCTTTGGGTAAGCCTGTCTGCTCGTGCCAAGTTACCAAGAGGGTGCGCATGGGTTATCTAAAGTGTATAACTCAATTATCCTGACTAGAAGCAAGGGTCCTTACTTGGACATGGCCCAAACCTCTACCAACTAAAGACCCCCATTTCTAACAGTCACAATCTGAAGTCAAATGAGAATTTGGCAGTCTATTATTCAAAGCCTCCATGGGGCATATTTACAAGCCCCCATCGCAACCGTCGCGTCACTTTTTAAAGCTCCTGTGGGCCAATTTTCATATTTACAAGGTGGCGCTAACCTATTTTACGCGGCTTAACGCCACCTTGTACATATGCCCCTCTCTGCCGCAGTCCTCTGCGGCAAAGGGGCGTGCAGTGGGTGTTGCTGTGGGCATTCCACCGCAACACCCATGGCTTTTTGATGCTGCTCCAGACTTACAAGGCTGAAGCAGTGCCAAAAACGAATGACATGGAATACCAGGCATTAGAATGGCGATACAAGGAGAAATTATTAATTTCTTCTCGTTTTTTGCTCTTTCCATGTGTGCTGCTGCAGAAAGAACAAACGCCACTAATGATTGTTTATGTGCAGGAAGGTGCCCTTTCCTGCCCATAAACAATTGTCCCTGCAGCGCAGGAACCCTTGCAATATGGCGGCAGGATGCCTGTGCTGGCACTAGGCAGCTTTTTTTGTGCCAGCGCTAGGGGAAACATAAGGGTGGACCATATTCTTGTGAATATGGCGCATCCCTGCATTATAAAAATGTCAGAGTGCACAGCTGCGAAATTTGGTGTAGCTCCGTGCGCCGACATTTTATTGTAAATATGCCCATATGTGTCAACCGAAAATGAACTAATACACTAATGGGAGTTTTGGCACATCTTCATTTAAAGGCACCCTTGTGGCATAATACAGAGATTAGAATTTGTGATGATGTCAGTTGGAAGGAGTGGCAGTTCCCTAGGATATGCTATATATCAGATTTAATAAGGACAGCTCCATAAAGCCGTTTGTGAATCTCCAACGCAAATTTTATCTCCTGTCTACACAAATCTGGAGATATATCCAACTAACTTGAGCCCTAAAAGATAAACTAGGAAAGTGACCTTTTATGGTGGTGCTCTCCCCTATACAGGAATATATATATATATCTATATATATATATATATATATATACATATATATATATATATATATATATATATATATATATATATGTAAAGAGTTCGTGGGCACCATATCTGTTGTATACTCACCTCTTGTCAATAGCACCTTCTCCCAAGACACTTCGAGTGAGTTGCGTTCCTGATGGGAATCGAGCTTATAAACACACTTCGAGGACGTAGACTTGGACACTCTATCAAAAGACCATGAGAAGGGGCTGAGAAAAGCTCTTTTTCAGTATAGCTACTTTAAGATCTTCCATTGTTGGAACTGGCCTCCAATAAGTCTCCACACAGCCAAGCTATGTCCCCATTCCTGCTATGGGCGCTGTGGTAGGTAGGGCGGGGACATAGTACATCTTCTGTGGAAATGTGAGAAAGTGAATGTCTACTGGTAACAGATTTGGCACACTTCGCTAGCGGAGTTAGACACGATGCATGTATTTACTGCTAGACTGGCAATTTTGCATGATACCTCTGACTTTCCGGAGCTGACCTCATATGTGAACCGTTGCCTATTGACGGCCATGACGATGGCAAAAGTATGGACACTGAGATTTTAGAAGACTGCTACGGTCCCAAATCTATAGACGATGGTTGGAAGATATGTATGAAATAGCACAGTTTGAAAAATTGAAATATAAAGTCAATGATAGATTACCACAGTTTGAAGAGGTCGTGTGCCGATTTTTTTATTTTTTTCTTCTTTTGTGGGGGGTGGGAGAAAGGAGGGGTCACGGAGGGCGGGGAACATGTAGATGTGTAGAAACAAAGACATGATGTTGCACTGTGGGAGGGAAAAATGAGCCTCTTCCCTCCTTTCAATATTAGGTCCTGCCATTTTGCGTGACTGTTGGATCAGCAACGCTAGAATGTATTTGGTCTATAATAGAGAAGTAGGGAAAGTGTAAGTTGCTGAATTTATCATGGGGCTAATGATATCAGAGAATTCTTACATATGTTTCTAAGGAGGTTATATTGTATATTCATGTAAACCTACAGTTTGAAAAATCAATAAAGAATTGATATCAAACACCAAATAAAGTTCTCCAAAAAAGAAAGTTTTAAATAAAAAGTGTGTGGACAGAGGATTTAATTAATTCCACTTCCTCTCTTTGAAGCGAAACTGCAAAAAAAAATCCTGATCCAGGCTAGATCAAGTTTGGTAATCGTGTTAGGGATCTCAAATAATTCACATCTACCCAAGAGGGACAAAGAATCCCTGACATATTTCAACCATGGAATTGACTGCCAATAATCGAGGGCAAGGCAGTCACTTAAAATTGATCTATTTAGTTTACATTCAAGCCTCACCAACATTGGGACCCATTGTTTCAGAAATTTTAAGCCGAGTTCTTGATGGACTATATCAAACGAAACAGATTGTGGCAGGCCTAATAGTCTCCTGCAACATTTAATTTTCCCAATTTGTAAAGGAGTAGTATCAACATATCCCCAGATGTTACTACTATACACTACACTATGCACACATTTTGCCTGGAATGTTTTCAACATTGTGCTTATCTTTTTTTACTCAGCCTAGAGGCAAAATCAAAAACTGCAGCAACAGCCCTCCTAAAAAAACCTTTTTCCTTTTAAAAGGTGAGGCCGGGAGCCAGCCCTATCAAACACCACACCAAGGTAGGGGAAGTCCTTACCCTTGACTGATCATGACTTTGTACTCAAAGATCTATTCTAGGTTGACCTAGGGCCTGCCACCATTACAATTTTTTTTTGAACTTTCTGTACAGGACCAAGGCATCCATAAATGAATCAATTCATGATTGAAGCCTTAAGTAACCCTGGGCAAAGCACTACGCTACGCTCGCGTAGTTTGCGAAGTTTACGCTACTTCGCACAACGCGAATTGCACGTAGCACAGTGCAAACACGCGTAGCGTAGTGCAGCGGTCATTTTGCTTGCTCGCGGTCCTCAACGCCAAGTTGGCGACCGCGAGCAAGCAAAATGACATCCCGGCGAGACTTTTTCTCGTTCGCGATCAGCAACATCAAGTTGCCGATCGCGAGCGTGGAAAATAAACCTCCGGCGAGATTCTCAACGCTGGGAGGTCAGGTTTCTCATTGCGAGTGGTCGCGTATGCTCGCGACCGCTCGCGATGAGAAACTACCAGTCCGCGTTGAGAAAGCTGCCGCCGAGTAAAAATCTACTCGAGTGGCAGTAAAAGACAGCTCGCACTGTGCAAGATGCCGTTTCAATGATTGCACAGTGCGGACACGCATCCGGCACTGTGCAATCATTGCGAACAGTGCACTACGCAGTTCGCGTAGTGCTACGCGTAGTTCGCGTAGTGCGAACTGCACTTTGCGTAGCTTCGCGTAGCGCTACTTCGCGAACTACGCCCAGGCTTAGCCTTAAGCCAGTTCTAGCTAGGAGCACCGCATCCTCCGCATAGAGTAAAGATGGGACCAAATGGTTCCTGACATTAGGAAAACTGATCATATTCAATGACAAGGAATTTTATAAATTATTACTATAAAGCATAAACAAAAGCACAGCTAAAATGAATCTCTGTCAGACCCTTATTTCCATCTAAATTGATCTCTACATGAGCCATCGTTAGTATAACGAGCAACATCAATCCTATTCAAATGAAGGTCCCTTAAAAACAAAATATGCTGGTCCACCCCCAATTCAGGGAGGATATACCATAGTTGAGGTCTGTTTACTTTATTGAAAGATGATATAAGGTCCATAAAAGCCATATGGTTCAAACCTGGCCACTGAATATTTGCTGATAATCATATGTATGTTTAAACACTGACCCTGTGTGTCCAGGCCAGGCCTAAACCCATACTATAGATTGGACAAGCTTTAATTTTCCTCGGCCCAGGATGATAGTTTATTGAGGATTACCCTCCCTATAGCCTTCACTACTGAATCTATCAGGTACATTTGGCTATAGTAACTGCAGAGCATTCTAATTACTCTTTTTAAAGACTGGTATGATGACAGAGGTTGACCACAATGACAGAAGACCTTCTGATGTAGCAGAATTTATTGTCTCAATCAAAAGAGGGGCCCCAACATCCGGCATTGCAAAAAACAAATCAGGTGGAATCCCATACTGACCAGGGAATTTATTTTTCGATAGCCCAAAAATGGCCACCTTAACCTTATCAAAGAAAAAACACAAATTGGAAGGGCCTTGGGGCTGAGTCAGCACCTCGAAATGCTGAACGTCAGGCGTGGGATTATAAATACACTCAAAATGGCGTACCCAACACTCAGGCGAAAGATGGCAAAAGAGAGTCCTGCTATCAGACTTGGAGAAAAAAAATTGATTTATAATTTCCCAAAACACAGAGTTATTAGCCAAGCAACTGGCTTGTAATACTAGGTCCCAGGCCTCGTCTTTGAGGGTTTGATTCTGCATTTTTAGCACTAATTTTAATCAGAATGACAGCTGGCTATCAACAGGTTGTTTCTCAGGCTGGACATAATTGCCTTAAGCAGATTCCTATGTGCCTTAGAGCAGTCGTTAACACCGGTTGATAAAGATGGGGATGGGCCGAGAATAAACAGCAAGGCTTGAACATTTAAAGAAATGGAAGTGAAAGCACTTAGGATACCAAGATTTCAAATTCATCACTCAGACAAATCATAAGATCCTGAGAGCACTTAGTAAACAACTCTGTTAAAAACAACACCTTTGACCATCTCAATCTTCATCTCTAGTCGGATGGCTTTAAGACACTACAACCTGCCCTTGAGGAACACAATCCTATAGGTACCCCCCATAATAATGAAAGAAGAATAGGGTTATGATCAGTAAACCCACTCGGCTCAATTTTTAAAGTCTTTGATTAAACAGTTCTGAGAGGCTGAGACAAAGTTAAAATTGATAGTTGTAGAACAACCATGGCTTATAAACGGTGATAAAGTGGAATCCCTATTGGTTGCAATTAGATCCAGTGGACTTACCATGTTAAAATCATTTTCAAATGTCTTTAAAATGCCCCCTTGCCATCTGTGTTCCAGGTAGAACTCCCGTTAAGGGTTCACCTCGATGCTGACTGAGGGAATAGATGCGACCTCAAACACGGGTGAAAATTAAAATCCCCCAGTAACACGAGCCAACTAACAACAGAACCCTCATTTCTAAGGCAACTTACAAACAACCTTAAAGTTAAAAGATGTTCAAGGGAATTGTTTGCAGCACTAGCATTGTAATTTTATTTAACTTAAATCATTTTCTGTTTCGAAAAAAAACCAGCCTTCAAACTGACACTGTTGGAAATCGGGACCTATTTGCAGTGTCCCCCCACTTTTTGCCCTATTTGAGACCCCTGTTTTTAATGACTCTGAGAGTGCCCTGGGCTTTGCTGGGCAGGCCCAGCACAAGTGCTATGTTGAAAACACCTACTGTTACAGTGAAAAAACACACATACATTAGTATACACTATGTATTAGGGTACGCCTATGATTGGCATGACCTACCCTATAAGTACCTAGTACATAATAGGGCAGGAGATTAAAACTACCTTTAAGTCACTAGTTTATAATAGGGCAAGGCAGTTTAGAGGCCAGCAGCACTTTCTGCACTTGCATGTGTGCACTGCTGAGAGCCAGAGGTCATTTTAAAAGCAGCCCTGTGTTGCAGAACTGCTTTTAAATAGAAATTGTGCCCAAACTCGACTTGGTGGTAAGGGCACTTAAAAAGTGATAAACTACAATATTTTGGCAGATTAGGTCCCACAGCACCTCCACTAGGTGTCCCAGGGGTGGGGGGTCATGTAATTATAAGGAGGATCCTTATAAAAAGAGGTTTGATATGCCCTGGGGATAGAGAAATTGCACATTTTACTTCCCCATTGTAGAAAAACTGCTTCCCAAAATCGACTTTTGTGCTAGGAGCACTGTGGAGTGAGGATCTACACTATGTTTGCATATTCAGGAGGACCCCTAAAGTCTCTCCTAGGTGTCCCTGGGGTAGGTTGGGGGTCATGCAGCTAACAACAGGGTCCTTTTAAAAGATGTTTTATAGGCCCTGGTGTTGGAGAAATTGCACATTTTATTTCCCCCATTTTAGATCCCCAGCCACATAGGTTAACATTGCAATAGGTTATGAACTCATAACTATTGCTAGGGATTACCGAAAAATATCATTCAAGGACTTAGAAGATTGGTATTGATAAATCTAACAATATGCTATTGTTAAATTTATCCTAAAGTCTACAGAAAAAAACTTATAAGACTTTCTTGTCTGTAAGCCAAAATTCAGCCTTCCTGCCCTCTTCTCTGATTGGTCAGAGTTAACAGGATTGGCCAGGCTGCTTTGATGAAGTGATAAGTGGCATCCGGGGAGAGAGGCTATCTAGTAGGAGAGGGTTCTGCTTCACAGGAATGCCAGAGCAAGGGGGCGGGTCGCAAAGCATGAGCTTCAAGGGAAGAATGGGACAGGCAGAGAAGGCCAGGTCCATCTACCCCCATCCACTCTGAACCCAGCCAGATGGCAGGCTTAAGGAAGGAATTTGCAGATGTCAGGGGGAGGAGAGCTATGGAAACGAGCCATACTGGAGGTTGGATTAACTAGTTTTGCTCCTCTGCTGAGATTTCAGCCATATTGCATTTTGGAGGAATAGTGCTTTCTGAGAGACCAATATGCCACACTTTGGAGGAAGTGGTCATGCCCTGCACCTCATTGGACAGGAGTGATCTCCTGCTTGAACGCAGAGAACACTGAATCAATATCTGAGAGGGGCAGAGCCTCTCAGATCTGCTGCTTGAGACTAAGAGGAGAAGGGTACATGCCGGAAGTTCAATTTGCACCAACCAGCCCTGCATTCTGACTGACTGCGCCTGCTGCACAATCTGGAACTACAGCCCTGTGGACCTAACTTGCTTCAAGAGGAATAAAGAGTGGACTCCCTGAAAGCAACAGGTTAACAGAGCTCACCTGGACCATCACCTCCAAGAAACCACAGCCTAGAGTACGTCCAGTGGATTTGTAAGGGTTTTGTCCAAGTGGATAGTAAAGTCCCAAACTTTCAAGGACCATCTTCAAGATTCCAGACCCTTGGATGGTGTTTTAGACACTTTGGGACCCCAGAAGAACTTCAGAAAGAAGTTCCAGACGTTTGGAGAACTTTGGAGCAACTTTGAGAAAAAGCTTCAGCGGGGGACCGACTCAACTGCAAGAGCCAAGCTGACGACCTTCAACCATGAGCCGGCCTGCCCTGCTGGTTCGTCCCACTGAAAAGCTCCAGAGGTCTGACTTCCAGAGTTTGATCAGGAGCTCCCTGGAAGGCAATCGGGCGAACCCTCACTGAACCCGGACTGGTTAAGAGCATTGAGGGACCCCGGCAGAAAAAGCTCCAGAAAAGTTTCTAAGTCTGAAGGTAAAACTTTGACCAAGGCCTACAGCGAGGGGTAGCCACGCACGGCCTGAAATGTTGACTTTGTCCCGGTTTAGCGTGATCAGATGTCCCAATAGGTGCAATAGGTTTCTTTTTTTTTTTTACAGTAACTGTACCTTTTATTTTTTAGTATTCTCTTTTTCACCTTCCTTTTTACGTTTTTGCAAAAACTTCCATTTCCTTTTCCAGAGTAACTGTTTGAAGCTAGTGTGTGTTTTTTTTTTTTTTTTAAATATCTTTATTCAGTTTTTTAAACCACAAGTTTTTTACCCTCCCCCCACCCACCAGGTCAGACAAGCATACATACATTATAAAATGAATTACATTTATCAAAAGACAAAATTAATACATACATTGGTGCACCCAAATCCGCTTGCAACTTAAGCCTAAGAAAACCAATTCAACCTGTACAATCTTGCGATTGACACCATTCTTTTAAAGGAGTCCAGATTTTTAAACCTCTTTTCCGTCGCCTATTGCCCTTACGTTTATAGATAGCAATTTCGATATTTGAAATGCCGAGAAATCTAGCTAACCATTGTTGAAATGTCGGGGCGTTAGCATCCAACCATGCTGAGGCTATACACAATCTAAAAACGGCCATTGCTATAAAAACAAGTTCATGCCCATTTCGGGCATTTCCGGGATCTGTTGCCCCTAATAAAATAACACCGCTAGATAACTCTATCGTGCAATTCATCACTGTGGATAGAAATTTCCCTATCTCTTGTTTAACAGATGTTAACTCTTCACAAGTAGAAAAGATGTGTACACAATCAGCCTTAACAAGCATACATCTAGGACAACATGTGCTCTTACCGGTTCCCCACTTAGCTATTTTGTCCGGTGTATAATATAGAAAGAAACAGGTTTTAAAAAATTGTGCTTGGAGTTTAGTTGACATTAAAATTGTTTGCGACATTTCATCAGCATAATTAAACTCCCCATTGGTATTGCTGCTTTCTAACCATTTTTGCGCAATTTTCTCCATATCATCTGGAAACCTAGCATTGATGCGTGAGTACATACCCCCAATCGTATTTTTGGTGCCGGATAGAAGTATTTCTACTAGATCAATTTTTTCCATCCCCCCCTTCCCACCTACCTTCCGTGACAAAAATCTCTAATTTGTAAGTACTTAAAAAGTCTCGCCAGTCTAGTCCGAAATTGGTTTTTAATTCTTCGAAAGACCGAATCCCAATAGCGGAAAAGAGGCAGCCTATCTGTACAATGCCTACATCATACCACTTGTGTATAGAGCTATCATTAAAAATTTCGGGTAATTCTGGGTTATTCTTTAAGGGCGTATAGAAAGACAATCTCCCTATACCAAGCATTTTCCTAATAGTCTTCCATACCTTAAATCCACTAAATAATGTTTTAAATTTAACCTTTTTATGGTAGCTATCGTGTAAATGTCTCCACCAATATCCTCTGCTCTCCCGGCCGAGTAGTAATTGGAAAATAGATGGTACATAAACTACTCCCTCCATACCTTCCTGATTATTCTGAAGTAACTCATCGCTATACAATAACACGGTAGCCCAATAATATGCCTTCAAGTTTGGGAGAGCTAGTCCACCTCGCTCCTTTTGGAGAGTGAGGAACTTGTAAGCCCGCCGGGGTTGTGAATATGCCCAGATAAAGCTAGAGAACATCCGTTCTATTGATTTGAACCAGGATGAAGAGAATTCTAAACAAATTGCCCTAAACATATACAAAATTTTAGGAAAGAATACCATTTTAATTGCGTTCACTCTTCCAATAATAGAGAGATGTAAATTATCCAGACGTTGAAGATCTTTCCGCATTACATCAGTTATTGGCTTCAGATTTATCTCAACCAGATTTTCTAAATCAGATGTGATGCGGACTCCTAAGTACATCGCCTGTTCCACAACTCGAGGATCCCTCCAATCACTTTTCCTATTTAAAACAATCTGAGTTTTACCCTGATTAAGTGCATAGCCGGACACATTACCAAACTGTTTAGCCTCCCTTTCGATAGCTGTCATAGCCGTATTTGGGTCGGATGTCACGATAGCGATATCATCCGCATAGGCTAGTGATTTGGTGACAAACCCCTGTGATATTATAGGTTTAATTTCTTCCTCCTTTTCCAATCGCCGGATAAATGGGTCTATATAAATTGCAAAAAGTAATGGCGAGCAAGGACAGCCCTGCCGTGTTCCACGTGATATAATCAGCTCTTCAGTTAATATATTATTTACCAATACTACGGCCCTTGGATTCTCGTATAATTTTTGGACTGCCTGTATATAGCCTCCTTGATACCCATTCTGGACATTACAGTCCAGAGGAAGTGCCAGGAGACCCTATCGAAAGCTTTCTCCGCATCAAGCAGAATCAGCGCCATAGGGTCTCCTGTAACATCCATACCATCAAACAAAGTAATTACTCGCTGAATGTGGTTGGTAGTGGACCTGCCTGGAACGAAGCCATGTTGGCTCTGAGCAATCACCTTGTGGATAATGGGAGCGATTCTATTAGCCAAGACTTTTGAATAAATTTTGGAATCTGAGTTAATGAGGGTAATGGGACGATATGAGCCCATCAGTTCCGGCGGTTTGTTCTTTTTAGGGAAGATAACTATTTTTGCCCGAGACCAAGATTTCGGGGGTTGGCCTCCTTTAAAGATATGTATAATGAGCTCTATAAAAATATTTTTAATTTGATCTAGAAAAGAGGCATAGAATTCTGACGGGATACAATCTAACCCTGTATCTTTCCCTTTTGGCAAAGCTTTAATTACACCAATGATTTCTCCCTCTGTGGGTATCTCCTCTAAGAGATTTGCATCCTCTTCTTTAAATTTCTCTTTAGTAACCTGATCTAGATAGTCCTCAATACTTATCTGATCCCCACCCCCTAGCTCAGTATATAGATCTTGATAAAACCGCCAAAAAGCTTCTCTTATGAGTTTGGGGTCTGCTACTCGGACGCCCTGAGGATCCTGGATTTCGCGGATCAGATTTGATGAAGCCTGTTGTCTCATACGAACGGCTAATTGGTGTCCAATTTGCTCGTTCATTTCATATATCGTTTCCTTCTGTGAGAATGCTTTTTAATTACTTTTTCCATAAAAATATTCATAATTAAAGCTTTAGCGATTGCCACCTGGTTCTGGACTTTCTCTACATCTTCCTGCCCTGCTGGAGCATTTCCCATTGTAATACTTATTAGATCTTCCTCTGCTTTTTTCAAATTATCTTGTAGCCCCTGCATAGTTTCCCTAGCTGATTTATTAGCTTTTAAAGAATATTGCAGGGTCTCCCCTCGGATCCCTGCTTTTAGGGTATCCCAGACCATTTCGATTGAAGAACTCGCTTCATTATCGGATAAAAATTTAGGAATCCATTCTCGAATGTGGCTACAATAGTTCTCATCTAAGAGCAGGGCTTTCTCGAACGTCCATGAGCTAGGAGTGTCACTTCTATTATCTATTTCCATAGAACAAATGAGAGGATTATGATCGGAAAGGATCCGGGGAGTTTCATAATTTGGCACTTAGTTTTGATTGCATTAGACATTAGAATATAATCCAATCTTGCATGGGTGAAATGTGGGTTGGAAAAATATGTAAACCCAGGATCATCAGATTTTAGAGTCTGCCAGCCATCTACTAGCCCGTGTATGCAACACATTTGTCTTAGTGCTTTAAATACTTTGGGTTTACGGCCGGTATAGTGCCACCCCTCCTTTAAAGACCAGTTACTTGGAAGATTGATGTTAAAATCCCCGCATATCATTAAGGGTAATGGCCAATACATCAATTCATTTGAGATCTCATCAAAAACTGTTGCCTCGTCGGTGTTACTGCCATAGATGGCGCATAAAGTCATCTTTTGCCCACTCCCGAATTGACACTCTGTAATTGCCCAGCGTCCACATTTATCTGTTTTGGAGCGACTAAAGACAAGCCCGCTCCCCCTAGCTAAAATAGCAACCCCTCTTACCCTAGCCCCTTGTGACGTGGCACAGATCAACCTATATCCTAATGATTTTAGAATATGTGCTTGTGACCCCTCAATATGCGTTTCTTGCAAACAAACAATAATTGTGCCCCAGGTTTGAAGTCCTACTGCCACCGCCTGTCTTTTCCTAAGATCGTTTAGGCCACAGATATTCACTGATAATACCCTTAGCAGTCCCATCTTTTTCCGCTACAAAATCCGTATGTATCACCACCTTTATTTACTTTTTTCGCCTTTTTGCCAAAGATCAAAATCGGGTACCAAACTAGATTGGTTTGACTCATTTTTATAGTTTTCTTTTTACAATTGCCTTTTAGTGCGATCTGTCTGACCTCCCCCCCCCCCCCTTCTCCCACCCAGCCCCCA
Organism: Calotriton arnoldi; assembly: GCA_963921515.1. Lineage (NCBI taxonomy): Eukaryota > Metazoa > Chordata > Amphibia > Caudata > Salamandridae > Calotriton > Calotriton arnoldi. The sequence continues at coordinate 72,377 of CAWUFW010009314.1, forward strand.
ACCCTCCACCACCTCTGGAGGTTACCTGGCCGAGCCAGGGATTTGATATCCGACGTATAAAGCCCCGTGATCCCGCCGAGCCTCCCTATCAAGCATAGCCAAAAACTGGAAAAGAAAGCTCCAGTAGCAGTTACCCCTGAAGCAAAAAAAAAAAAAACCCTCAACCGCAGGATTAATACCATGCTTAATATAAAGTGTGGAAAAAAAAATACCTAAACTATGTCATGATCAGCAACCAGGCAGGTTCGGCAATTGAAAGGGCTGCTAAGCCTTGTAACCTGCCTCCCCTTGCCTTCCCTTTCACCATACTGCACAAACATTATCGAACCTTATCGAACATTGTCTAGCCATACTTAGCGCCTTGTCCCAAATGTGCTTGAGATGATTAACCACATTTTTGTGCCCCGAGAGTTCCTCTAGGTATTTTTGCGCCTGTATTTCAGAAACAAAACTGCGAGTAGTCCCTTTGTAAATTATTTTCAGCCGGGCCGGGTTCTGTAGGTACACCTCGGCCCCCAACTTCTGAAATGGTTCAAAGAGCTGCCGGAGCTCTCCACCTACGCTCCACCGTAGCGTGAGCGAAATCGGGTCTGGTGAAAAAAGTAATTCCATCAAAGGTTCGTTTCTTGGTGGGTCTGGCAAAATCAAAAAGGCTTTGCCGAAGTAAAAAGTTTCCAAAAAATAAAAGCATGGCACGAGGGTGTTGTGATGCGGCTGCATGTTTGCCAGGAAACAGGGGACATCTGTGGGCTCTTTGAATTTCCCTGTCCAAATCCCATGCTTGCAGTTCAGAAAAAGCCCCTTTCAACAAAGTGATCATAAATTTCCTGGGGTCGTCTTTTTCGACCCCTTCCGGAATTCCTAAGAAGCGGAGGTTGTTACGTCTCTGTCGATTTTCTTGATCCTCCAGTTTCCACATCATGTCTTTTACCATCCCCTCTTGTTCATCATGCTGAGTCTGAAGTGAGACAACATCTTTTCCCAGTTGTTCCGTCCTTTCTTCCACCATGGCCATTCGATCCGCAATATCGGCACAGGTTTTACCAACCTTTCTAACTGCCCCTTGCAATTTTTTAGCCGCCATACGGGATCTACGACTGTCTGCCTTGACTTCCTCCTGGAAACTTTTAATGGACCGTAAAACATCTATCAGGGCGGGTTCGCTTCTTGTATCTTGAAGATCGTCGCCTTTGCCACTGCCAGTGCTTGTTTGATTAAGCACAGAAACGGTGGAGGATCCTGGAACTAAGGTGAGAGGGGTGTTATTGTAGTCCCATGTCAGCTCTTTTACACCTGTATTATCATCGTCATAAGGGTAGTCCTTTCTTTGCGCACGATCTCTACTCTTTTTTTTCAGTAGTTTTTTGGTGCCGGGTTTACCTCTCTGAGCATCAGAATTAGGACTGCTGTACCATTTCTTTCCTTCCTCCCCACTAGACACCGAGATACTGATATCTGACATTTCAGATTCCTCTGTCAGAGAATAAAACTTATCCTGATTGTCAGGCGTCTTTCCATTCCAATCTATAAGTACACGATCTCCAAGGGGCGCTAGTGGAAGAGAGTTAGCTGTGGCTGCGATGTTGTTGGGAGCAGTTGAATTGCTAGCCAAAATACAGGAGTTATTGTGCATGCTGATTGAATTACCCTCCAGACTGACCTCTGCTGGCATGAATACCGGCAAAAAGGCGAGGGCTTTACCAGTATCATCCGTTGAAAAAGTATCTACCAACTGTCCTGCTGCGCATTTCAGCCCTCCTGTACCCAGGCTATCTGCATCGCTAACTAGCGAACTGCTCTCTTTCCCTTTCTCACTAGTTGCTGCAAAGCGACTAGTGATTAAAGGTTGTGAGCCATCGGCATCCTTGGGTGTACCAGTGGTGCCCTTCTGCCCGGCGACCATCATTGTCGAGTCTTTTTCTTGCAAGGTCTTTTTTATACCGTCGCCTTTCTCACCACCACCTCTGCCTTTCGCGCTCAAGGCATCCGCTCTTTTTTGCCGTGTAAGTGCCAAGGCGGCTTTGGATTCAGAGGGGACAGGAAGAATCTTTCCTGCCCTCACCCCCTTACCAGTCATCCTTACTTTGGTGAGCTTGCAGGAATTGCCTTTACTGCAGCACGAAGTCTCAAGACCGAACCTGCTCCACACTCCGATTCTAATCTTGCACGGATTACAGTGCCACAATGTTGCCACTGCCACTGCGGGAGGTTTCTCAGCTCTGTTTAGAGATCGCTCCTTGCTCCGCACAGTCCTCCACTGTAGAACCAAAAAAAGCTCACGCAGGCCGGGTTTCATCCATGAACCCAGAGCTACCTCGGCGTCCTCACGGTGAAGGCGAAACGCAATGGCGAGCAGCCAGGGTGAGTCTTGTATTTTCATCCGCTTCCGCATTCTTTCCCTTCCCTTTTCTTTAAAAGTACTTTCCTTGATGGGGGTTTAAATCATCCTCATTTTCCCGCTATCGAAGAGGTGATTAGAGAGCCTTCAAAACACCGCAATTGGGGAGGCTCAGCGGAGCATCTTCACGGCGATATCAGTCGGTCGCCATCTTGCCTCCCTCCCTCTGGCGCGATAGGTTTCTATGTGCTATATAGTGCTAACTCTTTAAAAATTCATATCTCCGGTTCCATACATTGGGTGTTTTTGGTTTTGGTGTCATTTTAAACATCAAAATATTTCCTATTGTTATAAATTGATGTTGGATTTTCATTGTGTGATGTGTCTTCATTGTTTACTGAATTCGTGTTTTTAAATGCTTTACCTACCGATCTCTGAAGTTAACCCTGCCTGCTTGTAGCCAAGCTACCAAGGGTTGAGCATTCGAATAATTTTCTAAGACCTATTCTGAGCCCTAGACTGTCGAGTGGCCTTATTGCCCGTGGTAGGTGCATATTTACCACTACTAATAACCCACTTTCCAACACGGACCCTGTGCCAAGTTCCTCAAATGTACAATGAACAAAAAGTGCAACCATTAATAACAGACCACCTTTGGTCCAGAACACTGCGGCGCGACTGGTCTTAAATGCCCCTCCCCGGACTGCCTCTCGCCCTCTCCTCCATTAGCTACATTGGCTCCCAGTACGTGAGCGGATTAAGTTTAAAGTTTGCTGCACGGTCCACAAAGCTTTAAACAATCTAGGCCCTGCCTATCTGGCCGAGAAATGCACGCCGTATACACCATCTAGATCCCTCCGCTCTGAAACCAAATCCCTCCTCGTGGTTCCCTGAGTTAGAAGGGCCAGATGGGGTGGAAATGCTTTCTCCCACCTTGGTCCTCTTTACTGGAACCAGCTCCCCTTGTACTTGAGACAATGCCCTGACCACCTCCAATTCCGGAACCACCTTAGGACCTTTCTTTTCTGTCTCTGATCTTGTGCCAGTCAGTTTTTCTGCTGCCTATCCACAGCGCAGAGATACCCCTTCGGGGGTCGATTCTGGCGCTATAGAAATAAATAAATAAATAAATAAATTTGGGTCTACCATAAGATGGGGCAGCCGCAGGTAAAGTAAAGGATTGGTACCCGACCAGAGGCAAATAATTGGAGAAGTCAAAGGATTCCTGAAGGCATTTTATATTGGATAGTTTAATATAATTAATCCAAATTATATTGTAATTGTAGTTGCATTTATATAGTGCTTACTACCCCTGACGAGGCGTCGAAGTGCTTTTTCGGCGAGTAGCACGCTACTCCGGAACCCAAGAAGGATTAGTGTTGAATTAGTATAGTGAAATATGAAAATAATTTGAGTGGTGGATAGGTTAGTCAGTTATTTGGATTCAGAAGGATAGCGGAGGGATAGAAGAGGGAAAAAGGTTTGCATTTATATAGCGCTTGTTACCCCTGATGGAGTGTTGAAGCGCTTTTTTTGGCGAGTAGCACGCTACTCCGGAACCCATAAAGGATTAGTGGTGAATTAGTTTAGTGAAATATGAAAGTAATTTGAGCGGTGGATAGTAGTCAGTTATTTGGATTGAGAAGGATAGTGGAGGGATAGAAGAGGGAAAAAGGGTTGCATTTATATAGTGCTTGCTACCCCATATGAGGTGTTGAATCGCTTTTTTTGGCGAGTAGCACGCTACTCGGAATCCATAAAGGATTAGTGGTGAATTAGTATAGTGACATATGAAATTTGATAAGTGGACATGTTAGTCTGTTATTTTGATTGAAAAGGATAGTGGAGGGATAGAAGAGTGAAGGATATAGATTTTCTTTTTTTATTTCTTTTTTTTTGACGTCATAGCTGTAGTGGGAGGCTTGAGATGAGTAAAAGGGGATGTGGAGGGGAAGAGTCAGAGGGAAGAGTTTAGAAAGGCTTGTTTTGGGGGATCAGTATAGTAAAAAGAGGTGTCAGATGGTGCAAGGAGGGGTAGAGAAGGGGAGAGTCTAGAAAGAGCTATTTTGGGGATCATAGTAGTGGTATGGGGTTTGAGATGAATGAGAGAATGGATGTAGAGGATATATTGATAGAGGTATAGGGTGAGAAATAGGGTAGTGCATTGGAAAGAGTAGTAGAAAGAGGTTTGAGATGAGTCAGAGAGTTGAGGTAGAAGATATATTGAGAGAGGTATAGGGTGAGAAATAGGGTAGTGCATTGGATATGCTGAATTAGAAGAAAGTAATAAATATATAGATCCACAAGTACATGGAAAGTTTATAGATGCATAAAGGAAGTAATTAGATGTAGATTAAAGATATTGATAGAGGTATAGGGTGAGAAATAGGGTAGTGCATTGAATATGCTTTTTTTTTTGGGGAGGAAAGTAATAAATACATAGATCCAAGTACATGGAAGGTATATAGATGCATAAAGGAAGTAAGTATAAGTAGATTAAAGATGCATTCGATAAACTCTGGTTTTCAAGTGTTGTACTTAAAAATGTATTTATTTATTTATTTTTTAAACAGTTATTCGACATGATTATACAAAGCAATACACATATATAGGTACCTATCTACAGTACAAATAAATGCTTATATACAGAGGGATATGCTGTATATTTCAGTTTGCGTATGGTGCTTATGTGGGGAAGAGCCAATTCTTGAGTAGTTTTCTGAAGATAAGGTGGTTGTCCGTGGATATTATGTTGAGGGGTAAAGAGTTCCATAGTTTGGCTTCTTGAACAGAGAAGGATGTGCCACCCATGGTTTTTTTCTTGTATCTTGGGATTTTGAGGCGAGGTACCACTCTCCACAGAAAGTACTTTCAAGAGACACCTGCAGGACTTCAGTCAGACCTCCCTCCAGCTATGTAGGTATTAGTATGCAGGACCGTATTTAGGTGGCCTCTTCTCCACTGTTGCATCTCCAAGCTTGCACCTGGCAGTCGCCTGCCTAGACCAAGGCTGCAGTGGAGACAGGATAGTAATATTGGAATTCAAACTGTAGATAAGGACACAAGCTATCGAGTGCCTCCTCCGCTAGGCTGCTAGCATGAACATGGAAGAGCAGAAGGCGTCATTTTTCTCAGATACTGCTCAGTAACTACTGATTGCCATGGGGTACAAAGAAAAGATTTAATAGGGAGGTATCCAGTGCTTATATTGCCATGCCACATTTGATGGATGCAACACACCAGGAAGGTATTCACATTTATCAGTCACGCCTGAAGGATAGTGTAGGAAAGTGCCTCTTTTGGACATGGTTAGCCCCCACTTTTTGCCTGGAAAGTGATGTAATTTTGACTGGAAGTGCACAGGGTCCCTGCCAACCAGGTCCCCTGTGCCAGAGCTCCTTCCCTAAATTGTACCTTTTGTTTACCAATTAGCACCACTTCAGTACCCCTTGTAAGTCCCTAGTAAATGGTACCCCTGGTACATAGGGTATTGACACTGAAGAGGGACCCTAAGGGTAGCAGCACAAATTGTGCCCCCTCAGGGTCCCATCACCAAGGCCCTGCACTCTGCCATTGCAGACTGCGTGTTTCGGTACAGACAAAACTGAAGAGTCGACATGGCACACATCCCTGTGTGCCATGCCCACAGACACTGCATAGGATATAGGTACAATACCTGTGAGAAAGTGCCTCTTGACATGGATCGCCCCCACTTTTTGCCTGGTATTTGATGTGGTTTCGATTGTAGTGCACAGGGTCCATCCCCACCAGGTCCCCTGTGCCAGTGCTTCTTCCTCAAAACATATCCGCAATTGATACTTCTGCCCCCTGTAAGTCCCTAGTATCCTATTTTCGTGCTGTTCAAACAAGCCATATTCCGGTTAACAATATCTATTTGGCCATTAACCCTAGTATCCAGCACAGAAAACACATCTTCAGAACAATAACTAGAAGAGTGAATAGCCAAGCTCAAATTATGAGAGATATATGCAGCTGGTCTCAAATTAATAGGAAGCTGAGAAACCAAGCTTGAACTGCAAAAAAGATATGAAACAGAGCTTGATGGACACAGTCAATCGGTGCTTCCCAAAGAATTCAATGGTTCAAGCTGGTTGAATGTGTATACATTAAACGTGTGAGAATTTAGTGGGACACGTTCAACAGGGCCAGATCTGAGACACAGTCCTGAATTGATGATGGAGCACAGTACAGGGGATACTGGGGCCTATTAAAGAATCCCACTGGAAAGGCAGCAATGAAAAAAGAGGCACTAGGAAGCCTAGGAGCCTACGCTAAGACAAAGGATGCCACCCCCACTCTATTGAAAATAACCACTACACAATAGCTCTCAAGGCACCTTCGTTCAACCCCAATCCATATCACCCTCCTCTCCATATTGATGTACTGAAGGTGAACGCCATTCCCCCAACATGCCTGCTAAACCAGTGCGTAATCTTGTTTTTCAATTGGGAATAGCCTTCCCATGCTCTTTGTGATAAATGTGGCACGTTACCCAAGACAACACCAGATGGAGTAACTTCAGGTGGCAAATATAGCACTATTCTATCGAGACCGCACCACTGAGAGCACCAGGCAGTGCAGCTGGTGCAACACTCCCCCATGGAACAGGTGGGGCTTGAGGCAAAGGCTCATAATGGAGCAGGCTCATAAGTAGATGGAAAGGGTCAAGGATTGGGCCACACGCAACACAAGTAGGATTAGACATTAGATCACCTGGGCTCAAATGAGAACATTGGACTGTATCCCCATTAGAATTCCCCACCTCAGTGGCCCTTAGCACATCATCCATTCCAACCCCCAAAAAGCCAGCTGGCTGGAGGAGCTCTCCCTCTCTGGGGCAATCAAAGTGGTAAGGAACTTTTCAATGTTAGTTAGCCTTTGAAAACACTGGTCACAAAGCTCCTCACTAGACATTTGAATGTAAGTACCAAGTTTGTCCAATAAATGTTCAAACATTGAGTCCTCTACCTTTTTAATGCCCCCATTGGCCGCTTTCTGGGATGGACAAAGGGTCTTGCACTCAGTAACTAACATTCCATGTGATTTATTTTTCCCATGAGCCATTTTGTATTCACTTTTTTGCAATCGTATGCATGCTACTTTTAGATCACTGTGTTTTAAGTTTTTATTATTCTTACGCTTTTGATTGCATATGTATGTAAAACCTAAAATAAAAACACTGCACCCAATAAAGCAGTTGAGAGAAAGGCTTAAAGAGACATTAGCAGTCAATTTTAAGCCTGGGCGGAGTTTGCGGAGCTCTATGCAAAACTCCGCGAAGTGCAAAAAAAACTCTGCCGTGCTACACGGAGCTCCGCAAGAGGCAGAGTGCGTTAGAAAAATGCTGTTTGCGGTAATTTTCAGTGCTGGGTGTTTGTCCTCGCAGTGAAATTATCGCGAACGGCACCATACATAGCGTAAGCGGGCGCAAGCGGGCACTGCTTCCTTTCTGCAGCTCAAGTAGATTTTCTACTTGAGCTGCAGCTTTCTCACCGCGAACGGACGGTTTCTCAACGCGAGCGGTCGTGAGCATACGCTGCCACCCGCATTGAGGAATCCGACTGCCTGCGTTGAGAAATCTCGCCGGGAGGTTGATTTCCCTTGCTGGAGCTTGCCAACTTGATGAGCGCAAATGAGGAAAAATCTCGCAGAGAGGTAGATTTTCCTCGCTCTCGCTCACCAACTTGATGTTGACTAGCACGAGCGAGGAAAAAAAATCTGCTACGCGAAGTTGAGTTTTTCGGAACTCCGCAAGCTCCACATAACGCGGAGTGCTGAAAACTCTGTAAACTCCGCAAGCGGAGCAGAGTTCACCGCCCAGACTTAGTCAATTTAAGACAGCCAAAAAGAACAATTTCTCTATAAACGGGTGGAAAGTCATGACAGAAGTGATTTACTTAGCTATCTAGTGCAACTATGATCTTATCTGTCAAAATACCTGCAGACACTCCATATGCTTTCATTTTAGCCAAGTGTTCAAGCAATCAGATACTTCTGTTTTCACACAGAATGTTGAAACCATTACAGTTGCTGTAGGTGCAACAATATAAAATGACCCATTGCAAGGCAACATTCACAGTTTGGAAAGTCAACTGTGAACTGTTTAAAAGCTGAGAAGATGCCCGTTTTTTTTTCATTTTCTCGAAAGGCTACTTTCCCAATTGAACTTCAGAGTCTGTTTTTTCAGAAAATAATTTGTAGAGGGAGGTTTAAAGGTTCCTCAGATTTAAATAAGACATGTGTGTTTAAGTTGTCTCACTACTGGGAATATTTTAACAACAAAAAACACAAAAGGAAGATGAAACGTTGCAAAAAAACCTTTTATTTTTTAAACAAGAAAACATTCGCTTGTCTAGTGAAGTGAATATGTCCGTTTTAACAGTGGGCTATTTACAAGGGAGAACAAACACCTCGCTGGCAAGAAATATACAAGGACACATCAAAACTGAAAGCAATTCAGGATGATGAATACTTCCTGTTGCCTTATTTCCTTCAAACTCGCTACGATGTTTGTTTTCGTCTTTCCCATTAACTAATGTCCCTTTTAAATTGCTTTTTACACTATATATATAGATATATATATATATTATATCACACACACACTATATATATTTTTTTTTTCCTCACAAGCACACAATATATTTTTTTAATATCCCTCTCCCCTATAAGAGTGTTCATTTTATACAACATCTTTTAACTAAAAATAACATTTGAATGAATTGCTCCTGAGTCTGCCGCCTGTCCATCTTTCTATCTTTGGTTTAGACTCTGTTTTGCACTGAAAGATTTTTTCCGCTTGCCTCTTGAATATCAGAGACCCCCCTCAGCTGTTGAAAAGCCCCTATCCTGTTCCTCCTCGCCGCTCTTCTCCGGGTGTACTGCAGGTGTTAAGGCTCTTTCTCCTCTTACATAGTTTCAGATGCTGGCCGAGGACATGTGATTTCCCATCTTTGGGTCTCGGCTGAGCTATTTTCATCCAAGAATGCGACCTGTTAAAATGGACACAGTACACCGGGCTGGTGACCAGTGCCTTCTGAACATTCTTGCTGAGACGTGTCCTGCAATGTCCCCAGGACATAGTATGTACAAGCAGGCGAGAGACTGGGTGAAGAAGATATAGGAAAAGAGTTATTTGATGAAGGAAAGGCGCAGCGTAGATGCACAGTTACTTTTACCCTGAAGAAGGACAAATATCCTGAAACACGTGTCTAGAGATTCACAGCACTGGGCGTGCCAACAATGGGGACTACTAAAGACTTTCAGCTGAAGTCAGTGTTATCATTCACTGATTTTACCACAATGCACCTGGGTGAATTGTGTGCTGCTATGCCAGACATCGTGCTCCTTCCCCCTGTCACAGACGCACCGTGCCTCGTGCCACAATGGGGATATACTTCACAAAGATGTCATGCCTTACTGTGGAAATGTAAGATAAATCCAGTAGGGCGTGGTCCATGCTAATGAAATGGATAACCAAGTTGTGGGCGTTCCATATGTGTGTGTCACTAAGATCTAGTGTAAATTTGGCTCTCCAGGGTTTAAGGTGGTTCCCTTGTATACCTGCTGGTGCAACCAGAATCTGTTCTTGAGCAGGAGGATGTCCACATTGTGGGGAGTCACACTCGTAGTCATAAGCCAATAAGGCAGCAAAATGTAGGCAAGTGAGTTTTATATGCAGTCTGCAATGGCATTCTCAAACCCAGACTACCTTCGTCCTTTCGAGTACCATCCACTTGGGATATATTAATAATAGCAGCTATTTACAGCCCTTCAACCTGTAAACGCATAATTGTAAGTGGCATATATTTATATTACATCATAATTGTTAAGTGGAAATACTTCTTTAGCAGCTGAGAGAGTGTATTGGAAATTCAAATGTTACCTCAGTTTGGAGCCCTTGATCCCTCTAAATCCAAGACAATCCACAGTGGGACGAGGCAGGGGTGTCCGCTGTCCCCCCCTGTTCTTTGCGTTATATATGGAGCCTATGACACAAAGAGTCCGGGATGACCCTAAGATTACTGGGCTGCAGCTTGGGGAGGGGGAATGCACACCCTGAGACTTCATGCGGGCGATGTCCTAGTAGCACTCGACAACCCTTGAAATCCCTACCACCATTTCTTGACAAGCTGGAAAGCTTTAGTAAGGCTTCAGGCTTCAGCATCAATCTCCAGAAAGCACAGGCCCTCAATCTTACGGCCATGCCACGCACTCAGGAACAGTTTGCTGCCCAGCAGCCCCTGGTGTGGGCCAGCACCTCCATCTCTTATTTCAGAACACAAATTGCTCTGACGATCCTAGATATGACAGCCATTAACTATTGCACGTTATTGCACCAGACTAAGGCATTGGGGACACTATCACCTCTCCTGGCTTGGGAGGATAGCTGCTCTAAAAATGGCTGTGATCCCTCTAGCTCTCTTCCTGTTTCTGGCCTTGCAGCTATCTCCCCTGTGGGGATGATTATGACAAAACAGGTGGAACTTGACCGTTTCGTCTGGGGAGGGAACACCCGTGTATGCACCACAATCTGATGTACCAACCTGTATCTAAAGAGGGCCTGGAAGTTCCCAACATCACTCCATATTACCAAGCTGCACAGCTCCTTTTTTCCTTAATGAATGGAATCGTCCAGCAACTGAAAAGCGCTGGTGCTTTTTGGATCGAGCGATCGCCAGAGATCACCTGTGGCAGGTGTCCTGGCTTCACCGGAAACAGCGGGTGTGGGGCCTATACTCCTCACCAGTCACCAGAGCTACACTGTTGGTCTGGTATAAAGTGACTGTCCGGTGAGGGTTGACCTCCCTCCTTTCGCCACTGACACCCATTCTGGGTAATCTAGGCTTTACACCAGGCCGGGTACTTCTATGCCTGGCAGCGTGGTGGCTGCAGGTCCATAGGCCACCTTTTTGACACCACAGGGTCTGTGTCATTCGAGTGACTGAAAGTGGACCATAGACTTGCCGAGACGGAGAGCCTTCGCTACTTTCAGATTCAGCATTGGGTGATACACCCTGCAGGTTAGTGCTCAGAGGCCGCTTACGCCCTATGAAAAATGGCTCCTCACTAGGAACAGTGATAAGAGTATTATCTCCAAGCTATATGAATTCCTGGCGCATTCGGACGCCAGAGAGAAAATACCAGGACAGAGAAAATGAGAATTAGAACTTGGTCGCACACTTACGCATAAAAAATGGGAAGATGTGTATTACAGCACGTAACATGACCAGTGTAGAAACAGCTACCAAGAGAGTGACATATTGCTATCTTCCCCCCACCAGATTGCACCGGGGCAACTCTGCTTGTTCAGAACGCTGCTGGCAGGGGGGCGCAGCAACAGGCACACTCTTACACTTATTGTGGAATTGCCCGAAACTGGCTAGATACTGGGATGCAGTTTTGAGGGACATTGACACTCACCTCGACACGCAACTCTCGCGCTTCCCAATCTATTTTTTACTTGGGCTTTCCGATCCATTGACCTTTCCCCTGAATCTAGCAGGGCGCCTTATCAGTTTGGAGCTAGGGGCAGCATTACAGATGATACTCTTTCACTGGGGGTCAGATGCAGTTCCTACGCATACAATGTGGCTACATAGGATTTAGCATATTTTGGGCATGGAGAAACTAACCCTGGCAGCCCATCATAACCTAGAAGCTTACCACGATAAATGTGCCCCATGTATCGTTTTGCTCTCCACAGAATTTAACGAGCTGACATATCCTAAATATTTAAGAGTGTTGCACCTGACTGCACTGGAGGACAGCGCACGCAAGGCGGGAAGGACTATCTGGACCTCAGACAGCAGTGCGCTCGTAGAGACCCGACCTTGTAAATGTTGACGCATGTTGAGTACTATTGGGAGTGGGGGAGGGAGATGGGTTGTGTTTGGACCTACCGTTATGTTCGTAACCGATATATCTGCATGTCACCTCTCTGGGAGAGATGCTGTCATGGCTTTGACCCTTTTGTTCAGTTTGATGTTCGATAAACTAATAAAAAAGATTTAAACCATAAATCCAAAGAAAACAAATCAGAAAAGGATCAATCATATCTGTTAACAAAGTGTTGTGTGACATGCGTCATCAATCATCTTTTACCACTCTTGCTGTTCAACACTTACATGCAGCGCTCCGCACTGACCTGCATCGCCTAGGTGAACGGTGATAACTCTCAGATCTTTGTCCAGGCAATGATTTTGGGTGCCAGGCTCAAGACACAAGTTCTCTGGACTTCATCTAGCCCTGAAACTACCTTTAGCTCAACGGATCCAAAACTGCATGTCTTCTACTGATGGTACTGAGAACGCGATGGGAGCTCTGATTAGGGGCAAGACTCTACGTACAGGCTCAGCCCTGATGCAAAAATAAAAGTAGTTGGGTGTGTGCAATCCCTAAAATAGACATATTCCCCGCCACTCAAATGCACCACCAGGCAAAAGCTACCTTATTTGAACTACACATGATTTTACACATCAATAATCATAACTTGGAGTTTACCAGATCCATAATTCTGACATGGCTGGACTCCAATAAAACAGCATATTTTGGCATGTCCCCAAATCCCATCAAAAGGCTACAAATCATACTAGCAAGCTAAACACAATTGGGCTACTAGAAGCATGAGGTCATGAAACCTGTCTTCAAAGCACTCTATTAGCTCCTGGTGAAAATTGTGACATCTACATTCTTCTGTACTATGCACAAAACTGTGTACGGCAAAACATCATAAGACCTGCCGAGTTAAGGCAACCAGATATCTCAGCTAAAGATCTACATGGGCAATACACAAATACACCAACAAAGGGAAATTTGATTAAAAAACTGGGAAAGATCCCCTAAGCTCAAGAATACTTAAAGAGCAAATGTGAGAGCACACCCAAACCACGTAAACTTAAGCTACATTTTGATAAGTGAGCCAGCCTTCAATTACAAACTGGAATCACATGACTTGACCGAGTATCTTCAGTGAGTGGCCGATCCCATATCTTGGCTGGTCTATGCCTTCCATTACTCATGGGATAAACATGTTTCCTGCCCAACCTCAGTTACTAACTCCACCTAGTATTCCATAGGATTAAGATGGGAACCCTACACGCTACCCCATATACAAAGTTTAGTTGCTTCATGTTCTCTCCTCGTGCAGGTACCATCCATCGCCACCTGAGGGTTCTACCTCTTTCTTTAATTGCTACAATTTTCTCTGCTTCACCCACATGTATTCACGGACTCATTTTTACATGCATCAAGGCGCTCTTAGATGGATGGATAACAACATGGTCAATGCTATGTAAACGTGATGGGTGAAATGTTAATTATGCAGAGCAATTGGAGTTTTTTTGGTAATTTTGCATTACTCTATTGAAGCGAAATTACGGAAAATAATGTGATTATGCCCGTTCGCATAATTATGAGTAATTTGGCACAAAAACTCTACTACAGGAGCACAGGAACAACAAACTTAGAGAGCGCAAGCAGCTACTGGCTGCTGCTGTTCGTTTTGTTGCATTTAGGGCCATTTTCTTAGCACTTATGCACCCTCAGGTGCATTTTAGATCCAAGGGTGCATTTTGCATTAAGAAAATAGAGCTAAACGCTGGGTTATGCGACTCATAAAGCTCAATCTCGCACAATTTTATGGTAATTTCACGTAATTACGCTACAGCAAATTATCGGGTGAGTGAAACTATTACTACTGTAAGTTCTGGGGCCAAGAGATAACCATGGAAATCGGGGTTTGCACACTGATTTCTGCTTGTTTTCACATTTCTAAACATTTTTTCCAGCAACGTTAATCCTTCTGTCACGTGTTGGTTCAGAAAATTCTGTTTCAATCCACATCATATTACTATGGGTGAATAAACTGATCGTCTTATTGTATAGAGTTTCCACATTGTGGAGTCTTTAACCTGATTCATAAAGCAATTTGCATCTCGAAGTTGGAATTAATTGAGTAAATGTCTGCATGTTATGAGTGCAAAACCAATTGTAGTATTCAGAAAGTGGGAGTTCACCTTTTCATTGATTTACTCACATATACAATTACATCAATATGATATAATGTATGTGTCAATAAATATACAAACTCGTAAACTTATTTCTATCAAAGGTAAGAGTAAATATTTATTCGAGCTGGTGAAGTGAGATAGAGTTTCTCCACCTAAAAAAATATTTTGCAGGTGAATAAACATTAAGAGGTTTAAAGTGCAATGCACTTGACAGTACATTTAGGCATGAATAAATGTACCATATATACATTTAAAAAAGCTTACATGGTAGCACAGATGTAGCAGGAAACATCAGAAGAATTATCTGACCTTTAATGGATTTCTGTGTTTTTCACTGATGCTTCTGTCCTCGTTGAACAGTGTCCCCTAGACCCTGTGGAATACCCAAGGTGCTTTGCACTAAGAAAAGGTCAACCCTAACACCTCATCACCGATGCACACCTAGGAAAGGAAGGAAAAGCTAACCGCAGAAGTATCCTCAAACATAAAAAAGATGCTGTTTCACTTCCTCAGGATTTGCTTTCTAATCTTAAACAAGTACTGGCAAAGCCAAGAGGTCTCGCCTATGAGAGCTATTGGCTTTGTCAATGTTGTTTAGCCATGTGGTACAGCAGTGTTGCTGAAACTGAGGGAAAAAAGTAAAATGACAATGCCAGTGCTGGCTATGTCATAACGTTTTTTCCCTAACTATAAACCAGGATGCAGAGAAGCCGCGCTGCTTTTCAACATCGCTAAAAGTCATTGTCAAATCAAATAGCTCTGGTAGGCGAGACCGATTGGCTTTGCCTCCGCTTGTTTTCAAGCCAATGCGCCTCCAGTATAAATATGGAGTTTGTAGCCGCTGCCCATACAGGTAAGAGCAGTGGGGCGGGGGGCTGGGTGAGGGGGGATTTCGACGGACGATGACCAGGGAGAATTAAATAAATAAATAATTTGCCCTGGTCATCGTCCGTCGAAATCCCCCCTTACCCAGCCCCACTGCCCCACCACTCTTACCTGTACGGGCCGCGGCTGGGAGTTTGGTGTGTCAGAAGGAGGCACGATGCAGTAGAAAATGATATTGGTTATGAGGGCACAGCACTGAGGCCAAATTAATGGCTAGAAAGTGAATTTCTTAAAGTAACCACGTCTCCCACTCTGAGAGTAACAATCCACGATCACCAGCCTGTGTGCTGGCTGTAGCATGGCGAGTCACAATGGAGGGCAGGTGGGGGCAAGCAACAATGCGGGAAGGGATGGCAAACAACTAACAACATGGTTTGGGAGCAAGCAACAACACTGAGCACAATGATGGTTGGTGCTGGGAAAGCAACAACACAGAGCAGGATAGAAGGGTGGATGGAGGCTAGCAACAACAGATAGAAAAAGCACATGGGTAAGAGCGTGACAGCGGGGAAGATGCACCCGAGGAAACAGTCAGCAAAAACATGCCCTTCAATGGAGTGTTTCATCTTAAAGAAAACAGTACCTCCAAAAGCACAAGCAGTGGAAGGACACATGTACTTGGGCCATGCTCCAGGGGACAAACACACAAAGAGGAAGTGAAGCCAGCACAATCCGACCAAATAGAAGCAAGGAAATGAGGGTGACGATGAAACCAACCATTGGTAAGCAATGGGTGGGCTCAATGTCAAAGCCCACTGTAAGTTAACAAAATGCCTTGCAAGTGACAGTGCATGTGTGGTCTCTGCCTACACCTAAAAAGCATTCTTTTTCATTTGCTATTCACTAGTGACCCAATTATCAGAGCTATGGTATCAGATAAACAGTTAGTTAACTTACTAGGGCACTGGAAGAATCAATAGTTGTTCTTCTACATAGAGTGCCTCTGCATCATGGTTTCTATTGATTGAATGTCTTCGTAATTGGTTGGCTGCATGGTGACCAGTGGGAAGAGAGTTTCTTACCTCAGCCCTATTATTAAAGAAAACCTCTGCAAGGGGGACAATGAGTGAGCGGAAATGGACACTGATTAAAGCAATCACATTCTAGAACATGAATCATGTCCTTAGGTGGGACAGTGTGGGGAATGCACAGTACTGCGGACCATATCAATCCAGTTCATTCGCAGTAATTCCGGGCTTCTTTGTGGTATTTATCACATAAACTACTGAGATCCGTCCTGCTGCCAGATTAAATTACCAACTCTCAAGGCTTATGTGTAACAGTCATGGAGAAAGCACGCAGCCAGTCACGCATTATAGATGGATGCCAGACTACTATATCCCTTGTCCATCTGCTGCACAGGCCCATTGTGCTAGTTTGTGCCTGTGCAGCCTAACAGCAGCTAGCTCACTTGCATTGTGCATGCCTCATGCAAATGTGGCAACACCTGTCCAGCATTCAGCAATGTCTGCTTGGTGCACGGTTGGTGTCTGGTCACATTAGGGAAGTGCCCTTGAAGCCTATTCTCTACCACAGGAATGAACTGCTTAAAATATTAGGCAATCCACCCTCTGAGTTTCCAGCACTTTTTAAATGGTAAATGTCCTATTTCCTATTTTATAGGTGCTACTGATGAGAAATGAAATATAATTAATTTAATTTTCTTAATGAGTTTTCCGCAGCAAGAAATTGATTTTTTAATTTATAATTTATGGCAAGGCAAGGAAGCGTACATTTCGTGCGATATACTCAGTTTAATTACACTCTGCGCAGAAATCCACACTGTGGTAGATGCCCATGAGCAATCTCTAAAATATTCCAATGTATTCCTTACAGAATGCTATCAAAAAGCAAGACTTCGAGATCTCACTTCTCCCTTCAACCCTGTTGAACGTTGACTTTCCCAAGGATCATCCCTATCACCACTCCTTGAGTCTTGGTTGGAAACACATCAATTTGCTAATACCACAGAAGGCGTTGAAGCAATTTAAACTTAAAAGGGTCAACACAGCATGAGAACATCAATGCTTCAAAGACATCCTGATCCTGGAACTGCCCTACCCTCCCGAAAAAGACACATATCCCATCAAAACTAAGGTCAGAAACCTTAGCATCACAGAGGACATAGATCTCCATCTGAAACCCCAAGCAGCAGTTGTCTTCAAATCCACTTTTCATCCATGAAACACCTCAAGAAAACCCTGCTGTACATTTCTTCTGAACATTGCCCCATGATGGTAGATACACTAGTAAGCTAAGCTCATGCTTTACCTGGGCCAATGTTGGTTACACTAGTAGTCCCGTCTATTGACTATCTAGGTAACAAAGAAGCAGAAAATGCTGCTGTGCTGCTCATATTTGGTTACCAAAAATATCAATCTGTCACCATTTAGGTCACTTGGCAAGGAGGTGCCTGCAGTGGCATTTATTTGTTTTCCTAAATGGAGAGAGAATGAAAGTCTGTATTCATCCCACTGAGCCCGCACTCATGGTCCAAAATGCACAGGGTAGGGTGTTACCAATCCGCAAAAAGTGCTCCCACACCTCCTGAATGGTACTGGGCTGAATATAAATGCTATTGCAATATCAATGCATTTGGGGCCAAACCCTTCACTTGGTCCTTGTCAAATCCAGAATTACCTTCAAAATGTTGCCTCTCCCATCAAATGTTCTGAAGGTCCCACTCCAAGATTGTAAAGGCTTAAACATGGACCTCCTATGTGCCCTCTCTGCTGTGATCCAGTGAGCTGCCTAGAGCTACCTGGAATAAAATGCAAATCTAGGGGAGGGAGGCACTTCTCAGTCACCAGTCCTTCCTAGTGGATCACCCCATTGCTATAAATCTGTAATACTACCAACTCCATGTAGTTAAATTCAAAGTGAGAAACCTAGATGCTCTGGCACCTTAAGACCACACCTCACCTACACCGCCCAACTCTGAACACTGCCCCCTCCATCGCACTATTCCCTATTCACATTCCACAGGCAGCTATGTGTAATACTCTAGAATGTCAGCCCTACATAACTAATTGCTGCTTTTCTGTTGCCACCTTGCCTGAGCTTGCATGCTCATAAACAAACATGTTATGCAGTGCACTTTATAAAAAACAAATAAACATAGAAATTGGTGCCTCTCCATCAGGTATCGGTGTTTTCTCAACTAACAAATACTTTGGAGGATTTTTGGCAGTGTTTTGACGTTGTCTGTTTTGATCCTAGAGCAACAGAGAGTGAAAGGTAGAAAATGTTGAAAGGAGAAGGAGGAGTAAGAGAAAGATTGGAATGATAGGAAAACAGAGTCAAAGGGAGAGAGCAGAGCTGGAAAACAAACCTGCATGTAGATAGATAGATAGATGGATGGATAGATAGATAGATAGATAGATAGATAGATAGATAGATAGATCTTGCTAATCCTATCCTTAAAGAAATTGACAAAGAATTGCAAAAGACTGTCACTTTTCTAGCTTGGTGTGGATGGCCTATAATATGCTTATATATTCTGCTACAAAAAGACATTTGAGGTGAGCAAATGTAAAGTGTTGGTGGTGTTGCAGAGTGCTCTGTATAAAGGAGCTGCTGTCCATCTAAAACTTAGAAACTACCCTGGGTTCCCCATTTCCTGTTTTCAGAATGTAATCGGTACTCTAAACATGAAAGAGCATTGATTTGATTTATATTGTGCGATCCTTTGTCTCTGGACAAAGCTATGCTTCTCCGATAAGAGTTAGAAAGAAGGAACACATGTGAGGAGCTGCTTTTACTTATTCCAGGTTGGCTTGGTTGGTATTTTAGCAATACAAAGCTGTAATACAGTACCTGGAATGGTAAAATGCCTCTGTCATTTTTTGGCTCAATGTGGCTTTCACCTACTAATCCTATGCTTAAAGACTTAAATAAAAAATGGCAAAAGGCTTTTATCACTTTTCTAGCTTGGCATGGATGGCATGGTATTGGGTTTATCCTATGCTTAAATATTATGTTAGGAAAAGAACCATTTGATGTAAACAAAGTTAGAGCATTCATGGTGTTGTAGAGTGCTGCATATAATATATATATATAGCAAAGATTTTCCCTCAGGTGGATAATAGTGAGAAAAACGAGCCACTCCGAAGTAGAGTTTTCACAAGGTTTGTAGCTTAATGGCACAAAAACGACGCGTTTCGACCTCTCACGGTGTCTTGGTCACATGACCAGGTTCAGAGTTCAGGAATACAAATAGCCATAGCGTCATGCAAAACGCAGTGTGCAACATAGAGATAGTGAAAAGACTGTATGGGTTTCAAGTGCAAACAAAAAATGCCCTTTTCGGAAAGAAAATTCATAACAATTCATTCCTCATTGACAATGAGCTTTATATAATCTAAATAACATTGTATTAGCAATTTATTTATTTTCATGATTATGGGTGTAATTCACACGTGATCCACATGCATTACGATGTTAAATTACAGACTCAGGATGTCCCATCGCGCTATAAATGCCATTGCGGAAAAATACGCGTATGTTTTATTTCAGAATATTATGTCTGAAGATTACATCGTAATGCAATGGTGGTCTGCTTTCAGAATTCTATTATTGTCAACAGTGGCAGGTAAGGTAGACAACAGGACATGGTTCTCAACAAACAGTGGTCACAGTTATTTGACTTAACCTCTTGAGAAAAATTAAGGGAGTTGGTATGGGTCTTGTGCGGGAGTGTAGGGTAAAGTACCCATCATTTCCTAGGCCAAGATCTGCGCAGTAGTCACAGGTGGTAGTTTGGCAGTGGGAGTATAGTACCTCTTCCATTCAAAATGAGAGATCAAGGTATAGTACCTGTAATCAGTCATCCAGATTAAAGACTAAGGCATCCTAGTTTAGTCATTAAATAGATATGACGCAGTGAGTAGGAGTGACTTCAGAAAAGAGGGGGGAGGTGGTACATCGTAAGGAGAACGTTCTTCTGCCCCTCGTGCTCTTATAGTAAGTGGTGGCTATCCTCCAGTTGGGATTCTGGTCCCCCGAATTTCTGTCAAAACAGATCAAAGCAATGTTAGTATCAACACTAGTAAAGTCAATTATAATAAACTGGTACATAGTTTAGGCATAATTCCTCCATCCACCCTCCTCTCAAATTCATGGTCACCCAGATCATTGCAAAAAGTGTCCTTGTGTTTAAGTTCTAAATCATACTCCTGCAATGATGCTCAATTGATAACATGGTTTCAACATGAAAACACAATAAGAAAACAAATCATGTACTTCCCATACAGAAAACAAAACGATAAAAAAAGATCTCGATAAAAGGCCAAAGATTTGACAGCAAATCCTAAACTATTCAGAGTCGGGCAGAGTGGTATCAGAGATTACGGGAACCCTACTGCCTGCTTGTAAGATAAAACGTGATTCAAGTCTGCGAAGTGCTTGGACCCTGTTACCCCCTCTAGGGTGTTTCAACACAGTATCCAACCCAAAGTATCCCCACTGTCCAGTCACTGTTATGGACATCATGAAAATGTTTTGCAGTACTATAACTGAAATCCCGGTTGGTTACAGCTCTCCCGTGCTCCAAGATACATTTCTTTACTGGAAAAGTAGTGGATCCGATATACCACTTGTCGCAAGGACAGGTGATTACGTAAACCACAAAATCTGTTCCACAATTGATAGATCTTGGGATTTTCCACACTTTCCCAGTTCTTTCTAGTCTGACTTCTTTGACATTATCACTGTGGCTGCACGCCTTACAATTCCTGCATTTTGTGGAAACCCCCTCCGCTCTCAAGCCAGTTTGTTTTTCGTGTTTTGAGATGGCTGCAACATAAGATATCTTTGAGGGATAGGCTCTTTCTATAGGTTACAGCAGGTGCGCATTCTAATTTACTTCCCAGGAGGGGATGTTGGGTGAGGATGCCCCATTTTTTACGCAGAATCTTTTTAAGACCCACTGCTTGTGTGTTGAAGGTGGTTATGAATCTAATAGGGATAGTGTTACTATCTACTCCTTTCTTGGGTTTGGGTGGTTGAAAGAGGGCCTCATCCCTTTTAATGCCATCAGCCTTTTTGACTCCCTTACGTAACATCTTCGTGGAGTAACCCCTTTCTTTGAATCTTTTTATCATGTCTCCCTTAGTTCTCTGGTATGCAGTTTCGGAGCTACAGTTTCGTTTAGCCCTGAGGAGTTCCCTATAGGGGATACTCCATCTAAAGTTTGGGGGATGGCAACTGGCCGCGTAGAGTATAGAGTTTCCAGCGGTAGATTTTCGATGTAGGTCTGTTGATAGATTCCCTCCCTCTACTGTGAGCCTGAGACAGGTCAAGGAAGTCTATAGAATCTTGGCTATGCTGCATGGTGAATTTTAAATTCATGTTGTTGTTCAACTTGGTAACGCACGCCAGTAAATCACACTCCATTCCCTCCCACACAAAGAAAATATCATCAATATAGCGCGGCCACAGGTTTACTTTTCTTGTCCATGATTCAAGGTCTTTATTCCACAGCACCTGCTTCTCCCACCACCCTACCGTGAGGTTGGCATAGCTGGGGCGAAGCAGGTGCCCATGGAAGTGCCCTGTAGTTGCTCGTACCACATGCCGTTAAACATAAACACATTTTCAGTGAGACAAAACTCAATCATTTGAAGTAACATGCGAGTGTGTTCTAACATATGTATATTGCGAGTCTTCAAAAAATCTTGACAAGCCCTCAGACCGTCTGAGTGTCTGATGCTCGTATATAAGCTTTCTACATTGAGACAAACCATCCAATGTTCTTCGCCCCAGTGTAAGTTCTGAATTTTTTGTAAAAAATCCTTAGTGTATATATATACACATACACACACACACACGTGTATGCTACCTACTGGCGGCTGCAATTGGGTACTTATAGTTAGAACACGGTTTGCATATATTTTGACTTGCCTATAACTTTGGCGCTGTTTGACAAATCTTCTAAATTTCCCCCAAAAAAGTGTGCTGCTCGGTCTTATTGTACATGGAAAGTTTCGGGGTGATTCGTGAAGTGGGGACAGAGAAAAAGGGGACGGTCAAAAAAGGTAAATTTCCCATGTTAATTACCATAGGGATTTTGATCACCACTGTATGTGTGAGTGAGTTGGTGCATGAGTGGCTCAATAGATGAGTGAGTGGGTGTGTAACTGGTTGTATGGGTGTGTTAGTGGCTGTTTGTGAGTCGTTGTGTGTGTGAGTGAATGTGAGTGGTTCCGTGCATGATGTCATCAGTGATGTCATTTGAGATGTCATCAGTGATGTCACTGACCATGCCATGAGGTAATATGTGAGGTCATAAGCAGTGCATTGCGGGGGCATAAGTTATAGTTAGCTCAGGTAACTACAACTTCTGAATTTCACTGGTTTTATACACGTCAAATCTGAACCTAACTAAAATGTCCCTGTAACCTTTGTTTTTTTCAGTGAATATATACATGTCCCTGTAACCTTTGGTTTTTTCAGTGAACACATACATATATACATACACATACATATATGTGTGTGTGTAAGAAAGTTGGTTACTGGTTTAGGGGGGTGAAACCCTTCTCCAGCAGCAACCACAATTCTTCTAAGGAGAAGTCACAAGCAAACTCTAAATTAACCTGTGTTCAATTCTCAGGTAGGTTAACAAAGAGCAGTCAGGCTCAACTCAGAGGCAATGTGCAAATTATTTGTGCAACACTTCAAACAGTAACACAGACACAGTAAAACACAACACAAAAGGAGCCCACACCAGATGTTAAAAGTTTTGCAATGATCTGCGTCAAAGAGGAGTCACGCAGCCGAAGCGATGCATTGGTTTCGAAATGCGGAAAGGCTGCGGTGCGTGGCCCTGTGGCATCATCAAGAATCCCAGCAGCGAGGGCTTGCAATGTGAAATCTGGCACCAAGGATGCATTGCGCATTCGGGCGATGCATCAGTTTCGATGAGCTGCGAGGCTGCAATGTGTAGTCCAGCGTTGTCATTGGGGCTGCCGTCTATGAGAGATGTGAGGGTTTGCACTGAGGATGAGTCGCACAGCGGCGGTTCCGATGAGACGACGGACTACGAGGCAATGTGGGTCTTTGCGGCAGTTCCTCTCCACGCAGCAGCGGCAATGTGACAGCTCTGATATGGGTTGTGCAACGCAGCAGAGGAGATGCATTGGTTCTGCTGGATCCACAGAGGCTGGCAGAGCACCTTAGGCCCACTTCCAAGGGTCCAGGACTGGGGTGGCACCACTTGGCACGGTAGACTCACAGATGACAGAGTCCAGGTGCAAGGTTGTTGGAAGCCTGTGTGGCCCTAAAACGTCAGATCAGGAGGCTAGCCAACTAGCCCTTAGAGTCGCTCTGTGGTTCTGGGTTTAAGAAATGCAGGTCCAGTTCTTCTCACCCAGGCAAGAGGGCTGCAGATCAGTACAGCAAGGCAGCAGTCCAGCAAGGCAGTAATCCAGCTAGGCTGCAGTTCAGCAGAATGGCAGTGCTTCCACGGCACTGCAGTCCTACATCCTGACAGAGCATCCACAGATCCAGAAGTGTACTAAAGAGCTGATGATTGTTAATGTGAACTAGGCTACCCATGAAGTGTTGGGTATAGGGTCAATGTTGCACATAACCCATGCTTGCTACACCCAAGGGAGTTATATCTGTGATGGCATTAATGATGCTTCATATTATTCTGAGCTATTTTGTACTTACATTCAGGCCTTAAATGCCATACTAGTTTATATAGCAATATGCGGGAACCATGAAGCTTGGATGATGTCATCAGTTATGTCATAAATGATGTCATTTGAGATGTCATCAGTGATGAGGTCATAGAACTTTTCAACAGTGATGTAATATGCTAACTATAACTGTTGAATTTCTGTGTTCTTTGAGTTCATAACGTTAATGTTGTCACTGACATATTCACCTAACTATAATTGGCTTTTTCAGTGAATATTATATATATATATATATATATATATACATATATACATATATATATATATATATATCCTACTGGCGCTTGCCAATAGGTAGTTCTACTTAGGTCCATGTTTCTATAGGAAAAGCGTTTTTTGACTTGTCTATATCTTTGGCACTGTTTGATGTATCTTCACAAAGTTATCCAAAACAATTGTGCCTGTGATTGTAGTCGTGCAAAGAAAGTTTTGGGGTGATCCGTTAAGCGGGGTGAAACAAAGTGCATTTCCCATGTTAATTCCCACAGGAGCTTTAGACACGACCGCAACCCGAACTGCTGGACAGAATTACACCAAATTTGGCAGAAATGTAGCTTTTGGTTCGCAGATTTCATTTTTTGTTATTTGGTGTAAATCCGTTCAGTGGTTTGGAGTTATTAAAGAAAAAAAGATGTATGTATATCTCGAGATGTGGAGCAACATGTCAATAGCAATGCCGTGATTGGCTGTCATCGCTTCAGCCAGGAAGTGGTGGCAGCCATCTTGGGACTCGAACTCAGCCGAGTCCCAATATAAAAGACACAAAAAACCCACACTGGGGCAGAGTAGGAATACCCTGACCCCCTAGGGCTGGTGTTTGGGTCCCCGGCATGGGCCATAACAATTGTTTTCTAATTCTGCTGAGAATTTAGGGAGAATCCACAGCAAAAATACAAAGTGTGCTTGTTTTTTTTTTACGCCTCTCTGGTGGGCAAGGTCTTGGAAGGAAAAATAGATATCATTTTGGGTGTGGGAGAGCAAGTGGCTCTCTCCCCAGGTAAAATTTGCCCCCCGGTACCCCATCCTGCGGGGGCCGGCCATAATAAAAAAGGGGAGGGGCACTCGACCTCCCTCCCCTGGCCAATTTTGGCCCCAGGGACCTTATCCCCTGGGGCCCAACTGTAAGAAAGGGGGAGGGGGCATGTGGCCCCCCTCCCTGGGCCGATTTCAGCGGTGGGGACCCCATCCCCCGGGGCCTGGCCGGGCATGAAATGGGGTGGGGGAACTGCATGGCCCACCTTCCTGAGGCATTAATAGCCCTGGAGACTAAATCCTCCAGGGCCCGCTCAGGCTATGTCCCGGGGAGGCCACCCCCAAGTCATAGTCGTTTACCAGCCTGCACTGGCGTGGGCAGGGAAACCAATATTTGCTCTCGATTGGTGGGAGCAATTTCAAAACACCAAGTCCGCTCCCAGCGGGCAGGAGCATGAAAAATGCTCCCCCTAACTGGGAGAAAACTGTTTATATGTTTCCCTGTTCGCAGTGAAGCAGGCAGGGAAATAGATGAAAAGATTGTTCCCAACCGCAGGGAGCAGCATTTTTAGTTGCTCCTGCAGGTGGGAGCAATGCCGGCTCCACCTGGAAGCAAGCATCTAGCTGGGGCCATAGGGGCCTTAGGGCTGCCCCACGAGCCCCCAAATACATTGTGGTGGGTGCCCTGGGTGGACACCAAGGCACCCACCCTTTGTTGGCCGGGCCCTGGGGGACGGGGTCCTTGGATTCGAAATCGGCCCAGGGAGGTGGGCCGTGCGCCCCCTATCCCTTGAAAATATGGCTGGGCCTGGAGAAATGGGTCCCCGGGGATAGAATTGTCCAGGGGAGGGGGGCTGTGTGCCCCCTCCCCCATAAATATAGTGGCGGGCCCCACGGATGGGGTCCCTGGGGCCAAAAATGGTCTGGGGAGGGGTGCCACGTAACCCCTCTCCTAAAAAAATGTGCCAGCCCAAAATAAGCCTAGAGCGGGAGACACATGCCTCCATCCCCTACAAAATGTGCCAGGCCCCAGGGTTTGGGGTACCTGGGGCCAAAATCAGCATGGGAAGGGGGCCGGGTGCCCCTCTACCCATTAAATATGGTGCTGGGCCTTGGGGGATGGGATCCCTGGGGACAAAACCAGCCTGGGGCAGTGGACCGCATGCCCCCCTCTCTCTAAAAAAGCCACTGGGCCCCGGGTGATAGGGCCCCCGCGGCCAAAAGTGGGCACAGGAAGGGTGCCCCTGGGCTGGCTGTTTTTGGAGGGGTTGGCCACAGGGCTAGGCAACAGGCCAGGCCTTTTGGCCAACCCCCTGCTGTGCATGGCTGTTTACAGCAATGTTTACACTACTGCGAGTGTACCCCTGCCCGACCATGTCTCTGCTGCTGCCTGGTGGCATTCAGTGCTGTTAATTAAAACAAACCAAGCAGCCCTGATTGTTGGCCATATGCAGACAATCATACAAAAAATCTGCATTTAAACACTGGGGCATATCTTTGGTGATCAACCCGAGGAGTAACAAAGGTTCAAGACTGAACCAGCGTGCTTACCATAATTCCCTCAAAGCAAGAGCTACTTCAATTGCCCAGTTTATTATATATATATATATATATATATATATATATATATATATATATATATATATATATATATATATAGAAAGTACCATCAGAAAGTGAGCTCTGACTGCAAAGTACACCTTTCAACGAAGAAAGCATTATAAAAGGTTACTTTCAACCGAGTGTTTGCGCTTTGTGTCCTCCCTTGCTGTCTACTATCCCAGCATATTTAAGTTGTGAATAGCTTGACCCCAGCAGCTGCATATGATTAAGACCATTCACAGTCGAAACGCGTACTGCTACACTACCCCGATTGCCTGCTATGAATTAAAATCAACTTATACCTACTTTTCGAATGGAGGGCTTTTATTGTGCTGCAAGTTTGGCATGATTTTCGTATGGAATATATATATATATATATATATATATATATATATATATTTATATATTTATACACATATATACATAACTGAATAGCGGTCACCAGTATGTAGGTATAGTTAGGACCATGTTTTCATAGCAAAGTCGTTTTTTGACTTGCCTATATCTTTGGCGTTGTTTGACGAATCTTCCCAACATTTTTTTTTTTTAAAGTGTCATAGTGAGTCTTGTTGTGCATGGGAAGTTTTGGGGTGATCTGTCAAGCAGGGGCCAAGAAAAGGGGGGTTCAAATAAAGTGTGTTTCCCATGATAATTCCCACAGGAGCTTTAGACACCACTTCAGCCCGAACCACTGGATGAAATTTGGCAGGAAGGTAGATTTTGGTTTGCAGGTCACTCTTTTAGCTATCCAGTGTAAATCCGTTCAGTAGTTGTTGAGAAATTTAAGGAAATCCAACTAAGGATACCTGTGATTGCAGCTAATTAGTGAATAATAACGAGCTTGTGCAGGGAAATGCACAGCTTTGATAGGCTGCCAACACTTCAACCAGGAAGTGTTGGCATTCATCTTGGGACTTGGTTTCAGGCGCACCCCCAAAACAAAAACGTAAAAAAAAGAAAAGGAGGCAGGACACAAACAATCTTACCCCTTAGCCTTGCTCCTGGAGTATCAGGGCAAATTAGCTTTTTAAAAAACAATTTGCTGCAAATTCACAAAATTCAGGGGCCCCGGGTGGGCCAGGTCTCAGGGGCATACAGTGACTTATTTTTAAATAGAGGGGCTGCATGTGGCCCCTCTCCAAGGGATTACTTTTCCCCGGGGACCACCACCTTCCCAGGGCTTATGAACATTTTAACGGTGGGGCTTCACAGACTCCCCCCCCCCCCGGCATTGGGGACTACCACCTCCCTGGGGGTACAGTAATGAAAAAATAGACAGGGGAGCGTGGACCCCCCGGGACCCGGGGACCACCACCTCCCGGGGTTAAATTTAATGTAATGGGGGGGCCTTGCTGACTCCACTGGGCCCCGGGGGCCACCACCTTCCCAGGGCTAATTTGAAAGTAATAGTGGTGTCTCACAGACCCCCCGGGCCCTGGGGACCATCACCTCCCCGGGGCACATAACCTTAAAAAGAGGGAAGGGGGCATATACGCCCTGGGGACCACCAACTCCCCGGGGCCGGACTGTGAAAATAAAAGAGGTGGGCACTCAGCCCCCATCATGGAGCCATACATGGACCTGGGGACCGCCATCCCCCAGGGCCAGCTACTGCTATGTCCAGGGGTTCCCACTCCGGGATATAGCTGTTTGCTTTTGCTTGGCAGGAGCTTTCAGAGCAAAATAGAGACCATCATAGAGCAGAAAGAGGCAAAATAAAGGTTAGAAACAAGCAGAAAGAGGCTAAATTAAGGCTAGCAATGAGCAGAAAGAGGCAAAATAAAGGTTAGAAACGAGCAGAAAGAGGCACAATTAAGGCTAGCAATGAGCAGAAAGAGGCAAAATAGAGATCAGAAACTAGCAGAATAAAGGTCAGCAACGAGCAGAAAGAGGCAAGATAAAGGTGAGAAACGAGCAGAAAGAGGCAGAATAAAGGTGGGAAACGAGCAGAAAGATGCAAAATAAAGGTGAGAAACAAGCAGAAAGAGGCAGAATACAAGATCATCTAAGAGCAGAAAGAGGCAAAATAAAGGTCAGAAACAAGCAGTGAGAGGCAA
Organism: Calotriton arnoldi; assembly: GCA_963921515.1. Taxonomy (NCBI): domain Eukaryota; kingdom Metazoa; phylum Chordata; class Amphibia; order Caudata; family Salamandridae; genus Calotriton; species Calotriton arnoldi. Next base: position 100,959 of record CAWUFW010009314.1, read on the forward strand.
AATAAAGGCCAGCAACAAGCAGAAAGAGGCAAAATAAAGGTCAGAAATGAGCAGAAAGAGGCAAGATAAAGGCCAGCAATGAGCAGAACGGAGCAAAAAAGGTATCAGAAACGAGCAAAAAGAGGCAAAATAGAGGTTAGAAACGAGCAGAAAGAGACAAAATAGAGATCAGCAACGTGCAGAAAGAAGCAAAATAGAGGCCAACAAGAGCAGAAAGAGGCAAAATAATGGTCAGAAATGAGGCAGAATAAAGGTCAGCAACGAGCAGAAAGATGCAAAATAAAGGTGAGAAACGAGCAGAAAGAGGCAAAATACGAGATCATCTAAGAGCAGAAAGAGGCAAAATAAAGGTTAGGAAAGAGCAGTGAGAGGCAAAATCAAGGCCAGCAATGAGCAGAAAGAGGCAAAATAAAGGTCAGAAACGAGCAGAAAGAGGCAAAATAAAGGACAGCAATGAGTAGAGCCAGGCAAAACAGAGGACAGAAACGAGCAGAAAGAGGCAAAATAGGAGTTTGAAACGAGCAGAAAGAGGAAAATAGAGATCAGCAATGAGCAGAAAGAGGCAAAATAAAGGCCAACAAGAGCAGAAAGAGGCAAAATAACAGTCAGAAAGGAGGCAGAATAAAGGTCAGCAACGAGCAGAGAGAGACAAGATAAAGGTGATAAACGAGCAGTAAAAGGTAGAATAAGGTGAGAAACGAGCAAAAAAATGCAAAATAAAGGTGAGAAACGAGCAGAAGGAGGCAAAATAGATATCATCAACGAGCAGTAAGAGACAAAATAAAGGTCAGAAACGAGCAGAAAGAGGCAAAATCAAGGCCAGCAACGAGCAGAAAGAAGCAAAATAGAGATTACCAACGAGCAGAAATAGGCAAAATAAAGGCCAACAAAAGCAGAAAGATGCAAGAAAGAGGCAGATTAAAGGTCAGAAACAAGCAGAAAGATGCTAAATAATGGTGAGAAATTAGCATAAAGACGCAAAATAGAGATCATCAACAAGCAGAAAGAGGCAAATTAAAGGTCAGAACGAGCAGAAAGTGGCGAAATAGTGATCAGAAATGAGCAGAAGGAGTCAAAATAGTGGTTAGAATCTAACAGAAAGAGGCAAAATAGAGATCAGCAACAAGCAGAAAGAGGCAAAATAAAGGCCAACAAGGGAAGAAACAGGCAAAATAACAGTTAGAAATGAGGTAGAATAAAGGTCTTCAACGAGCAAAAAGAGGCAAGATAAAGGTGAGAAAAGAGCAGAAAGAGGCAGAATAAGGTGAGAAACAAGCAGAAAGATGCAAAATAAAGGTCAGAAACAAGCAGAAAGAGGCAAAATAGAGATGATCAACTAGCAGAAAGAGGCAAAATAAAGGTCAGAAATGAGCAGAAAGAGGCAAGATAAAGGCCAGCATTGAGCAGAACGGGGCAAAAAAGAGATCAGAAACGAGCAAAAAGAGGCAAAATAGAAGTTAGAAACAAGCAGAAAGAGGCAAAATAGAGATCAGCAACGTGCAGAAAGAGGCAAAATAGAGGCCAACAAGAGCAGAAAGAGGCAAAATAATGGTCCGAAATGAGGCAGAATAAAGGTCAGCAACGAGCAGAAAGAGGCAAGATAAAGGTGATAAACGAACAGAAAGAGGCAAAATAGAGATCATCAACGAGCAGAACGAGGCAAAATAAAGGTCAGAAATGAGCAGAAGAGGCAAAATCAAGGCCAGCAATGAGCAGAAAGGGGCAAAATAATGGTCAGAAACAAGCAGAAAGAGGCAAAATAAAGGCCAGCAATGGGCAGAAAGATGCATAATCGCTATCGTAAACGAGCAGAAAAAGGCAAAATAGAGGTTAGAAACGAACAGAGAGAGGCAAAATAGAGATCAGCAAAGAGCAGAAAGAGGCATAAAAAGGCCAACAAGAGCAGAAAGAGGCAAAATAACGGTCAGAAGTGAGGCAAGATAAAGGTGAGAAAAGAGCAGAAAGAGGCAGAATAAGGTGAGAAACAAGCAGAAAGATGCAAAATAAAGGTGAGAAACAAGCAGAAAGAGGCAAAATAAAGGTCAGAAATGAGCAGAAAGAGGCAAGATAAAGGCCAGCAATGAGCAGAACGGGGCAAAAAAGAGATCAAAAACGAGCAAAAAGAGGCAAAATAGAAGTTAGAAACGAGCAGAAAGAGGCAAAATAGAGATCAGCAACGTGCAGAAAGAGGCAAAATAGAGGCCAACAAGAGCAGAATGAGGCAAAATAATGGTCAGAAATGAGGCAGAATAAAGGTCAGCAACGAGCAGAAAGACGCAAGATAAAGGTGAGAAACGAACAGAAAGTCAGAATAAGGTGAGAAATGAGCAGAAAGAAGCAAAATAAAGGGCAAAAACAAGCAGAAAGAGGCAAAATAGAGATCATCAATTGGCAGAAAGAGGCAAAATCAACGCCAGCAACGAGCAGAAAGAGGCAAAAGAGAGATCAGAAACAAGCAGAAAGAGGCAAAACAGAGATCAGAAACTAGCATAAAGAGGCAAAATAGAGGTTAGAAATGAGCAGAAAGAGGCAAAATAGAGATCAGTAACGAGCAGAAAAAGGCAAAATAAAGGCCAGCAACGAGCAGAAAGAGGCAAAATAGAGATCAGAAACAAGCAGAAAGAGGCAGACTAAAGTTCCGAAATGAGACAGAATAAAGGTTAGCCATGAGCAGAAAAAGTCAAGATAAAAGGTATGCAACGAGCAGAAAGAGGCAAAATAGAGATCAGAAATTAGCATAAAGAGTCAAAATAGAGGTAAGAAACGAGCAGAAAGAAGCAAAATAGAGTTCAGTAACAAGCAGAAAGAGGCAAAATAAAGACCAGACACGAGTAGAAAGAGGCAAAATAGAGATCAGAAACAAGCAGAAAGAGGCAAAATAGAGATCAGAAATTAGCAGAAAAGGCGAAATAAAGATGCGATATGTGCAGAAAGAGGCAAAATAGAGGTCAGAAACATGCAGAAGAGGCAACATAGAGGTTAGAAACAAGCAAAAAGAGGCTAAATAGAGGTCAGAAACAAGCAGAAAGAGGTAAAATAGAGGTAAGAAACTAGCAGATAGAGGCAAAAGTAAAGGTCAGCAACGAGCAGAAAGAGACAAAATAGAGGTCAGAAATGAGCAGAAAGAGGCAAAATAAAGGTCAGAAAAAAGCAGAAAGAGGCAAAAAAGGTCATAAGTGAGCAGAAAAAGGCAAAATACAAGCAGAGATGAGCAGAACCCACTCAGACACTCATGCACCCACTCACAGAACAACTCAGACACTCTCACAGCCACTCACAGACTGATTCAGACACCTATGCACCCACTCACATATGAACTCATACACCCACTCACAGACCCAGTCAGACACTCATGCGCACACTTACAGAATCACTCATACTCTCTCTCACCCACTTACAGACCTTCTTAGAGACTCGTGCACTAACTCACAGACCCACTCAAAAGCTTAGACACCCACTAACAGGCCCATTCAGAGATTAACGCACCCACTCACAGACCTACTCACACACTCATACACTCACTCGCAGACTGACTGACACACTCGTGGAGGCTCTCGCAGACCCACTCAGACACTCTCACAGCCACTCAAAGACCCACTCAAAAACTTGTGCACCCACTCAGACACCCACACACCCACCCAGACACTCATGCACTCACTCACACACTCAGTCTCAAATGTTGCAAGCTATAGCTAGGAAATAACATTAAAAAACCATATAAATTCACTGAAAAAAACATAGGTGACAGGGATGTTATAGTTAGAAAATAGAATTTAAAAAACCTTAGAAATTCACTGAAAAACCAAAGGTTACAGGAACATTATAGTTAGGAAATACAATTTTTTTAAAACCTTAGAAATTCACTGAAAAAAACAAAGGTTACAGGGGCGTTATATTTAGGCTCAGATTCCACATGTACAAAACTATAGAAATTCAGCAGTTATAGTTACTTGAGCTAACTAGAACTCACTCCCCCACAATGCACTACTTATGACCTCACATATCACATCACTCATGACATGGTCAGTGACATCACTGATGACATCATCCACAGAACCACTCACACACCCTTTCACACCCCATTCAACCTCTCATTCACCCACTCACTCACCCACGCAACCACTCACACACCCATTCACAGACCCATACAAGTACTCCCACAACCACTCACTCATCCATAGAGCCACTCAAACACCCACTGATTCACTCATACAGCCACTCACACAACCACTCACTCGCCCATACAGCTACCATAACCCACTTATTCACCTATACAGCCTCTCACACACCCACTCACTCACCCATACAGCCTCTCCACACAGCCACTCACTCACCCATACAACCGCTCACACTCTCACTCACTCACACACCCACACAACCACTTACATACCCATTCACACATCCATACAAGCTTTCACACATCCACTCACTCACCCATACAGCCAATCACACAGACTTACTCTCTAATACAGCCACTTACACACCAACTCCCTTAACCAAATACCCACTAAAACAGCCACTCACTTACCCATACAGCAACTTACACACCCAGTCACTCACTGATACAGTCATTCACACTCTCACTCACACACCCACACAACCACTTACATACCCACTCATTCACCCATACAGTCACTCACACACCTACTCATCCACCCAGACAGCCACTCACTCACCCATACAGCTACTGACACACCCACCTACTCACCAATGCAGCCACTTACACAGCCACTCACTCACCCACGCAGCTACTCACACACCCACGTATACACCCATACAGCCTCTCACACAATCAGACAGCCACTCAGACACCCACTCACACACAGATGCACACAGCCACTCGCATAATATATGTTAGAAGTAGTTTCACTCATTAGTAGTACACCTAGTATACTAATTAACTTTTGTAGTAGCTTAGTGTGAGAAGTTGGCCTGGTATATGATGTCCACTAGTGAAAGTGGGCACCTTGCACCAGTCCAAACAACCCTAAAGGTGATTTAAGAGGTCTAAGATAACCTTAGAAAGCTATCCAAGTGGTAGATGTGGAGAGCAGCCTTCAGGCTTAGTCTTAAAGGAATGTAAAGCAGCTTGTTTTACCAGAATGCAATCTTCTAGTATTGGTTAAATGAAAGGAGAACCACACAGTAGTTATAAAAATATGTATTTATTAATATAACACTATCTAGTACGACACAGTATCTCCTACACGGAGATAATCACAAAGCACACAATACTTAAGCACAGAAATGACAGTAAATAGCACTTATTCACAGTGGGCCCCAGGGGGGACCAAACCATATATTAAGAAAGTGGTATAAGAACCACGACTCGAGTCAGGACGATGTCGAGAGGACGTAGAATTTCTGGGACTCCAAGGAACCACCGAAGGTGAGTAAGTAGGGACCCCACGAAGGACGGGTGCAGTGTGGGAACACAACTGTGTCCCCCCTACAACTCTATGGGAAAGTTGTGGTTGAAGTTTTAGAGATTAAGGACCCTTCCCAGTGGACTTCGAAGAAACCCTGTGGAAGACAGAAGGTTGGAGAGCCACCCCACCCGTGGAGACCAAAGTACCCAAGTTACCTATCCCAGGGAAGCCAGGTGCATAGGGATGAAGTGGCGTCGGAAACCGCCGTCAAACTCAATGGAGGACTTCGAGAAAGTGCCGCTGCTGGAAGGGAGAAGAATGTCCGGTGGAATCCAAACGTGGATTCTTGATGGAGAGTACCTGAAAGCAGAGGGGACAAAGTCTGGGTCACTTAGGAGTGACCAGGGGCTCGGTAGACGAATGCCCATTGATGTCAGGTGCTTCAGGTTCGTTGACGGGGCTCTTGACTCTGCAGCTGGGGGGACCAGGCGACGTTGAAGATGACCAGGAGCCAGATGCGAGCTGTCACAAAGGATGTCGAGTGCTGAGGGGTCGGTGTCTGGCAGGAGCACCAACAAGCCTTGGCAACAGCAACCCATGCAGAAAGTCAAGATAATGTACGGTTCAGACCAGCAAGGTCCAGGAGACTCACCACAGCAAGGGGAGTCAGGGCAGGCCTGGAGCAACCAGGGGAGCCCAAGAAAAGCAAAGTTGACCCTCAAATGGACCCACAGACGAGAGGCACAGGAGTTGCGGGAGGACCTTGTGCAGTTTCACCAAACAACAGGCCACGGAGCACTTGGTGTGAGGAGGTCAAAGATCTTGGTAGAAAATGGTGCCAGAGGTTGTGGCTACACGGAGCCCAATGCACTTGTTAAAAAAATGCCAACAGGCACATGCACTTGCAAATGAACACGGTGCACAGGGTTCGAGTATTGCAGCCCCCACGAGGGATACTGGCCTCAAACTCAGTAAGAGGGCAGCTCAGGCCTCGAGGGATGTAGAAACCCATCTCCTGTGTTGCTGGACTCTTCGGAGTCCGTAGGAGCTTGGGATCAGCAGACCAGTCAGCAGTGTTGAGGTGCCTGCGAATGCAGGGGAGTGACTCCTTCACTCCAAGGGAGATTATCTTCAGTTGTCTTTGATGCTCCACAGGTCCTGCATGGATCCTGTATGGTGCACAAGCACAGACGTTGCAGCAGACTGAGAGGGATACGAAGTCAGGCCAAACGAAGTCCAGCGAAGTCCAAAGTGCCCAGACAGTCGAAATGCAGTGGTTTCAGGTTAGAATCTTGTCCACGACGAATCTAAGGTCCTACAGCCAGGTAAGCCCTTAAATTCCCACAGGAGAGGAAAGATTCAGGGGACCCTCCTAGGGGAGGGTCTGGACAGGGGGAGGTTACTCCCATGTCCTTTGTCCAGTTTGGTGCCAGAGCAGGAGCCAGCGGCTCCCAGGACTGGTTTGAACTGGACTATGCACAGGGACATAAAATGTGCCCCTCATGCACACTTTCAGTCGCTGGCAAGCGCACCCACCTAGCCATAATACACTAAATCCTGTCTGGGTGGTGATCACACCTCCCTGTGACAGGATGCCTATTGTTCTGCCTTCCCCTGCTCGAGCTTGGCTCAGCAGCAGGAGGGCAGAAATGTGTCTCTGGTCGGCAGCAACCAATTTGTGCTGTCCGGGACTAGAAGATTGGTACCGGGAACACCAGGGAACCCACGAAGCACGCTTCTGAGGGGTGGAATCATACCTCCCACACCGGTTCCCGGTGTGGGAGTATGATTCCAACATGTTTGACACCAAACACGATGGGGTTTGTTTCAGCCGTTTTAGAGTTGGTGATCACGCGGTCGCGTAATGCCCCTCTATATATAGTATATGGCTGCTTCACTGACAACCCAGGAGAATGGACTCCGTAGGATGCAGGGGTGTCCTGCTCATGCAGGGGCACCCTCTCACTTAGAACCAAGCACCCTGCCTTCAGGATTGCAAAGGCCTGCTATCGGGGTGACTTATAGGTTTTAAGTGCAGTGACCCTTAGATATAGTTAACCTATATCTTAAGTAGGTGGTGCATGCACTGACTTACACAGGCTGCAATGGCAGGCCTGTAGTGCCATTTTGCATGGCCTCTCATGGGTGGCATAATACATGCTTCAGCCCATGGGAGGCCTCTGGGGTACCTATGCCCTAGGTACATGTGTACCATATACTAGGGACTGACAAGGGTACCCCAGTATCCAATCTGGAGTGTACCTAAGTACATCCATAACAGTTTAGGGAGAAATCAGATAGACTGGGGTCCTGATTAGCAGGATCCCAGTCAGACTAGTCAAAAACCAGCTTAGCACCAGGCAAAAAGTAGGGGTACACATGCAGAAGGATCCTACCTTCCTACACTTAGTATGTATGTTTTGCACTCATAAACTCTTAGAAACCACTACACACACTGGATGAAGTCATAAGTGATGTCATCAGTGATGTCATTTGAGATGTCATCAGTGATGTAATATGTGAGAGTCATAAGCAGTGCGTTGCAGGGGCGTAAGTTACAGTTAGGTCACGTAACTATAACTGCTGAATTTCTATGGTTTTGTATGAGTGAAATCTGAGCCTAACTATGATGTCCCTGTAACCTGTTTTTTCAGTGAATATATATACATATATATATATATACATATGTATGTGTGTATATATATGCATTTATAATGTGTTCTATACCTCTACAAAGCTATGTACAAACTTACGTAGAATAATCATGATAAGTACTCTCCACAATGTAATTGTAAAGCAAACTAGCACATTCACTGGATGATGTCATCAGTGATGTCATCAGTGATGTAATCAATTATGTCATTTGCGACATCAGTCATAGAACATGTCATGAGTGGTGTCATATGTTGAAGTCATAAGCAGGGCCTGGCAGGGGCGCAAGTTATAGTTAGTGCTGCTAACCATAACTGGTGAATTTCTGTGTTTTTTTTTAGTTCAAAGCGTTAATGTTGTCACTAAATATAACGGACTCTAACCTTTGGTTTTTCATATATATATATATATATATATATATATATATATATATATATATATATATATATATATATATATATATATATATATATATATATATATATATATATATATATATATATATATATATCCCTTTCTCTCTCTCCCGAAAGAGCGTTCTGTTATTTTATAGCTATGTTTGCTCCATATAAGTTCACATACATATATATGTTTAAACAATGTACAGTCTTCGCGCCTCAACACAATGCATACAATTAGCGTCCTTTGAAAATCTAACCCCTTAGGCATGCTTGGCAAAGGGCGATCCATACCACTGACCACACCCACAATTGAACACCACGAAACTGTAGCCGGTGTATTTCAATTTCTGCCCGCTTTGTTTACTTCCCCGTGATTTGTAGCTGTCATTGTCCAAAGATAATCAGCGATATATAATATGTGCCTCCTTGCGGGGTCACAAACCATGACTTTTAAAAACGGCTTTGTTGGAAGAAGAAAAGTGTCACCAGGGACGCCATATTTTCAAAGTGCCGAGTTTGTCTTTAATTGGATGACATTTTTTTTATTTTTTGTGTTTGCTAACATGTGAATATAATTGGTATGCGGGTGTGAAAGGAGCAACAGTCCTCTTCTAGGAGGAAGCCCCGAAGGCATTGCTTCCTGTTGTGCCACCATTTTCTCGCTGCCAGGACTGTACACAGCATTACTTATTTGCGAACAAACAACCTTTGCTTGTCTCCTCTTTCTGTGCACCCAGGGCTATCTAGAATTATTGGATAAAGACTCATGCTCAAATGATTGTTAATTTATACAGTTATTACAAACACCCTGTGGTTTAGTGGGGGAAACACCAGAATGCTGCTGATACATGTACACCACAAATGAGGACTTTGATGGAAATCATTCTATTCAAGTCTATGCAAAAGGCCTCCCCTGGCCTGCAGCACCAGGTGCTCAGGGAGTGGGATGCAGAATGATTGTGTCTTCAGAGTTCAGTTTTGCTTTGAGTGGAATCAGAGATGGGCTGCATTGGCGTAACACAAAATGATGACCTTCCCACGCACAATCTGGTGAGGGGCTCTTGAGACTCCCGAATCTCACACCTATCAGAGCGTTAAGCTACAACGTGGCCACTGAAAGGTGGAGCGGTGGTGCATACATAGGGGAAGAGGCCATGTCCAAAATGGCTACTGGGTGTTTTGGTGAGCTGCAGGGCTGGCCTTTAGCATGGGCGAGCTGGGCCCAGGCTCAGGGCGCCAATATTCTGAGGGGCGCATGGAGCTGTGTGCATTAAGGTTATGCCAACAGCCTCGCCCTTCTCATCTTGCTCCAGCCTTGTCCCTGTCTGTTTATTTCTGTCTGATTTGCCAGTTTTAAGGGGTTTTAGTCCTTCATTATCATGAAGCAGGTGATGTTTTTAACACTTCTTTCACCCCCTACCTTGCCCTCCCTTCACCCTCTGACCCCTGCTGGCACATAACAACAAAACCGTCATCTCTGTGAGGCAGCTGAGCTATCGGTGATAGGTGAGCTGGGGGAGGACTGGGGATGTTTGTGTTCAGGGGCCATTCTCTGCTCATTCAGGTACTGACCAGTGAACACAAAAGGGCCCCCTGCTGCCTCATTTAAATCACTACCATCAGCAAAGGTGCCAAATATCTCTCATGCAGGGCGCTATCTTAGCTAGTGGCGGCTCCTCTGCTAAGGCGGAGGCGCGTCGCCCCACTTCTTTTCAGCAGTGTAAATAAAGGAATAATAAAATGATAATAACTCGATGTTATTATCATTTTATTTTATCCTGCTGCAGCAGCTTTGCGGGTTGGGCGGGGCTGCCCTGCTGACAGAGGAGCAGGGGGAGGAGTGTTGGACACTCTGTAAGTGCGCATGAATGTTTGGCCGGCCCTCTCCGGTTGGCTAAACAGTCATGCATACTTTGCATGTTCTCCAGCCAGGCTGCATTACAGCCTTGGTGGAGAACATGCCAAGGCTCCCATTCCCCATCTGAGAGCTGAACCACGGCGCTCAGACCAATCACAACGCTGCATTGCAGCGTTGTGATTGCCTTAGGGGAGCCTGGGTGCTTCCTGTTATAGCCGGAGTGGAGGGACAACGAGGAGAAATGCGGCGAGGAGGTAAGTGTAATTTTCTTTTTCTTTACCCACTCCCCCCCGCCATCTCGTGCCTCACCACCCCCGATCTGTGCCAGTCGCCACTGATCTCAGCAAAGGTGGGCTCTGGCGGGCTGGCAGGGTTGGGGGCCGGTTTCACTGCCGTGGGGACCTGTTTTGTTGCTGGGGACCCATGGCCGGATTCTACTTTCGGCGCTTCTAAATAAACAATGCAAAACAAATGGTTTTAAAGCATGTTTAAAGTGTACTTTGAAACCATTTGTTTTTGTATTCTTTATTTAGAATGAAAGGCCCGGTAGCCTGTCCGCGCCTCGCAGTAGCAGCCTGCTTTACTGCACAGCAATGCAGTCACTTTGAATAAGTTTGGCCTTTGATTGTCAGTTTTCTTGCATCGGTTTTCATCTCTGAGCAACTCACTCACCTTGGAGTATCTGATTTGCAAGCGGGTATAAGTGCATGAGGCCTCAGTTTTAACATTCAATTCTGACAAGACAGCTCAGTGAGGTAAGCATGTTTGCAGGGCTCAGTCTAGAGCATGCATGTTCAAGTGTTGAACCCAAGATCTCCAACCTCAACCCTCTCACCCTACCCATTTCCAGCCTCTCCTCAGCATCTCTCTCTAGATTGACCCCATCTCCTTCCTCCCTCGCCCAATGCTGCTTATTCAACCACCTCCCCCCAGTTCTCCACCTGCCAACATCAATGACCTCCACACATGCCACAGTAATACTGGCCCTTGTGTTGCAGGAAGGTGTCATGGCTGTACCGCAGATGTGTGGACAGGATAAGCTTCATTACATCAAAGCTAGACTTCCTGGTCCCAGTCCCAGTAGTGGGCGGCTTGTTGACAGAGTGGCGGGTGGAGGGGGGTGGTGGGGAATGAGGGGGGACGGAAGGGGGAAACACTTACCTGCTCGCCGCATTGCGCCCCTCTCTTCATCAGGCACAGGCTCAGAGAGTGTCCTGCGATCAATCCTGACGCTGCTTTCATGCTGTTGAAAGCAGCTTCAGGATTGGCCTGAGTGCCGAGGATTTGCACTCCCAGACAGACTGGGAGCCTGTGCCTGCTCTCTTCAACCCAGAAACACAGCTGGGTTGGAGAGAGCTTCAGTGCAGATGACGGTTTGGCCAGCCCGAGACAGTCGGCCAGACTGTCATGCGCACTGATTAGCAGTGCCCAACACTCCCCCTCCAGCCTGTCATCACTCTGGCCTCACCCCCAAGCCTCACTCTGAGAGAAATATAAAACAATAATAAACAAGGGTTTATTATCGTTTTATTTTTCATTTTTTAGCCTGCTGGCAGGTGGGGCGACGCTTCTCCACTATAGCGGAGGAGCCGCCGCTGCCCAGCCCTTAGAACCATGCTCTCCCTTGACTTGAGCCTCGTCATCTGCTTTAGTATTCCAGAGTGTGCACAACTCAGGATGTGAAGTTAAAGCCAAGGGGCGGAGCTACAAGAGTAAAGAGTGAAGAAAAGCTTTTAAAGGAGCCGCTGTGTAAAACTGTCTTTGAGTGAATCCACTACTAAAACTTAAACACTGGGACAATGAAGGTAGATGAAATGGTAATGTCACGTATTGTATTCATGGTGAAATTCTATCAACTGGTAACGTACTCCTTATTTGTAGATGGGTCAGTGGGACAAACATCTACCAATAGGTGGCTCGCTACATATTCAGCGTGCAAAGTATCAAGTTGAATTACATTGGCAGCAGACGCCAACCTATGTATTTCAGGTGGGCAAAGATTATTTAGGCTTACAGTTGTCTATCCCTAAATTCCGATGCAGTAAGGCAGGTGGCCGCTCCTTCACAGGCCTCACCCTTCCAATACACGCCGGACAACGTAACACCTACAAACCTAGCTTGTCCCATTCAACTCAATTCCCTACAACAACCTCTTTTTTCCTATCTACTACTTAAACATATATTTAATGAGATTTTCAATACTAATATAACATAAAGCATAATTAAATACTCCCCGGTGCTCAATGTGTGATATCATATTCATCAAATATGTGGTTAAACAATATAAATATAGTATTACAATTTGCTGCAAAGGGCGTTAATGGCTATTAAAGGCCCTGAGCCAAAGTTGCAGCCCTGAGCTACAGATGAGGACCTATAAGAAGGGAGAGGGCTTTTAACATCTGGTATATCTGGAGGCAGTTGGGCTAGAGCTATTAGACCACTCCACCCTCTGATTAAAAATTGATCTATATTAAAAAATTAAAAACTGATCTAAATTAAAAAGTGAGAAGCAGAAAGACAAGCATTGGAACATTGGAGCAAAAGGTCTATACAAGCCATTATTGGCTCTGAAGAACTAAATTGTTTTCAGTGGATCTAACAAAATTCCAATGTTCTAAGTTGATATTCGTAAGTATATAGACATTTATTTACTGCCACTCATTCTCAGCTTACTCCCTCCCTCCTCTTTATCTATATGTATCAAGGTAAAGAGGATATTCCAGTTGCTTTAAAGATTTGTATCCAAGGCTCTCAGAACAAATCAGAATTTTTAGGTGGAGCCTCTACTAGTCTGCATGACTCTCTCATCAGCACTGCACCTGTCTATGCCCTTACATATGATGCTATGGAACTCTACAAAGATGTTCACTCCAGCTACTACCAACCCTATGTTGCTTGTATTATGTGACTTCATTTCAGCGCTGGCCCCATCATGACCCTTATCCAGTGCTTAATTTGTAAAAGAATAAAGGGCAGATTTTTAAAAAATACACGCAACGCAGAGCAGCACCCAAAGAGGCTGCGTTGCATGACATGGAGGGAGCAGGAGAGTGCCATATCTTCAGAGATATGGCTCTCTCCTCCCCTCTCCCTAGCGCCGGTGCTTATTTCAGCTGCTGAGTGCCATGCAGACACTTTACCGCCATAGTGCTAGGGTGTGTGTGTGTGTGAGTGTAGCATAGGTTTTACACAGGAAGTGTACCCTTCCTGTACAAAATACTCTGTCTAGACAAGTTTTAATGCTTTTCCAACTTTGTATGCGTGCTGCACAGTGCAGCACGCATGCAAAGTCAGAAAAGAAAGGAGAAATAAAAACATTTCTCCTGTTAGTGCCTCCTTTGAAGTGGCATTAACTTTTGGCGCTAAACCCTGTCTACAATTGTTTGTAGATAGGGTTTTGCATCAAAAGTCATGGATGGTTGCATGGGAATGCCCATGTACCACCCATGTAACGCCCCATTAGTGCTAAGTAATGCAAAGCAGTGCTTCGTGCAGCTTTGCGCTACTTTTAGGGTACTTTCCAGTGTAAAACAAGTTTTGCGCTGGAAACTAAATCCCCCCAAAAACATTTTGTGCTGGTTAGTGTCACTTTTGTGGTGCTAACCCAGTGCAAAATGTTTGAAAACCTATCCCTAAGTGCCAGGGTCCTCGTCAGGAGGCCACTGCAGCTTGCACCACCCATTGCCCCTGCCAGTGCGGCCAGTGCCAGCAACAACACAACTATTAACCATCACACTCCCATGAGTGTGACAATTCAAACTATTCCAGGCCCCCAAAGCTATAAGAACGGTTTTGGTGCCATGTATTACTTGTTTTTATGTACATTGAACTAATAAACAGCTATTTTGTGCACTCATCTCCAAATTACACAAATAGCACCACCATGTGGCAGGATGTCATAAGTGATGGTGTTGGCAATTAGGCGCCGGTGCTGAGCACTAGAAACCACTGGCTCAAATTAAGCACTGCCTTATACGCTGTTTTCGCAGGTATATCCATGTCTGACCGTAAGACACACGACTGGTTGTCTCATATACAAAGGCTTGTATCTTTCAGTTTTTCCAGATAGTATGTTTCTTTTCCCTGGTTCTCAGATATTTACCACTAGGCACCCCATTGAATGGCTATAATCCTACATGAGTGAACTACACCATCTGAAATATCTTACGTTAAGTTGTGTGCATCAAGGAAATCTAAGTCAGTCTTCCATGTCCCCCATTTTCTTTGCACATCTGTACCTAAAGCATTCCAGACAGCCTAACACGTTATTCAACAGCATTTTATGCACCATCAAAATGGCTTCTTTCGCTATCAGTTACCAGCGGTGAGCAATTGTGGGTTTCTGCCCTTACATGAGTACATTCCTGCAGGCATTGAGTTCAGAGTCTATCTGCAGCTGTTCAAAATACTTCATGCGCTCAGGGCCCAACAGATCACTCTACTTGGACGGACCAATCAGGACCCATTTCAGGAACTCATCATTCTGGGATCTCTCAGTCTCACGTGCCAGCCTCCACAAAGGAGTGTTCTGTAAAACATGTATGAACTTCTGAAGGATGATCATTTTGAACAGTGTGACAATGCTCAAGAGAAATAGGGGGAGTCTTCGCCGAAAGTGGGTGTCTGCCCTCTCCACTATAGCTCAAGGATCTGGTTTCAGGTGTCTGATTCAGCAAAACACTTGTGTTTAGCACAAGAGTCTGTTGCATGACAGAAAAAATCTCAATGTGTTTCGAATATCTTGCATATCACAGGGCCAGGCTTCCCTCTTTTAGAGCACAGAGGTACCTTCCTGGGTTATCTGCGTTTAAAAAACATGGAGCCTGATTACAAGTGGCCTGTTAAATTGGGATCCATGCACCAGCGCCAGTTGGCGGAGGAATCGCAATTACATATTGTGCGATGTTCATCGCACCCGGTAATTACAGGATATAATCAAGATTGCAAGCTTTGATAAACTTCGGCAGGTCAGACCTGCCAGAATTTAACAAGTGGAAACGGCACGGTACTTGCCAGGGCACCGTGGCGTAATCTCAGCTATTTCACTTAATAATCGTTACGCCGGCGTAAGTGAAATTTCGCCGGTGCCTATATGTAATTTGCAATAATTATCACATCCCAAAAATTCGGAACTCTTCAATATTGGTTTTTAACCGATGCAATAGTAGTTGCTTCCTACAGGGCTTGCTCCTAAATAATCCCATACAAGTAAATAGCTGTTGTCACCTTATCCTTTCCTACTGAGGTTAACGCCTGGTGATAGATGTAATAACACATCAAACGCGCTTAAACTGTTTCTTATTAATGTATTTACTTTACAAAGCTTCACCTTCATGCAGTCAACTCAGGGCCTTTCAAGATCACACATACCTTTTAAACATCACTGCATCAGAGTCCAAAGCCACCACCACATTAGCGTGTTGGCCGTAATATACCCCCCCAAAATACATCCATGTTACTGACATACAGATGCAAACACCCATAAGCATACACCTCAACACCCATACACTCTTGTAGCCATCCAACCTAGCATTTTATGTTGGTGTCAGTCAGCCACAAAACTTTATTTCGCATCAATTAAAATGCATAAAAGTACAATAAATACACATTATTGTTTGACACTCGAGTGTTTCTAAAAACCACACATATTTGTACCATATTAATTACTAAAATACTGATAAAATCCTTCACTACTGATTATGATAATTTGGGAGTACTAGAGTTGGTGTCATATCATGTTATATTGACATCTTCAGTTATGGTATTCTGATAGATCATGTCACCACGTGCTCTAGGTGAATAAGGTGATTTAATGAAAGTACAGCGATTGATTTATGTATCATTTTAGTTGCCGAACTTACATAGTGCTGCCTTGCGGGAGTAGCAGAAGAGTGTTTCACGATATTTGGGTTTGCAATGAGAATAGTTAACAACCAATGCCATCGGAGGAACAATAAACATATGGTATCTGGAGGGAGACCAGGATAGGAGCTATGAAAGTTAGTCTAAAGAATTTGTTTTTAGATCCCCTCTGAATGCTAAGGGGTTCATGTTCAGCCTGATATGTTCTGACATCATGTGAAAACCATCAGGAAGCCAAGCAAGAGAATGCTTCATTCATGGTTTTTGTTTGTTTTCTTATCTGAAGTATTCCTGGTATAAGGCAAGTCTTACTCCTTGTTGACCTTTGGCCTCCTGTGGTGGGTGATTTATCTCATAGCTAAGGAAGGAGGCCAACATAAAACACTTTGTATGTAATTGAATCTATTTTAAATTCCATTCTAGCATTCAGAGGTAACCTGTGTAGATCTTTCAAGATGAGGATAATATTTTCTGATCTCTTGTGCCCTGTGATCAGACAGGCCAAAGCCTGGAGGACGGCCATGATGGCAGCGGTGGAGGCTTCAGGGATACCACCAAGTACTTTACTTCCTCCATTCCAGAGAGGTAGTACCAGAGCATGGACCACTGACCTGAAGAAAGATGCAGAGATTCTGCTGAGCCATTAGTGTTATTTATTGTAATTAAGAAATTGAAATGTAAGCATAGCTAGCATCGGACAGGGTGCGAAGTCAGTAATTTTTATTTTATATCAGTGGACTTTTAAAATATATGAATGTGTTTTGATTAGTTCTATTGCTCAGTGACTATTATGTTGATAATATATATGCTGTATTTTTGTTGGGTTGGGATATTTATCTAAAGAAAGCAGTGAAGATTAGTTTACCACCTTAATTTAACTTTAATCAGGTTCAGGTTAAAAAAGAATGTACTCATTCATTTAGTGAAGGTAATCCTTCGGACTTGTATAGGCTGTTTGAATTGGATATTCTAAGATACATTGATGGAGAGAGGCTTTTCGCTTTGAGTATAGATATTTGGGTGCCATAAATAAGTTGAATATATCGTGTAACAGAATGAATCCTTGACCAAGTATTTAACTTGTAAAAAACATAAGTGCCAAGGCCCTCGTCAGGAGGTCACCACAGCTTGCATCACCCATTGCCCCAGCCAGCGCTTGCAATAACAGTACCAACAGAGCTACTAACCATCACACTCCTAATAGTGACAATCCACACTATTCCAGAGCTCCAACGCAATAAGAATAACTTGGGCGTCAGGTAGTAGTCATTTTTAATGTATATTGAATTAGTAAACAAATGTTTTTGTTCTCATCTCTAAATGAGACAAACAGCGTGTTGGAAAGTGGGTTATTAGTGGCAAATGTGTATCTGCCACTGGCAATAAGTCCACTACCACAGTCTAGGGCTCAGAATAGGTCTTAGAAAATTATCCCCATGCTCAACCCTTGGTAGCTTGGCTGCGAGCAGGCAGGATTAACTTCAAAGACAGGTATGTAAAGCATTTAAAAACACCAATTCAGTAAATAATTAAAACACAACGCACAATAAAAATCCCACACCAGCTTATAAAAATAGGAAATATTTTTATCTTTCAAATGACACCCAAAAAAAAAAAATCCAGATTGGTGAACCGGAGATGTAAATTTTTAAAGATTTTGCACTATATAGCACATAGAAACCTATAGCGCCTATTGGGACATCTGGTCGCGCTAGACCGGAACAAAGTCAAAGTTTCAGGCCGACCGCGATGGAGTCCTGCGCGGCTACACCTCGAGGTAGGTCTTGGTCAAAGTTTTTACTTTCTGACTGAGAAACTTATTTGGAGCTTTTCTTCCTGGGGTCCCTCGAAGCTCTCAGCGAGTCTGAATTTGGTGAGGGGTCACCAGCTTCCCTTGCGATGAGCTCCCGGTCAAACTTGAGGAAGTCAGACCTCCAGAGCTTTCCAGCAGGCCGAACCAGGGATCCAGGCCGGCTCGCGGCTGAAGGTGGGCGACTTGACTCTCGCGGTTGGTCCCGGTCACCTTTCCTACTTTCAGACTTAGAAACTTTTATGGAGCTTTTTCTTCAGTGAACCCTTGCTGCTCTTCAACAGGCTGGCTTTGGTGAGGGTTTGCCAGCTTGGGTTTCAGCTTACTCCCAGTCAAACTCTGTTAGTCGGACCTCCAGAGCTTTTCAGCAGGACGAACCTGGACGGCAGGCGGGCTCACGGTTGAGGGACCCCGGCTTAGCTGGCCAGGTTGAGTCGGTCCACTTATGGAGCTTTTTTTCAAAGTTTCTCCAAAGTTCTCCAAACTTCTGGAACTTCTTACTGAAGTTCCTCAGAGGGCCCCAAAGTGCCCAAAACTTACTCCAAGAGTCTGGAAGCTCCAAGATGGTGTTTGAAAGTTTGGGGCTTCAGTTCCCACAATCCACTTGGACAAAAGCCTTACAAATCCACTGGTAGTATTCCAGACTGAGGATTCTTGGTGGTGATTTACCAGGTGAGCTATGTTACCTTGTAGCTTGCAGGGAGTCCACTTTTAGTCCTTTTGAAGCAAGTTTGGTCCACAGGGCTGTAGTTCAGATTGTGCAGCAGGTGCAGCCTTCAGAGTGCAGGGCCTGGTTAATGCTAATCAAACTTCTCAGCATGGACCCTTCTTCTTCCTTATTTTCAAGCAGCAGATCTGAGAGGCTCTGTCCCTCTCAGATACTTATTCCAAGTTCTCTGGGTCAAGCAGGAGGGCACTCCTGTCCAATGAGGTGCAGGGCAACACCCCAGGGTATGACCACATCCTCCCGAGTGTGGTACTATAGTCTGGCAGAGAGCACCGTTTCTCCAAAATTCAACATGGCTGATCTTCCAGCAGAGAGAGAAGAGCTAACTAAACCATTCTACAGGATGGCTCATCTACATATGCTCCCTCCCCTTTGCATCTGGAAATACCTGCCTTAAGGCTGCCATCTGGCTGAGTCCAGAGGCTAGGGCTGTAACTGGACCTGACTTCCACTGTCTGTCCCCTCCTCTCTTTGAAGAAGATGTTTTGCAACCCCTCGCCCTGCCATTGCTGTCCTATGTTGCAGAACCCAGTATGGCTCCCTGACCACCTGGGCTACTTATCACCTTATCAAAATAGCCTGGTTAATCCAGTTAACTCTGGCCAATCAGATCAGAGCACTAGAGGGCTGAATTTTGGCTTACATACAAGAACGTCTTCTAACTTCTTGTCTGTACATTTTTGGATAAATTCAACAATAGCATATTGTTGGATTTATCAATACCATTCTTGGAAGTCCTTGGATGATATTTTCATCACCTCCTTGATGTTAGTTGTTATGTAATAACTTCTTGCCATGTTAACCTATGGGGCTGGGGATCTGTAAGGGAAAAAATGAACTGGGCAATTTCTCCAACACCAGGAATTATAAAAAATATTTTTTAAGGACCCTGCCTATTTCTACAGGACCCCACTCCCCTGGAACACCTAGGGGAGACTTTAGGGGTTCTGAATATGTAAAAATGTTGCAGATCCTCACTCCACAGTGCTCCTAGTACAAACGTCGATTTTTGGAAGCACTTCACTGCAATGTGGGGAGAGAAATGTGCAATTTCACTAACCTCAGGGCACATAAAAACCATTTTATAAAGACCCTCCTTATAAATACCTGCCCTCCCCACCCCTGGGACACCTAGGGGAGACCCTGGGGGTACTTAATATGCCCAAACATTATAGTTTATTAATGTTTAAGTGCCCCAAACACCAAACTCGAGTTTGGGCACAATTTGCATTTCAAAAGCAGTCCTGCAACACAGGGCTGCTTTTAAACTGACCTTGGGCTTCAGCAGTGAACACATGCAAGTGCAGAAAGGGCTGCTGGCCTCTAAACTGCCATGCCCTATTATATGCTAGGGTCTTAAATGTAGTTTTAATCCCCCTGCCTTAATATGTACTAGGGCCTTATAGGGGAGGTCATGCCAAGCATAGGGGTACCCTAATCCATAGTGTACCCTTGTGTATGTAGGTGTTTTCACTGTATTCTAAGTGTATTTTCAGCATAGCACTGGCCCTGGGCCTGGTTAGGCAGAGCCCAGGGTCAGTCATAGTCAGTTACCACCAGTACCAGTCAGCAAAAAGTTGGGGGTGCTTAGGGCACAGGATGACTTTGCAACACAGCACCACCATGTGGCAGACTGTCATAACTCCTGGTGTCGAGGATTAAGTGATGGTGACAGGCACTGGAAATCATGGGCTCAAAATAAGCACTGCCTTGGCACTATAGTCCACAGCATGTCTCTTGAGTGTTGCTCAATGCCACTGTGGAAGGAATTTGCAGCCATGGAGATTGTGTGTACCATACTTTGTCAAAAGTCACACCCTGAGCCACGTCTGGGCAACCTTTGGCCGGCAAAGATCTGAGCATTGGAGTAAATGCTTTTCAGATATGGCTGTCCTCTTAATAGAAGGCACTGCTGTTGCTAGTGGCTCGTTCAGAAGAAACCACAGAAACTGTTTGGTTCCAGATCTCAAAATAATTGAAGGAAAATAACCACCTGGTGTATTACTTGGTTAAAGAGTTCAAGTCTACAACGCATTGCATCTTCAAAGAGTTGTTACTCCTCCAGGACTGTGTGGTGCTAGCAAATCAGGCAGAACACCAGAATGACCACAAACAATTCATTAATCCGGAGCTTATAGAGGCATTGACTCCATTATTGCCTCAAACAAAGAGACACACTTCAAATGAAATATAGAATGAAAATAAATATTTATTCCACATAAAGGGCCATATTACAATGTGATATGGAAAGCCTCCGACCTCATGCAGCGTTGTGATTCGTCCGAGCGTTCTGGTTTAACGCTTAGCCAGGGAATGGGGGCCTGGGCATGTTGTCCGCGCAGGCTGTAATGCAGCCTGCATGGAGAACAGGGAAAGTGCGCATGACTGTTTTGGGAGGCCCGAGAGGGCCAGCCAAACAGTCATTGCGCACTTAGGAGTGGACAAACCACTCCTGCCCTGCTCTGAGAGCAGAGCAGCACCGCACACCTGCCCGCCAGCAAAGCAGCACAGAAGCATAAAATGATAATAACTCAAAGTTATTATCATTTTATATTTCTACTTCGCACTGCTTAAAACCAGTGGGGCGACACTCCTCCGCCATAGCGGAGGAGCCACCACTGCTATAGGGACAGCTTATGAGAAAGTGCACACACTTGACACATACCAAATGAACACTTCCAGCCCTGGAGTGTTGAAATTCATTTTCTTGAGATGGGGGTTGCTAGAAAATCCCTAAACCATGTGGTCATTTACACACCAGCGGGGACACTTTGAATTAAATGCTGAATCTAAATGTAAACAAGAGCAGTTCACTGAAATTCAGAGTGATGACCTGTACTGTGTTTAAACAAATTAACTTCACAATTCACAGAATTCCTTAATTATTGTTTAAGAAGATTATCCGCTTCCTACACACTTTTCTAATAAGGAGGGAGGTGGAGTCCTTACATCAGGCCCAGCCCCACAGTTTTTGCTGCCCTGGGCGAAGATGTCCAAGGACTTCCTATTACTACCCCCAAAGCACCCAGGCATTCACTCGCAAATACAACAAACACAAGCAAATCCAATGCCACTTTCACCATTAATAATTCAGATAGTTCTTTCACGCCTAAAGAATAAATGATCTTAGAATGCGCTCAAAGTGATTTTTTAAAACAACCAACAAGTAACCTTAGCTAGCATAATTAAGACATGAAATTTTCACAGTGGCTGCTTAAATAAAATGTGCTTCTTATATGCTTTTTTAAAAAGTTAATAGTTAGGTGTGGTAAAAGTGAAGAGTGGCATGAAAAAGCAGTATTTTGTTTTTAAAGCACAAGCAGTATTTTATTTACTCAGTGACCGCTTGCTGAAGACTGCCATTGAGAGGTTTAGATACCAACTTCTATCTCCAGTCATCCAAGCAGCAGCCCATCTCTGCCTCTGTTGATAAAACAGCCAGTGCTGGCCCTTCCATAAGGCTGGGTAAGGCCATATAAGTTTGACTCTTAATTACTGAAAAATACCCTGAAAAAAGTCCTTTTCATTGTTTGTGGAGTGCTCCAGCTGGTAAAATTCTATTTTGCCTGAAGCACAGAAAATCTTTGCATTGTTCCTCTGACTAATATACTTTAATAATGGGTGCTACGCATGTGCAAGGCTGAAGCACTGCTGCTTTTGGTACTGAGGGCCGATATTGCAGCACCGCTGCAAATCGGCCCCCAGTAACAAAAAACCGCCCCCCCCCCTGCTGCAAAACCAGCCCCCACCCTTCCAGCCTCCCGGGAAAACACCCGATGCCCGCTACGACCAGTCCGGCCCTGGTGCTACTGCACCCACTCATTAGAGCACTTTCAATTTATAGGCTTAGGTTTGTAAACTGGTTTTTATATCTGCCAGGGAACCAGCGCCAACCCCAAAGGGCTCGTCAGATAACCTGAACTCTGAAGAGGTTGTCATTGAAGAGGCTGAGAAAAAGACACACAACCAGTAGTGACTGGAGTGTGTGTTCATAACTCGTCCTGACAGTCTCCAGGAAGTTGAACGTCCCAAGGCATTTAAATAGTTTCAGTGCAATTTACTGAGTGGGAACTAAGGCTGAGTTCTATCTATACCACAGACGAAATATTGACCTGCAAAAATATGGAATCAGCTACATCGACTTTACTACTACAGGGAAGGTAAGACTAGGCAACTGAATGTGGAGCTGAGAATTGTAACTCTATAGTTAACTTAAATTATATAGTGGTAGGCAATGTAGTGTGTGCAATAGTTTTGTAGGTCGATATTAAGGGGCATATGTACAAGCTTCTATTGCCACCACAACGTCACTTTTACCAACGTTGTGGTGGCGATAGGGGCTGCGCCTTATGTACAAGGCAGCGTTAAGCCACTTAATGTGGTTTAATGCTGCCTTGTACATGAGGCCCCTTTCACACTATGGTTAGCGTGAAAGGGGTGGGCAGTGGGTGTTGCATTGGGCGTTCCACCGCAACACCCATTCATTTTGACGCTGCCCCCTATGTAGAAGGTTGGCGTACATAGGAGGCAGCGCCAAAATTAAGACCAGGGAAATCCTGGTCTTAAGTTGGCGAAACGAGGAGAAACGCATTATTTCTCCTCGTTTTGCTTTTTCCATGTTTGCTGCCTTGTGAAGCACACATGGAAAAAGCAAAATGCCATAGTGTGTTTATGACAAAACAGAAAAAGGGGGAGAAAGAGGGACGAAGCTAGGTCCACCCTCCTAATGCAATAGTAGACCTACAAAACCGGTATAACCGGATAGGGACCTAGCTGGGGTGTAGATTTTCCACTCAAATGCGGTCTCGAGGGAGAATCTTGCTAGGTCTACTGACCGAGAGGTTATCACACAAAGTTCCAGTTGGAACCCTCTCACCCCGGTTGAGACCATGAGGCACATTGTTGCTTAAAATACAATACTACGGGACTATTATGTACCCATACTACGTGACAATTTTGTACCGTATGTATTATTAACAATTGCCTTATTTTGCAGCATTTCGTTTTTTCACGTATATCACTGTAGGTCACTTTGGAGTGGTACACACAGGGCGGGACCCTGTGTTGTCCTGAAGAAGAGCTGTGGGGAAGCTCGAAACATGTTGACATCTACTAGGGACCCCTAACGCATTCGGTTAGGTTCACTAGAGACTAACCCCATTTTTTAATAGACCGACTAGGAGCCTGAATAAAGTTTTTTCTGCCCACTAGTTAGGTACTTTTTAATTAACTCCACTCCACCACATCACTGCACTACACATAGCTCCTCACGATTAGTGCTCCTACGTCTCATCGCAAGTCGTAGCACGCCTCAGCCCGCAGCGGGTTGAGATGGCCCCTATGATGAAGCATGTCACCATGGGGAAACCCTGGTGAGTGAGGGGACTCAAGAAAGGAAAGCTTTCCTTCCTCTTGATTTTCGAGCTCACATAGTGTGTTTATGTACAGGAAGGTGTCCCTTCCTGTACATAAACAAACCTTTAAAAAAAATGCCATTTTGTCACTTTCATGTGTGCTGCATGAAGCAGCACACATGAAAGTGACAGAATGGCATTTTAGGATTGTTTATGTGCAGGAAGTGACACCTTCCTACACATAAACAATCCTCCCCTGCATGCAGACACCCTTGCACTATGGTGCAAAGGTGCCTGTGTTGGCGCTAAGTTGCTAAACTTAGCGCCATGGCAGGGGGTAAACGCAAGCCTGCACCATATTCTTGTAAATATGTGGCAGCCTTGCGTTTCCGAAGTGGTGGAGCGTGGCGTTACGCCAATGAGGCTAACGTCGCACTCCGCCACTTCCTTGTACATATCCCCCTAAGAGCCCAATATAGTGAGATCGACTGCCTGTGAGGTCACTGGTCATGAAGCAGAAAGGGTTTGAGGCCTAAACCTGCAACCATAACACAACCATACGGCCAGAGAAGCAATGTGTCAGCATACACTTTCGATTTATTACCCAAAATGTATTTTTAATCTTGTATTTCTGATAAGGAGCTGTGAGATTCCACCCTGGGAAGAAGAGGCCCTGGTGCTCGCCTTTTATTCATTTCATCAAGGGGGTGAGGGCACTGTGTCTTGATGGTTCGGTATCAGGCCCTGGTGTTTAACATCGATTTCCTTTTAACGCAATCATGCAGATTCCATTGGCTATTTGTGTGTAGGGAAATTCGGGGAGTGTGGTGTCTCCCGTCCAATGATAGCTTTTCATGTCATTAAATAAAATATGATATTTGAGGTCCCTTTTTTCGATCTCTATAAATAAGACTGAATTTAATTCACTCACCACAAACAAATTAACGCCAAGGAATTTTAAAGAACATTTTGTGAAATTAGGCGTTCTGAACCAAAAGGTTTTACTGGTATTGTGTCTTTTTTCACCCAAGCACACACCTCCCATAAGAAATTCTAACAATGTGCAAGCAGGACCCTGGTTGAAGCAAAAACTCTCTCTTGTGGAGACATTTTATGCACAATCCAGTAAACCGTGGCACAAAATTACAGGACATTGGATGACGCATATTTCTAGGATTTCCCAAAGTTTGCTGGTGTTAGTAAAATTTCACCAGGCTTACTGCTGGCATTATCAACAACATTCAGTCGCTTGGCAGTGCACACACTGGACCTCGTTTTTACACAAAACATTTACACCTTTACCACAGGAGTGCCACCACAGGCTAGGACAGACGGCTCATTTGCTTCCATCAAGAATTCGAACACTATCTACAAACCAACCTCTTCATTTAGGAACAGTTGTTTGAGTCAATTTATCATGCTGCCAAATCTTCTCAACCCAGAACTGACCCCACAACAATACTTGACAATCTCTACCGCAGTTTGCCATCTGCTCCTGGCTTTGTAGCCCACCGGTAAAGTGGGAAAACTCTAAAGTAGGCCTCAAATGAACAACTGGTTCAAATAGTTTCTTTCTGAGCAGAAACGTGCTAACAAGCCATTGAAAGGCATTGGTGTAAGCGACAGACCAAAGAGGATGACATTTTTTGGAAGAGACACAGAAAAGGCTAACACAAAGCCAGCAAATGAGCCAAAAATGCTTACATTGCCAATGGACCTATGAGGCACCCAATATATCAAAAGAAATGATTTATCAGGAACTGTTATAACTATATGTATTAAGAAGCAACCTTCACATATCTCAACAATACTGTGAAAACGTATTGACTCTATTCATCTAAATTTGTCAAAATCCACAATGTCATCATCAGCCCCCTTGAAGGATCTTGCTACTGGGCCATTTCACTTTGTCTCATGCGACCTGCCTTCACCGCCTTCAAAGCTCTGAAACTCGCTGGGGGCATATTTACAAAGAAGTGACGGAGCGCGGCGTTTGCCGTCTTGGCTTAACACCGCGCTCCGCCACTTCTGAAACCCAGGGCTGCACCGTATTTACAACAATACGGGGCAGCCCTGCTTTTCCCCCAGGGCTGGCGCTAATTTCAGCTACCTAGTGCCAGCACAGGCCTTGCACCATAGTGCAAGGGCGCCTGCGTTGTGGAGAATGATTGTTCATGTGCAGTAAGGTGTCCCTTCATGCACATAAACAGTCTTAAATGGCGATTTGTAATTTCTATGTGTGCTGCTTTGTCAATGGGTATTGCAGCGGAACGCCCAACGCAGCACCCATTGCCCACCCCTTTCACGCTAAGTATAGCGTGAAAGGGGGCCTTATTAACAAGGCAACGTTAAGCCATGTTAAGTGGCTTACCACTGCCTCGTAAATAAGGTGAAGCCCGTATCGCCACCACAATATAAAAAAAAGTGACGTTCTGGTGGGGATAGGGGCTTTTAAATATGCCCCTGGGTTTTGAAATCTGGTCTTCATGCAACAGCCTCTAAAGCTCCTATGGAACCATGCTTAGTTACATGCACTCTAACAAACAATTCTTACACCCACTTGCGGCGGATTGAGTTGACATGACCAGCACCTCCCCTAAAAACTCTTGAACTAAAAATACTGGTGAACTACTGGCTTTTATTCCAGCCTGCCTTTTCTGAACAAAAACCTGTGAAAGTGAAGTAACGAGATACCTTTAAGAGTATGTTGAACTAAACCATAACCGCCTTGGCCTGTTTGAGTTAAGATCTTCTTCCCTCTCTAGACAATAACACTGCTCTGATAGTCCTTTGACTTTCTCCGGCCTATAGCATAGTGGACCACTCCATGATGCTCACCACTGCCTTAGCCAAAGGTTTCATTTGCTATTGGCCTACAATTTGCCACATCTGTGGAGGCCAATGATAAATATGCTTTTGAACAGTCAGGAACATGCCATGGCCCATCCAGGGGATATTAATATTGGTATAGGATGGAGCAGAGAGTTCATAATTCTCAATCTCATTCTTGATGAAATGGTGCCTCCCTTGTGATTGGTGGAACGCATGTCCGACATGAACACTGAATCTCTGCTGGAGAAATTAAACTACAGCCTGCCTCTGTACGCCTGCGGCTCAGGCATATAACTTAGGTGCAGGGCCTTTAACAACTGCAGTAGCCCTCGGCCGCGGACTATAATGCACTAATATTGCACTGTTAGTCCACACAGTTAAAGGCAAACAAATCCAATTGTGTCTCTTACTTAGTTACAGTTTTGCTGAAAGAGGGATTCACTCTACCAAAATTGGAGAGAACATCTAATAATATGTTAACTGAACGGTGGGATACAACATAGATGAAAAGGAAATGGTTATGCTGAAAATGTTAGTTGTAGATTTTGGAAATTCATGTGGCTGGTTTTCATTTTTTACTTCATCACAATACTCCAACATACGAGCATGTCCACCCTTGCATTGAAATACTTTAATGGCAGCAGAATCTTATACCGAATCTGCAGTTCAGGGATTGGTTGAGCCTCCCTTTCAAACACATACTTACTTTTTCATCAAAAAGAAGCTATAGCAGAGAAAATTGCTTTTCCTCCAGCTGTTCAGTTTCTTTCAGGGTCGCTGCAGAGGGAAGGCTCTTTACAGCGCCCAGCATTAACGACCTGGAGCATCTACCTTCTGAGGCGCATTGTTCCATGAGCCTTCCTCTCTAATGTTTATTTTAAACCACTTTCTTCTTTCTTCCTCGTGTCTGTTATCCCGAAAAAAGCCTCTACATGGATTATATGAGCAAGGCAGAAAATGTGAAAATAGCTGTGTTCCAGGGCTCGCTTAGCTTCAAAACTGAAATCTCGACCAGGAGCAACAATTTGTGTTTTTAAATGGCTCAGTTTGATTTTGATGACAGATCCGCGCTTGAATAATTCCAGTTTAAGATGGTCAATGCAGTAATGCACTCTATTTTATTTTAATTTTATGTCAGAGCGCTTTGTAATTGAGCCCTCAAACTCAAGGTTTACTAAAGACGTTCCAAGAGTGTACTTTGTAATCAATATAGATAGACAATTCAAGATCTAACAAGTGTTTAATAATATAGGCCCAAAAGCAGTCCAGATGTAAACTCTGCCCCTTCACGGGGTGGTTGTCGCCCATCTTCTTGGAGACATCACAAGTTCACCTGTGCCCTAGTAGTCCGGGATCATGGTGCTCCTTTAACGTGACAGACCTGGGCTTCACAGCATTGTACTTGTCACTAAGCAAAAAGCACACTTCTTGCGCAAGGGCAGGCGATAAAACCCAAAGCTCTGTTATTGGTTGGAGCACGCTGGCACAGCAAGACGCAGAGATTATTCAAAAGAAGACTGCAGATTGTGGTGGTGACACTCTGGAGTCCTGATGTGTAGGAGAGTAGGATCTGCCTCTTATGTTGCCCCCACTTTTTTTCTGATGTTTACACTGGTTTCTGGCTATAGTCGGGCTGGGACCCTGCCAATCAGGGCCCCAGCCTCTCTGTTCTCTCTAAACGACTTGGAGTGCACTCTAGGTGCACTAGTGATTGGATACTGTGGTACCTTATGAGTCCCTAGTATATGGTACCTTAGGTACCAAGGGCATAGGTACTCCACAGGCCTACCAGGGGCTGAAGCATGTATTATGCCACTCCTGGGAAGCAGACTAAATCTGACACCACAGGCCTGCTACTGCAGCCTGGGTGAGGAAGTGATAGCACTCCTCACTGAGATATAGATTCCCTATGTCTCTCCTGCACACACATTGAAACCTATCAGTCACCCCTAAGGCAGGCCCTATCAATCCTAAGGGCAGGGTGCTTAGTTTCTATGTGAGGGGGTGCCTCTGCCTGAGCAGGGCCCCTCTGCAGCTCTCAGAGTCTATTCTCTGGGGCTGTTTGTGAATGCGGTCAAACCATATACTCTTAAAGTGCATTATATCCTTGCGGTAAATGCTAACTTTGGAATGGCTGCATCAAAACATGTCGTGTTTGGTGTCAAACACTTTGGAATCATACCCCCACACCAGTAACTGGTGTGGGAGTATGATCCCACCCTTCTAGCGGGATAGACATGTACCTACTGTGGAAACTCGGTAGAATCCTGAAGAGCCCTGGCATCACAAAATGGATGCCACCAGTCACAGACACTGGGCTGCCCTCCTGCTGATGACCGACACTCGCAGTGGAGGAGGCCCAACAATAGGTATCCTGTCTCAAGGGGGTGTGACCACCTCCCAGACAGGGTTTAGTGTATTGGGGCTGGGTGGGTGCACTCCTAGAGTGCTTTGAAGTCCTGCACTGGGGGAGCAGAAGGCTCCTCTGTGCATACACCAGTTCAAACCGGTTCAGGGGCTACCTGCCCCTGCTCTGGCACGAAACTGGACAAAGGGAAGTGGGTGTAGCCACCCACTCCCCTGACCCTCCCATAGGTGGGGTCATAGAGCAAGTCCCTCCCTTCTTTTTAGTATAAGAGGGGGAACCTGTGCATTGCAACCTAGATACCCCTGGACGACGCTCTAAAGAAGAATCCCGGACCTTCGACGTTCCACTACCTCTGGAAGACTGAAGAATCTCCCTTGGAGTCAAGGAGTGACTCCCCTGCTTGGCAGGCACCAACAACTACAACGACGGTCGCAAACTACGCTGCTCCCGCCGGAGCCTGAAGTCCCTGCAGCCCAGGAAGAGGATTTCCTGACTTCTCCAAGGCCATCGTGAGTCCCCAGCGAAGTTGAGGCAAGTGGACCCCACGAGTGACGAGGAACCGCAGACCCTGGGAACCGTGCACTATTTTCGAGTGCAACCCCTTCACGACGTTCTACGAACTTGTGCTTTGGACCACGTGTGGTCCCAGCCTCTAGCAGAGATCCCTCCCAAGATCAGAGTCCTACCCCATCCTGAGTGACCGTGGGCCCCTGTGGAGTGAATCTTCCCGAGGAGTCTTTGCGATCCCTTGCCAGCCGACTTGTGGGTCCCCTGAAGACTTTCCTACAAAACCAAAGGGCTCCCCTGGTTGCTCCAGGCCTGCCCTGACCTACCCTCGCTGGGTAAGTCCCTCAGACCTTGCTGGTCTGCACCATTGACTTTTCATCCTCTCCACAAGACTTGCTGCTACCAAGGCTTGTTGGCTCCAATCGGGTCGCCGACACCGCAGTCAGCCGCAGACTTTGTGGGACACGCTGAATCCAGCTCCTGGTCGTCCTCGACGCCTCCTGGACCTCGTGGTCAAAGAGTCAAGACACCCGTGAACGACCTGAATCTTTCGATGACGGTGGGCATTCATCTTCCTTGCCCTGGGTCACTGCCAAGTGACTTTGAACACTGTCCCCTCTGCTTTCAGGTCTTCCTTCTTCCGAATCCAGGCTTGGATTCCACCGGACACTTCTCCTGTTGTTGCAAGCAGCAAGTCTTCACTGGCTCCCATTGAAAACGACGCCGCGACCCGACACCAAAGGACACCTATGCACCCGGCCCCCCTGGGTGAGGTAACTTCAGCACTACGGTGCTCCTGTGGGTGTTGGCCCTAGAACTACTTACCCTGTAAGTGACTTGCTTGTAGCTACTCCAGAAGTGCCCTAAAACTCCTATTTTCCAAGTGCGACTATCGCATTTGACTCGTACAGGACTCGCGTCTGTGTTAGACACACCGCGTCCTTCACCCTTGCAACTCTACCCGTAACCCCGTCCTTCGACTCGCACTGGGTTCGTGTCGGTGCTCTCGCCTCGAACACGCAAGGGACCTTTAACATTGATATCTCAATCGCGTCCTTTCGCATAGACTCGTACAGGACTCGCACCTGTGTCTGAACACCGCGTCCGTCCCCTGTGGGTCTCCTACAACTACCTGGGGTGGTTCTTTGGGGTCCCTCGATTCTACATGCTCTAGGCCCAGGTATAGTCAAGCTAAGGTTGTGATACTTGATTGTGCTTAACTTATTGTAAAACATTGATTTGTACATATGTTCCTGACTTTTAATCTCATAAAGAGATTAGTAGAGAGTTGTTTAGTAATAAATACATATATATTTGATATATATACCTGTGTGGTGTCTTTTCATTTGGTGATTCAAGAGATTGTGTGGTAAAACAAGCTGCTTTACATTCCTCCAAGACTTAGCCTGAAGGCTGCTCTCCACAGCTACCACTAGGATAGCTTTCTATAAAGGTTGTCTTAAACCTACCTACCATAAGAGTCGAATTGTACTGGTGCAAGGTGTCCACTTTAACTAGTGGACAGCATATACCAGGCCAACTTCTCACATGATGAAACTGTAGCAGCTCAGCAAATGAAGGATGCTGCCCGCTATGTGATCTCTCCTTGTATGGATGTATGCATGCTGCTAAATCTGTAATCACTCTGTGTGTGGGTGTTTACATCCACTTCTGTAATCTCTCCGTGAATGGATGTATGCAGGCTGCCACTCCTGTAATCTATCTCTGTTCTGATGCATGCATTATGCCACATCTGTGATCTCACCGTGTATGGATGTGTACATCCACTTCTGTAATCTCTCTGCATATGGATGTATGCATGCATACTGTCAGTTCTGTATTCTCTCCTTAAATGGATGTATGCATGCTGCCACTTCTGTAATCTCTCCGTGTGTGGAGGTATGCAGGCTGCCACTCCTGTAATCTCTCCGTGTGTGGAGGTATGCAGGCTGCCACTCCTGTAATCTATCTGTGTTCGGATGCATGCATTATGCCACATCTGTAATCCCACTGTGTATGGATGTGTACATCCACTCCTGTAATCTCTCCGTGTGTGGAGGTATGCAGGCTGCCACTCCTGTAATCTATCTGTGTTTAGGTGTATGCATTATACAACATCTGTACTCCCTCCGTGTATGGATGTGTACATCCACTTCTGTATTCTCTCCGTGAATGGATGTTTGCATGCTACCACTTCTGTATTCTCTCTGTGGGTGAATGTGTACATCCATTTCTGTAATCTCTCTGCATATGAATGTATGCAGGCTGTCACATCTGTAATCCCTCTGTGTATGGATGTGTACATCCACTTCTGTATTCTCTCCGTGAATGGATGTATGCATGCTCCCACTTCTGTATTCTCTCTGTGGGTGAATTTCTACATCCACTTCTGTGATCTCTCTGAATATGAATGTATGCAGGCTGTCACATCTGTAATCCCACGGTGTATGGATGTGTACATCCACTTCTGTAATCTCTCTGCATATGGATGTATGCATGCTGCCACTTCTGTAATCTCTCTGTGTATGGAGGTATGCAGGCTCCCACTCCTGTAATCCATCTGTGTTCGGATGTATGCATTATGCCACATCTGTAATCCCTCCCTGTGTGTATGTGTACATCCACTTCTGTAATCTCTCTGCGTCTGTGCATGCTGTCACTTCTGTATTCTCACCGTATATGGATGTATGCATGCTACCACTTCTGTATTCTCTCCATAAATGGATGTATGCATGCGTCCACTTCTGTAATCTATCTGTGTTTGGATGTATGCATTATGCCACATCTGTAATCCCTCCGTGTCTGGATATGTACATCCACTTCTGTATTTCTCGGCATATGGATGTATGCATTATGCCACATATGTAATCTCTCCGTGTGTGGATATGTACATCCACTTCTGTAATCTCTCCGTGTGTGGATATGTACATCCACTTCTGTAATCTCTCCGCGTGTGGATGTATGCATGCTGCCTCATCTGCAATCTTGCTGTGAATGGATATATGCATGCTGCCACTGCTCTAATCTATCAGTGAATGGATATTAGCATGCTGTCACTGCTGTAATCTATCTGTGTTCGGATGTATGCATTATGCCACATCTGTAATCTCTCTGTGTGTGGATGTGTACATCCACTTCTGTATTCTCTCCGTGAATGGATGTATGCATTATGCCACTTCTGTAAACTCTCTGCGTATGGATGTATTCATGCTGCCACATCTGAAATCTCTCCGTGTGTGGAGGTATGCACACTGCCACATCTGAAATCTCTCCGTGTGTGGAGGCATGCACACTGCCACATCTGAAATCTCTCCGTGTGTGTAGGTATGCACACTGCCACTTCTGTAATCTATCTGTGTATGCATTATGGCACATCTGTAATCTCTCCATGTATGAATGTATGCAGGCTGCCACATCTGCAATCTATCTGTGTATGAATGTGTGTATACTGCCATCTCTGTATTTTTTTTGTGTATGGATGTGTGCACGCTGCCAACTCTTTGGTCTCTCCGTAAATGAGTGAGTGCATGCTGGCACATCTGTAGTTTCTCCATGTGTGCATGCTGCCACCACTGTGATCTACCTGTGTATGGCTATCACCTCTATAATCTCTCTGTGTATGAATGTGTGCATGCTGCTATATTTGGCATCTAGCAGTGTATGGCTGTGCACACACATCTGTGTAATCTCTCTGTATATGGCTGTGTGAATGATTCCACCTCTCTAATCTCTCCCTGTGTGGATGGGTGCATGATGCCATCTCTGTAATTTCTCAGTATATGGATGTGGGCACACTGCCACCTCTGTAATCTTTCTGTGTATGGCTGTCACTCCTATAATTTCTCTGTGTATGAATGTGTGCATGCTGCTACCTCTGTAATCTTTCTCTATACGGAAGTGTGCATGCTGTCAAATCTGTGATCTTTTGGAGCATGGGTGTTTACATGCACCTGTGTAGTCTCTTCATGAATGACTGTGTGAATGCTGCCACCTTGGTAATCTCTCCATGTATGGATGTGCACATGCACCTATGCAATCCCACCATGTACGGATGTGTGCATGCTGCCACCTCTGTAATCTTTCCAGCCATGTATGTGTGCAAGTATTTTGAGTTTTCCACTGCACTGGTAAGAGCCAGAGGCCACTTCAGTATGCGGCAATCAAGACTGCATATGTATAGGGTGACAGGCATGGACAGAAGCACAAGAAAGACAGACAACACTCAAATGTCATTCCAAGTACCTGAGGTACAACTGGAATCAATCACCAGCAAGGCAACTACTGTTACCACACAGTATTGGGTTGGTGTTTCCAATCCCAAGCTTTCTCCTATGTGACAGCTTTAATGCACAGATTTTCCTTTTGTACACTATTTTTGTTGCACTCATTCCTCCCAGTATTACCTGAAGGAATATATAAATGCTTAAAAAAAGTGGGAGCGACTCCAACTTGCACCGAACCTGTGATTTAATATCAGACACAAAAACCACTTGTACTCAAGTCTAAACTTACCATGGGACACAGAATATGGCTATAAGTGAAAAACCACTCAAGAGATCCTGATGGGTGGATCGCAAGCCCGTGAGGTCAGCGGAGGGTACGGCATATGGTCCCCTGGCTGCGGACTGTCCGACCTATTGCGAGAGCTTAGTCTCCCCTACAGACGTTTCACTGCCATCAGAGAATTCATCAGAGAAACAGTGCGGTGCTTGCTCTGAAGGAATAACAGGGGCAACCTATTCTTTTGGACCTACTTGCCAAACTTTTTATTTTTTTTAAAATACAATCCCAAAGGAATATTTTGCTTTTTGAAAAACAAAAAACAATGACCCTGGCATGCAAGAGTTTCCTGCCTGCGCTTCAAGTCGTTGTTTGGTTTCCATGCCCGGATCTTTCATGGCGGTCCCAAGCTGAGAAATTTAGTGACCATCACCACATTCTGTACAAAGGATAGAGCGGCCATTATAGTGACCCGCTCGTACTGTGGCGGCTGGGCTGGCAGGTCAAGGTATCCAAAAACAGAGCCTGATGAAGCTTCACCATTGCAAACACTGTGGTTCCAACAATTCTAAAATTGACGAGGAACCAGAAGTTTGATGAGAGGGTCAACTGGCAGTTTATGACAGTTTACCCACTCTGTCATGCCCTAAATGGCCCCCATAACGCTTCCCAAAGAGGGTGGACTGCAACAGTTTCACAATCCTATAATGGTTATTTTGAGTATTCATGGCAGTAGCATTATTTATTCAATAAGCAGCAAAAGCTTATGTCTCAGTAATGGACAAGGTTTTACAGTATGAGTGTGACGCACCATAAGCATTCCCAGAAACTAACGCTGTGTTTTTAATCGAGGCTGGCTCAGTTCTCAACAGCCACAAGCTAGGAATATTCAAGGACTGTGGCACTGTACCTGTTGGAACTGAATCATTCTGGGAAGGAAGAGACCAGCAGTGATCATAACAGAAAGTTTATCTTGAGAATGCTGTTTGTACAGGAAGAGAGTTGTTAGCTTGTACAGCACCTGTTTTTTCTGCCCAAGGTTTCTGAGGGCAAACCTTGGTCCTGCAACCATTCCTGGCCAAGTTCTTTGAGAAAATCGTCAACAGAGGCCTCAACGAATAGCTCAGATAGCCACCAATTCCTCGACAGCGCTAAGTCTGGTTTCAGACCCAACCACAGTGCGGTAACAGCCATCATCGCTGCCACGGATGACATCCGCATCACTCTTGATGGATACGTCAGCCCTCATCCTCCTGGACCTCTCCGCAGCATTTGACAGGGTCTATGGTCCCATTCTCATTCAAAGTCTAAAAGACATTGGAATCCAAGGGCATGCGCTTCGATGGATCTGCTCCTTTCAGACAGGAAGGACTCAATCAGTCAGCTTGGCCCCCTACATCTCAAACGTCCGTGACCTCGTCTGCATTATTTCACAAGGATCCTCCATAAGGCCGACTCTCTTCAACCCATACATGATCCCTCTAGCCAGCATCATCCTCTCTCATGACATCAACATCCTCTCCTATGCCAACAACATGCAACTCATTCTCTACTTCACGGACAAGACGCCCAGTACCCGGATCAAGTTCTATGACTGCCTGATTGAAATCACCCAATGGAGAACAACCAACTGTCTATGGCTGAACACTGACAGAACCGAAATTGTGATCTTCAGGAAGAGCACTCTACAGCAGGACTTTGCCTGGTGGACAAAAGAACTAGGACTGACACCCATCCCCGCCACCCACGCCAAGAACCTCAGGATCATCGTCAACTGCAAACGCGGCATGAATGCCCAAGTCAAAGCTGTCAACACATCATGCTTCAATACCATAAAGATGCTGGGAAAGATTTTCAAATGGCTCCTAATTAGCACCCAGAACACCATCAAGCATGCCCTCGTCACGAGCAAGCTGGAATACGGGACCCCCCTCAATGCCATGATCAACAAAAAACTCATCAGGAGGCTGTAGACCATACAGAACTCGGTGTCCAGAATCACTCTTAAGCACCCTCACTGCACTCGCATGACACCACACCTGAAGGAGCTTCACTGGCTCGACATACACAAACAACCACAGTTCAAACTCGTAACTCACACTTTGAAGGCACTGCGTAACACTCACCAAGCATACGTCAACAATTAAATCTGCTTTTATAAATCTTCCAGACAATGCACAGACATAATATCGAGTTTTTATTTTCGGAGTACAAAAATATCGAGTTGGAAATATCGAAGGGACTGAATATCGACATCAAGAATATCGGTGACCAGAATAACAACATGAAGGTAAGAAATATCGTTTGTAAAAATATCGTTGTTAATAATATCGATGTTTATATTAGTGTTATGTATTTTAGTATGTATTTTAAATGTATGTGTTCTATATTTTTTGTTAAGTATTGTATTTTTTTAAAATATATGTATTTCATTTTTAGAAGCTATTAATTTTTTTTAAAGTACATTTTGCGTTTTAGTTCTGTAGCGGGTTGTGGGTTTATAGGGGGAATAGGGTGGGAAGTAATTTAATTATACTAAATTTAATAATAATTTTTAGAAATTATTAACTATTTTTAATTAAATTTTGTGTTTTTATTCCGTAGCGGGTTGTGGTTTTATAGGGGAATAGGGTGGGAAGTTATTTAATTATAATAAAGTAATTATTAATTTGTATTTATTGGTATAGATAATTAATTTGTTGTTAATTAATTCTTAATTGGTAATTAATTTTTATTAATTGATTAATTGATAATTATATTAATTGTGTTAATTTTTTTCAGGAGCGGGTTGTGGGTTTATAGGGGAATAGGGTGGGAAGTAATTTAATTTTAATAAAGTAATTATTAATTTTTATTTATTGGTATTGATAATTAATTTATTGTTAATTAATTAATTGGTAATTAATTTTTTAAATGATTAATTGACAATTATATTAATTGTGTTATTTTTTTTAGGAGTGGGTTGTGGGTTTATAGGGGAATAGGGTGGAAAGTAATTTAATTTTAATAAAGTAATTAATTTTTAATTATTGGTATTGATAATTAATTAATTAATTAATTATTAATTGGTAATTAATTTTTATTAATTGATAATTATATTAATTGTGTTATTTTGTTTAGGAGCGGGTTGTGGGTTTATAGGGGAATAGAGTGGGAAGTAATTTAATTATAATGAAGTAATTATTAATTTTTATTTGTTATTATTTATAAATAATTAATTATTAATTAATTATTAATTGGTTATTTAATTAAAAAAATTATTTAATTGATAAGTATGTTGATTTTAACCCTCTGCTATCCAACACTTTCCCTACAGTTACACTCTCTGAAGTGGGAATAGTAATTTTTACCCTTACTCTATCCAACACTTTCCCTACTGTTGCACTCTCTGGAGTGGGAATTGTAATTTTTACCCCTACGCTATCCAACACTTTCCTTACTGTTGCACTCTCTGGAGTGGGAATAGTAATTGTAACCCCTTCGCTATCCAACACTTTCCCTACTGTTGCACTCTCTGGAGTGGGAATAGTAATTTTTACCACTTCGCTATCCCACACTTTCCCTACTGTTGCACTCTCTGGAGTGGGAATAGTAATTTTACCCCTACGCTATCCAACACTTTCCCTACTGTTGCACTGTGTGGAGTAGGAATAGTAATTTTATCCCCTCCGCTATCCAATATTTTCTCTACTGTTTTAGTTAATGTAGTGTATAATGTATTTTAAAAAGATTAAAACTATTCTAATTTTTTAATTTGTTATATATATTTTTTATATTTTTATTTATATTATTGGTGTATGTGTGTATATATATGTATTTATAATTTTTAATATGTTTTTTAACAATTTATAAGTTATTAAAATAATTCTTTATAAATATTATTAAGTAAGTATATATATTATATTTTATACATATATATGTTTAATTTATTTTTACATTATATGTATTAGTTATAATTTTAAACATTTTCTAATAATTCTAAATATGTTTTTTAATTATATGTATTATTTACTTTATTTTACATTATTTTTTAGACAGTTAAAAAAACGATATTTTTAACAACGATATTTTTTACAACGATATTTTTTACAACGATATTTTTGTACTTACCATAATGTAGATAGGACTTCGATATTCTGGACATCGATATTTCCGCTCCGATATTTTTGTCGTCGATATTTCTGTAGTCGATATTCTGTCAGTGATTCCTTCCAGACACCTCTGCTCGTCCGCACTCCTACTTGCACACATCATATGGATACGGTAACAATATCCAGAGGTCGAGCCTTCTCCTAAATTGCTCCTAAAGCATGGAATGACCTGCGCCTACACTTAAGAGCCTCCTATTCACTTCATAAATTTCACAAGAAGCTGAATACCTGGCTTTTTGAGTAGTCGCATTAGACCCCAGGTTTGAATAGACTCACAACTGCTCATCACCTCTATAGCTTCCCAGATGATAGTGCACTCTACAAATCTGTATACCATAACATCATTACATGAAAGGCAAGGACGGACAGCAGAGGGTCACCAGCTTTGTAACCTACGTACATCGGGATGACCAGCTGAGTAAAACAGAAGTAACAGCCCTACCAAAACAAACCAATTTGCTGACATCTAGTGCAGGAACTGGAATAAATGGTGCCATATTATCTTAAGTGCCCTGGGATGCAATCAGCATCCAATGGGCATTGGCTATTACCGACCGCAGCCGTAATTTGTAATATAGATGACACCAGCTCTCAGTCGGGCCTACCCTTATTTGCATGGAGGCATGGCTCCAGGGAAATAAGCCCATTTTGCCTCTGTGCCTTCTTACAGAAATGGGAGCAGAGGTAAGGAACTGTTAGGGGCCACACCGTCTGCACCACATCGAGGTGGTGAACAGTTGATGCGACCCACCCCCAAGTATGAATCTTGAAAAGGGAGGAAAGTGGGCCCCATGCTCCTCACAGGCTTCCCTTAGCAGGTAGTTTCAGTCACTCACTGCAGCCAGCTGCAGCAGGATGTCTGTACCCCTTTGTAAAGCAGGCCAGCCGCCACCTGTGCTGCTGTGCAGTGAAACTTGGACTGATGAAAACAGTTGATCCGCCTTTCACTAATATGCTTCCCCCTGTGGCAGGCAGAAGTTTGTGGCTGCGCTGGGCACAGCACATTCATTTTTTTATTTTTTTATTTTATTTATTAATCGGGACAAGTATACCAAGTAAAACAGACATTTTACAGCATGACACTTCAGTAGTATACAGTAAACATGTAAATGAAAAAAAACAGAGATACATTTACAGGGCTATGTTATAACCATATATCAGTATCGCGCATAGGGCTATCCTTAGCGTTTGCTCCTCAGACGACGTACTCAGCCTCCCGCTCCCGGGCATAGCACTTCCCTTTCCCTCTTGATCTTGGTTCCGGGTTGTGCTCCAAGTGTATTTAGTGAAGCTTCCCCCCCACTTCCTGTGTACTGACCACTAGTTCTGCGAGGCTGCACAACGCATATGTTAACTGGGACATTATCCTGATGTTATTTGCTCGCCTTCGGTCTCGCCCGTTTCTTTACCGACTAAATACTTTTGAAGAGGGTTCCAGTAGTTTTTGGGGCGACTTTGGGGCGGCAACAATTCACTATAAACCTCTGTCTGGGTGCTACAATATACCATGTCTGTGTACCATTCCTTTATTGTGGGGGCAGGGCCTCTTGCCCAACGTATAGCCACTCTGCGCTTGGCCAAAAGTAGACCAATCACTACCAACTTCCTGTCTTGGGCGGCTATCTCTTTATCATACCCTAACAGTGCTAGTGTGGGATTCGGTTCTAGTATGGTACCTGTAATGTTACCCAATTCCTGAAACACCCCTTCCCAGAACCTAGCAACCTCCGGGCAGAGCCATGACACATGCAAAAAGTCCGCAGTTTCTGCACGGCATCTCTCGCACTCTTTAGTGTCTCATAATCCATACCTGAACATTCTTTCCGGGGTGTAATACATTCTATTAATGTACTTGAAATGAATTAACCTATGCCTGCCATTTAGTGACACCTTACCCGTTGCTGCACATCAGTATTTCCAGCACCCATCGTCTAGTGTCTTGTCTAAGTCCCTCTGCCATTCCAGTCTTGCTTTTATCATTTTGGGTCTGCGTGTTTCCTGTGCATGGGTGTATATTTTAGTAACTAGCTTGGTTGTGGAATCCGCCTGTATCAGGGCAGTTAGTGCTGATATGTCTGGAGGTTCCAGCATTCATTCCCCAATAGTTCCCTTAATGAGTGCCTCACTATAGTGCACTGGAATTTGGTTAAGGGCTCAGAGGTAGTGAGGTCCTCCGAAAATTGATCCCATCCCTTCACCACTCCATGTATGGAACAGGTCTTCCATGTTTTCTACCCCCAGGGAGCGCATTGCCTTCACCACTCCTCCTTCTCAGCTGAGCTGTAATCAGTGGCACCATGTGAATTTCATGTGTGGTGAGTATAGCAGAGGGCCGGCATAGAAATCCTGTATCTGCTTCCAGGCGTGTATTGTGGAGTTGAGTGAGTCCAACTTCCCGTGCTGTCTCGCCGGGGCGCTAAATAGTAATCTGGGCAACGCGGTAGGGGCAACCACTCCTCTTTCAATATGTACATGTGGTAAGTCCTGTGAATCTGAAAGCCAATGTAGCGCTGGTATGCCCTGTGCCGCTCTATAGTAGAGTTCCAAATACGGAGCGTTAAGCCCCCCCATGTCATATGGTAAAACTAAGGTATCCCATCGGACCCGAGGTTGTTTCCCAGCCCAGGCCAGCCGGAGCAAGTGGGATCGCAGAGCGCTGAAAAAAGAGCGGGGTAGTGACATTGGGATATTAAGGAATAGGAACAGAAATCTGGGTAGGACCACCATCTTCATGATAGCCACACACCCGGACATAGATAGGGGTAGTTTGATCCATCTGTCTACATCTTCCTCTAATTTCTGAATCGCTCTTCCGTAGTTCTCCCTGAATATTTGCGTGGGGTTGATATGTACCTGTATGCCCAGGTATCTGATCGGGTCAGTCGTCCACAGGAGAGGAAACTCCGCCTCTACTTGTGTCGTGGCAGGGGTAAGTGGAAACATCAGCGACTTATTCCAGTTAACACGAAGTCCCTATAACCCTCCAAATCGAACCACCTCCCTTAGTACCGGGGATAAATTTATGTCGGGGTCTCGGACATATTGTAAAGTAACATCCGCGTATGTGGATATGATTAGGTTGTAGTTCAGGAAACCTATGCCCCTATGTCCATGATATTCTCTTAGGGCACAGGGCCAGAGGCTAAGCGACTGTGGCATATAAAAGTGGCGACAGTGGGCACCCCTGTCTGGTTCCCCTGAAGATTACAATTGGGGCAGTCACTATGTTCCCCACCCGTACCCTGGCTGTGGGTTCATTGTATAGTACCGCTATTAACTTGAGGAATACCTCCCCCACCCCCACTCTGCGAAGGGCGGCTATCAAAAATGCCCACTCTACTGAGTCGAATGCTTTCCCGGCATCCAGGAACACTGCTGCGGCTTTCAGCTTCGGATCTATATATTGAATAGTGTCAAAGAGTGTTCTTAAGTTATGTGTCAGTGTTCTGCCTGGGACAAATCCCGCCTGTTCCGCACCCACCAGTCCTGGTAGCAATAGAGCCAGCCTGTTAGCCAGAACCTTGGCGTATAGCTTGGTGTCCACGTTTAGGAGGGACAAGGGTCTATATGAAGCGCAGTTTCCTGTATCCTTGCCTGGCTTGGGTATTGCTATCAATAGAGCCTTGCGCATCATGGGAGGCATGATGCCATTTTCCGCCATTTCCTCGTACAGAGTGATCAGGTGAGGAATGAGGAGGTCTTGGTATGCCTTGTAAAAAGCAACGGTTAACCCGTCTGTTCCTGGTGCCTTCCCCGATTGCATGCTAGTCAACGCCGCCCTAACCTCAGAGGGGCTCAGAGGTGCCATCCGATGCTCCCTGTGCTCGACAGTGAGCCAGGTCATCTCAATGTGCTCCAGGTAATCCGATGTGGCACTCTCATCGGGAGTAATACGTGTGTGGTACAATTCTGTGTAATAGCGCCCAAAATCTGGCAGCGATTTGTTCAGTGTCTGTGACCTGGTTCCCTCCCTTGTCTGCTATGATTGTGAGTACTTCTTGTTCTTTGTTAGGTCTGAGTAGTGTTGCCAACGTGGCGCCCGGGCGTTCCCCCTCCCTGTATGTTCTGGTGGTAGAGTATTTGCCAAGGTGTTTAATTTCATCGTTAGCTGTGTCATTGTATTCTGCCAGTTTTGCTTTTATTTCTTCCCAAGCCTTTGTGTCCCCTGTACTCTTGTGTCGCGTCTCCAAATCGGCCAATTCCTTTTCTAAATGCGAAAGTCTGCCTCTGATGGACTTCAGGACTCCCGCATGTTTGGAAATCGCCTCCCCCCTTATGTACACCTTAAATGTTTCCCACACAGTGGTGAATGAGGAGACAGAGCCTATATTTCGCGCAAAGAATTCTTCAATCGCCTTCTCGGAATACCTGATCCATCAACGAATAGGGGGGAAATCGCCAGGTGAACGGGGCCATTCGGCGAGGCAAAAGTCTAATCTCCATGAGGACTGGGGAGTGGTCAGATAGAGTACGGGGGAGTGGGTTGCACCTTCCCACACGAGAAACGAAGCTGTTGGATATGAGCCAGTAATCTATACGGATATATAGATCATGTGCAGATGAATAATGGGTAAATCCTCCTTCGTGTGGGTGATGGTGCCGCCATATGTCTACCAGGCCTGTGGTAGCAGCAATGTCTAATATTACTTTAGCGGCGGCCGATCTACGTCTGGGTGGCCCCCCCGACCGGTCTAGGTCTGGATTGAGTGTGCAATTAAAATCCCCCCCCCCATATCTGAGGCGTGTTTCCCCTCTGCATTAGTCTAGTGTGAGATGTTGGCCTGGTATATGCTGTTCACTAATTAAAGTGGACACCTTGCACCAGAACAATTCGACTCTTATGGTAGATAGGTTTAAGTCAACCTTTATAGAAAGCTATCCTAGTGGTAGCTGTGGAGAGCAGCCTTCAGGCTAAGTCTTGAAGGAATGTAAAGCAGCTTGTTTTACCACACAATCTCTTGAATCACCAAATGAAAAGACACCACACAGGTATATATATCAAATATATATGTATTTATTAATAAACACTCTCTACTAATCTCTTTATGAGATTAGAGGATAGGAACATATGTACAAGTCAAATATGATCAGGATAAGTTTAGCACAATTGAATATTACAATCTTAGTTTGCTAGACCTAGGTCTAGGGCATCTAGAATCGAGGGACCCCCAAGAACCACCCCAGGTAGTTATAGGAGACCCACAGGGGACGGACGCGGTGACCTGGCACCGATGCGAATCCTGTACGAGTCTATGCGCTCAGACGCGATTGAGATATCAATGTTCAAGGTCCCTTGCGTGTTCGAGGCGAACACACCGATCGGACTCAGTACGAGTCGGAGGATACGGTCTACAGATAGGATTTGCAAGGGAGTCGGACGCGGTGTGTCTAACACAGACGCGAACCATGTACGAGTCAGTGCGAGAATCGCATGGGGAAAGTAAGAGTTTTAGGATACTTCTGGTGAACCTACAAGCAAGTCACTTACAGGGTAAGTAGTTCGAGGGCCCATACCCACAGGAGCACCGTAGTGCTGGAGTTACCTCACCCAGGGAAGCCGGGTGCACAGGTGTCCTTTGGTGTCGGGTCGCGGCGTCGTTTTCAATGGCGATCAAAGAAGACTTGCTGC
Organism: Calotriton arnoldi; assembly: GCA_963921515.1. Classification (NCBI taxonomy): domain Eukaryota; kingdom Metazoa; phylum Chordata; class Amphibia; order Caudata; family Salamandridae; genus Calotriton; species Calotriton arnoldi. The sequence goes on from CAWUFW010009314.1 coordinate 144,982, forward strand.
TTGGGATGGTTTGAAGAAGTGTCCGGTGGAATCCAAGCCTGGATTCGGTGAAAGGATGACCTGAAAGCAGAGGGGACAGTGTTCAAAGTCACTTGGCAGTGACTCGGGGCAAGGAAGATGAATGCCCACCGTCGTCGCAGGGTTCAGGTCGTTCACGCTTGCCTTGACTCTTCAGCCACGAGGTCCAGGAGGCGTCAACGACGACCAGGAGCTGGATTCGGCGTGTCCCACGATGTCTGCGGCTTACTGCGGTGTCGGCAACTCGATCGGGGCCAACAAGCCTTGGTAACAGCAAGTCTCGGGGAAAGTGTGAGGAGGCGATGGCGCAGACCAGCAAGGTCTGTGGAACTCACCCAGCGAGGGTAAGTCAGGGCAGGTCTGGAGCAACCAGGGGAGCCCTTCGGTTTCTTTAGGAAGTCTTCTGGGGACCCACAAGCCGGCTGGCAAGGGATCGCAAAGACGCCTCGGGAGGATTCTCTCACAGGGGCCCACGGTCACTCGGGACGTGGTAGGCCTCTGATCTTAGGAGGGATTCTTGCTGGAGGCTGGGATCACACGTGGTCCAAAGCACAAGTTCGTGGAACGTTGTGAGGGGTTGCACTCGACAATAGTGCACGGTACCCAGGGGTCGCGGTTCCTCGTTACTCTTGGGGTCCACTGGCCTCAGCTTCGCTGGGGACTCACGATGGCCTTTGAGAAGTCAGGAAATCTACTTCTTGGGCTGCAGGGACTTCGGACTCCGGCGGGAGCATCGTAGTTTGCGACCGTCGTTTGTAGTTTTTGGTGCCTGCCAAGCAGGGGAGTCACTCCTTGACTCCAAGGGAGATTCTTCAGTCTTCCAAAGGTAGTGGAACGTCGAAGGTCCAGGATTCTTCTTGTAGAGCGTCGTCCAGGGAAATCTAGGGTGCAATGCACAGGTTCCCCCTCTTATACTAAAAGGAGGGGAGGGACTAGCTCTATGACCCTACCTATGGGAAGGTCAGGGGAGTGGGTGGCTACACCCACTTCCCTTTGTCCAGTTTCGCGCCAGAGCAGGGACAGGTAGCCCCTGAGCCGATTTGAACTGGCATATGCACAGAGGAGCCTTCTGCTCCCCCAGTGCAGGACTTCAAAGCACTCTAAGAGTGCACCCACCCAGCCCCAATACACTAAACCCTGTCTGGGAGGTGGTCACACCCCCTTGGGACAGGATATCTATTGTTGGGCTCCCTCCACTGCGAGTGTTGGTCATCAGCAGGAGGGCAGCCCAGTGTCTGTGACTGGTGGCATCCATTTTGTGATGCCAGGGCTCTGTCGGATTCTACCGCGTTTCCACAGTAGGTACATGTCTATCCCTCTAGAAGGGTGGAATGCTACCCCCGCCGCCAGGACTGGCGGGGGGGGTAGTATTCCAAGGTGTTTGACACCAAACACAACATGTTTCGATGCAGCCATTCCAAAGTTAGCATTTTACCGCGAGGATATAATGCACTTAAAAGTATATGGTTTAACCGCATCCACAAACAGCACCAGAGAATGGACTCTGAGAGCTGCAGAGGGACCCTGCTCAGGCAGAGCCACCCCCTCACATAGAAGCCAAGCACCCTGCCCTCAGGATTGATAGGGCCTGCCTTAGGGGTGACTGATAGGGTCATATGTGTGTGTAGGAGAGATATAGGGAACCTATATCTCAGTGAGGGGTGCTAGCACTTCCTCACTCAGGCTGCAGTAGCAGGCCTGTGGTGTCAGATTTAGTCTGTTTCCCAGGGGTGGCATAATGCATGCTGCAGCCCCTGGTAGGCCTGTGGAGTACCTATGCCCTTGGTACCTAGGGTACCATATACTAGGGACTCATAAGGTACCACAGTATCCAATCACTAGTGCACCTAGAGTGCACTCCAAATCGTTTAGAGTGAACAGAGAGGCTGGGGCCCTGATTAGCAGGGTCCCAGCCTGACTATAGCCAGAAACCAGTGTAAACATCAGAAAAAAAGGGGGCAACATAAGAGGCAGATCCTACTCTCCTACACAACCCCCCAAACGCAGGGACACTAAACTAACCTTGACCAGTTGAGTCTTCGTGTTCAAAGTGGAAATACCTTGAGAGTCCATCTGCATTGGCATGTTGGGTCCCAGGTCTATGTTCCACTGTATAGTCCATCCCCTGTAGGGAAATGGACCACCTCAAAAGTTTTGGGTTTTCTCCTTTCATTTGTTTAAGCCATAGGAGGGGCTTGTGGTCGGTCTGAACTATGAAGTGAGTACCAAACAAGTATGGCCTCAGCTTCTTCAGGGTCCATACCACAGCAAAGGCCTCCCTCTCTATAGCTGACCAACGTTTCTCTCTAGGGGTCAGCCTTCTGCTAATAAAAGTTACTGGCTGGTCTTGACCTTCATCATTCAGTTGAGACAGTACAGCTCCCACACCCAGCTCAGAAGCATCTGTTTGGACAATGAACTTTTTGGTGCAGTCTGGACTCTGTAAGATGGGGGCAGTGCACATGGCCTGCTTTAGGTCTTCAAATGCCTTTTGACAGCTAGCTGTCCACTGAACCTTTTTGGCATTTTCTTTGAGGTCAGATCATTCAAGGGGGTCACTATAGATCCATATCCCTTGACAAACCTCCTATAGTACCCAGATAGGCCTAAGAAGGCTCTCACCTGTGTCTGGGTGGTTGGAGCAACCCATTCCATTATGGTCTGGATCTTGCTCTGTAAAGGCTGAACCTGGCCTCCACCTACAAGGTGGCCCAGGTACACAACCTGACTCTGCCCTATCTGGCACTTAGTGGCCTTGATAGTGAGGCCTGCCTTTTGCAGGGCCTCCAAAACATTCCTGAAGTGGACCAGGTGATCCTGCCAGGAGGAACTAAAGACAGCAATATCATCTAGATAAGCTGAGCAATAAGTTTCCATCCCTGTCAGAACTTTATTCACCAACCTCTGAAAAGTGGCAGGTGCATTTTTCAATCCAAAGGGCATCACCACAAAGTGGTAGTGCCCACCAGGGGTTGAAAATGCTGTCTTGGCTTTTGCATCATCAGCTAATCTGATCTGCCAGTAGCCAGCTGTTAGGTCAAACGTGCTTAGATACTTGGCTGAGGCCAAAGTATCAATCAGCTCATCTGCCCTTGGTATGGGATAGGCATCAGTCCTAGTGACTGCATTGAGGCCTCTGTAGTCTACACAAAACCTCATTTCTTTCTTACCACCCTGGGTATGAGGCTTGGGTACCAGGACTACTGGACTAGCCCAAGGGCTATCTGAAGGCTCAATTACACCTAGCTCCAACATTTTCTGGACTTCAGTCCTGATACAGTCCCTGACATGGTCAGGTTGCCTGTAGATTTTATTCTTGACAGGCAGACTGTCTCCAGTGTCCACCTCGTGGGTGCACCAGGAAGTCTGACTAGGGGTCAGGCTAAACATATGTCTAAACTGTTGCAGAACTTGTCTGCACTCAGTTTGCTGATGGTCAGTGAGGCTGCTTGCCAAAGCAACACCATCTACTGACCCATCACCAGGGTTCTGAGAGAGCAGGTCGGGGAGAGGGTCACTCTCCTCCTCCTGGTCCTCATCAGTTGCCATGAGCAAGCCCATGTCAGCCCTGTCAACATATGGCTTTAATCTGTTGACATGGAGCACCCTCAGGGGGCTCCTGGGAGTTCCAAGATTCACCAGATAGGTGACTTCTCCCTTCTGTTCAACTATTGTATGGGGGCCACTCCACTTGTCCTGGAGGGCTGCTGGGGCCACGGGCTCCAACACCCACACTTTCTGTCCTGGCTGGTATACAGTCAGTACAGCCTTTGGTCATGCCAAGCTTTTTGTAATTCTTGGCTGGCCTCTAGGTTTTTGGTTGCCTTTTTCATGTACTCTGCCATCCGGGAGCGGAGACCAAGTACATAGTCCATCACATCTTGTTTGGGGGGCTTGAGAGGTAACTCCCAGCCCTCTTTTACCAAACACAGTGGACCCCTCACAGGATGCCCAAACAGAAGCTCAAATGGGCTGTAGCCAACCCCCTTCTGTGGAACCTCTCTGTAGGCAAACAACAGGCAAGGAAGAAGAAGGTCCCATTTCCGCCTAAGCTTCTCTGGGAGTCCTTTAATCATTCCTTTCAAGGTTTTGTTGAATCGTTCAACTAAACCATTGCACTGTGGGTGATAGGGGTGGTGAACTTGTAAGTTACACCACACTCCTTCCACATTGCTTTTAGATACCCTGACATGAAGTTGGTACCTCTGTCAGAAATGACCTCCTTTGGAAAACCCACTCTGGAGAAGACTCCAATGAGGGCTCTTGCCACCACAGGGGCCGTGGTGGTCCTCAGGGGAATTGCTTCTGGGTACCTGGTGGCATGATCCACTACCACCAGGATAAACCTGTGCCCAGATGCAGTTTGAGGGTCAAGGGGACCAACAATGTCAATCCCTACCCTTTCAAAGGGTACCCCCACCACAGGTAGTGGTATCAGGGGGCCTTTGTTGTGCCACCTGCCTTACCACTGGCTTGGCATGTGACACAGGAGCGACAAAACTCCTTAGTGTCCTCTGACATATGTGGCCAATGAAAATGTGGAACAAGCCTGTCCCAGGTCTTGTTTTGGCCCAAGTGTCCTGCTAAAGGGATGTCATGTGCTAAAGTCAAGAGGAACCCCTAAACTTCTGAGGTATTACCAACCTCCTGGTGGCTCCAGGGGCTGGGTCTCTACCTTCAGAATATAGGAGTCCCTCATCCCAATAAACTTTATGGGACCCACTAGCACTCCCAGCAGCCTCAGCAGCAGCCTGCTGTCTGAGGGGTTCAAGAGAGGGGCAGCACTGTTGCTCCTTCCTCAGATCTTCCCTAGAAGGGCCCCCTGCCCCCAAGAACTCAACCTGATCAGGCTCAAGTCCCTCTGGGGCAGTTCCTTCTTCAGGATCTGCTTCACCTCCCTCTGGGGGTGAATCCGTGATCTGAGACAGAGGGGAAGGCACTGCCTTTACCCTACTGCTCCTCCTCTTGGGAAGCATCTGGTCCATTGTTCCAGGATCCAGAGCTGGTTCAGTGTCATGCATTCTTGCTTGTGACCTGGTCACAGCAAATACCTCTGCAGGGATGCCCAACATCTCAGCTTGAGTCCATAACTCTACTTCAGACCAGGCTGAAGTCTCTAGATCATTGCCCAATAGACATTCGACAGGGAGGTCTGCACTGACTACAACCTTCTTGAGGCCAGTTACCCCTCACCAGGAGAAATTCACAACTGCTAGACTATGGTTGGTCTGGACGTTGCTTGCATTGGTCACCTGTTACATTTCGCCCAGGATGATCTGTCCAGGGTCCACAAGATCCTCTGCCACCATGGTGACACTAGCACCTGTGTCCCTAAATGCCAAAGCCTGTTTGCCATTTATTACAGGCTGCTGTTTGTATTTGCCCAGATTACTAGGACTCACTAGGAAGGACATATTAAGGTCTCCCTCACAAATCAGCATTGCCTGAGTGGGCACTCTGACTAGGTCAGAGTCCACTTCAGAACCCAGGGTCAACCCTACTAAACCCTTAGTCTGTGTACCACCTCCACCAGTAGCTGAACTAGGGGGAATAGTTGCCTTAGGGGCAGGAGTGGTGGTGGTTTGGTCTTTGGACTTGTTACAGTCAGAAGTCCAGTGCCCTTTCTGTTTACAGAATTTGCACCAGGGCTTCTTTTGGCCTTTTCCCTTGTTCGATTGTGACTCCCCACCAGATGCAGATTTTTGGGGCCCTTGTGAAGACTTCTGGTCTTTTGACTTATCCCCACCTTTCTCAGAGCCCTTAGGATCTTGCTTCTTGGTGTCACCCCCTTGGTTCTGGGGTTTCTGCCTCACCCTGGTTCTGACCCACTTGTCTGCCTTCTTTCCCAATTCTTGGGGAGAGGTCAGATCCGAGTCCACCAGGTACTGATGCAACAACTGGTTCTGGCAATTATTAAGGATTTGTTCTCTCATCATCAGATTATACAATCCCTTAAAATCAGTAACCCTACTGCCAACCAGCCAACCCTCCAGAGCCTTGGTTGCACAATCAACAAAGTCAGTCCAGTCCTGAGTCTGTGCCTTCTGGGTGTCTCTGAACTTTAACCTGTACTGTTCAGTGGTTAAGCCAAACCCATCTATTAGTGCACTCTTCAGGACTTCATAATCATCAGCATCCTCTTCTCTAACAGTGAGGAGCTTGTCTCTACCTTTATCTGAAAAGGAGAGCCACAAGATTGCTGCCCACTGCTTCTGGGGGACCTGCTGTACTCTACAGGCCCTCTCCATGGCAGTTATCCACTTGTGGATATCATCCCCACTCTGGTAGGGAGGAACAACCTTGCTCAGGTTCCTATGGTCTGGAATAGATTCTCTGCCTCTAGGGACACTGTTGCTGCCACCAAGGGGTTCTACCCCTCTCGTCGAGAAGCTCTCTGGATCTCCAGGGCTTCTCTATCCAGTGCCAACTGCTTGGTTCTGAGGGCAACTCTTGCTTCCTCATACTGCAGCAGTTTGCACATTCTTTCAGAGGAGGGCTCTCTTATGGGAAAGTATGAGTTCCTCTGGTGGACAAATTCTCTGCCAGAGTGATAAGAGTGCTCAGATTCCCTGGAAGGGGACCTATGCCTCTCATCCACTCTGTCAGTTCTCTTAGGGAGAATTTCTCTGTCCTTTTCAGGCCCCTTGAGGCCTGGCCCTTCAATCACAGAGTCCTGGTCATTCGGATTTTCATCGTCTGACCCAGATACTGTAATTGACCCACCGACTGATTCAGACCCATTAGCTCCTAGAGCCAATCTAAGATCATCTGCTGTCAGCAGATCTATCAGGTGCAGGGTTGAGGGACTCTGTCCTAGTCTCAGGTGTCTTTCAACACACATGGCTCTCAAGTCAGAGAAAGCCATGTCCTTATACTGAGGCTGAGTGGATCCACTGGTTCCACCCTTTAAGGACATTCTAGTGTTGTACAGTGTTGTACTACCTACACTAGTTTGTGGCCTACTGATACTAGCTTGAGCTGTAGAAAGGGTGTGCTATCCCTTGGCACACAGCTCTAAGTTCAGTAGAACTTATCGATACTAAGCTTGACTTTATATGTACCTTAAGTACCTATAGTGGTTTTCAGTTAGTAATTCAAATAGAGATTTTCTGGTAAAACAATAGCAAGCTGGAATCCCACCGCTGCCACCAATGTGAGATGTTGGCCTGGTATATGCTGTTCACTAATTAAAGTGGACACCTTGCACCAGAACAATTCGACTCTTATGGTAGATAGGTTTAAGACAACCTTTATAGAAAGCTATCCTAGTGGTAGCTGTGGAGAGCAGCCTTCAGGCTAAGTCTTGAAGGAATGTAAAGCAGCTTGTTTTACCACACAATCTCTTGAATCACCAAATGAAAAGACACCACACAGGTATATATATCAAATATATATGTATTTATTAATAAACACTCTCTACTAATCTCTTTATGAGATTAGAGGATAGGAACATATGTACAAGTCAAATATGGTCAGGATAAGTTTAGCACAATTGAATATTACAATCTTAGTTTGCTAGACCTAGGTCTAGGGCATCTAGAATCGAGGGACCCCCAAGAACCACCCCAGGTAGTTGTAGGAGACCCACAGGGGATGGACGCGGTGACCTGGCACCGATGCGAATCCTGTACGAGTCTATGCGCTCAGACGCAATTGAGATATCAATGTTCAAGGTCCCTTGCGTGTTCGAGGCGAACACACCGATCGGACTCAGTACGAGTCGGAGGATACGGTCTACAGATAGGATTTGCAAGGGAGTCGGACGCGGTGTGTCTAACACAGACGCGAACCATGTACGAGTCAGTGCGAGAATCGCACGGGGAAAGTAAGAGTTTTAGGATACTTCTGGTGAACCTACAAGCAAGTCACTTACAGGGTAAGTAGTTCGAGGGCCCACACCCACAGGAGCACCGTAGTGCTGGAGTTACCTCACCCAGGGAAGCCGGGTGCACAGGTGTCCTTTGGTGTCGGGTCGCGGCGTCGTTTTCAATGGCGATCAAAGAAGACTTGCTGCTTGTGATGGTTTGAAGAAGTGTCCGGTGGAATCCAAGCCTGGATTTGGTGAAAGGATGACATGAAAGCAGAGGGGACAGTGTTCAAAGTCACTTGGCAGTGACTCGGGGCAAGGAAGATGAATGCCCACCGTCGTCGCAGGGTTCAGGTCGTTCACGCTTGCCTTGACTCTTCAGCCACGAGGTCCAGGAGGCGTCGACGACAACCAGGAGCTGGATTCAGCGTGTCCCACAATGTCTGTGGCTTACTGCGGTGTCGGCAACTCGATCGGGGCCAACAAGCCTTGGCCCCGACCGAAATCTTGGGGAAAGTGTGAGGAGGCGATGGCGCAGACCAGCAAGGTCTGTGGAACTCACCCAGCGAGGGTAAGTCAGGGCAGGCCTGGAGCAACCAGGGGAGCCCTTCGGTTTCTTTAGGAAGTCTTCTGGGGACCCACAAGCCGGCTGGCAAGGGATTGCAAAGACGCCTCGGGAGGATTCTCTCACAGGGGCCCACGGTCACGCGGGACGTGGTAGGCCTCTGATATTAAGAGGGATTCTTGCTGGAGGCTGGGACCACACGTGGTCCAAAGCACAAGTTCGTGGAACGTTGTGAGGGGTTGCACTCGACAATAGTGCATGGTACCCAGGGGTCGCGGTTCCTCGTTACTCTTGGGGTCCACTGGCCTCAGCTTCGCTGGGGACTCACGATGGCCTTTGAGAAGTCAGTAAATCCACTTCTTGGGCTGCAGGGACTTCGGACTCCGGCGGGAGCGTCGTAGTTTGCGACCGTCGTTTGTAGTTTTTGGTGCCTGCCAAGCAGGGGAGTCACTCCTTGACTCCAAGGGAGATTCTTCAGTCTTCCAAAGGTAGTGGAACGTCGAAGGTCCGGGATTCTTCTTGTAGAGCGTCGTCCAGGGAAATCTAGGGTGCAATGCACAGGTTCCCCCTCTTATACTAAAAGGAGGGGAGGGACTAGCTCTATGACCCTACCTATGGGAGGGTCAGGGGAGTGGTTGGCTACACCCACTTCCCTTTGTCCAGTTTCGCGCCAGAGCAGGGACAGGTAGCCCCTGAGCCGGTTTGAACTGGCATATGCACAGAGGAGCCTTCTGCTCCCCCAGTGCAGGACTTCAAAGCACTCTAAGAGTGCACCCACCCAGCCCCAATACACTAAACCCTGTCTGGGAGGTGGTCACACCCCCTTGGGACAGGATATCTATTGTTGGGCTCCCTCCACTGCGAGTGTTGGTCATCAGCAGGAGGGCAGCCCAGTGTCTGTGACTGGTGGCATCCATTTTGTGATGCCAGGGCTCTGTCGGATTCTACCGCGTTTCCACAGTAGGTACATGTCTATCCCTCTAGAAGGGTGGAATGCTACCCCCGCCGCCAGGACTGGCGGGGGGTAGTATTCCAAGGTGTTTGACACCAAACACGACATGTTTCGATGCAGCCATTCCAAAGTTAGCATTTTACCGCGAGGATATAATGCACTTAAAAGTATATGGTTTAACCGCATCCACAAACAGCACCAGAGAATGGACTCTGAGAGCTGCAGAGGGCCCTGCTCAGGCAGAGGCACCCCCTCACATAGAAGCCAAGCACCCTGCCCTCAGGATTGATAGGGCCTGCCTTAGGGGTGACTGATAGGGTCATATGTGTGTGTAGGAGAGATATAGGGAACCTATATCTCAGTGAGGGGTGCTAGCACTTCCTCACTCAGGCTGCAGTAGCAGGCCTGTGGTGTCAGATTTAGTCTGCTTCCCAGGGGTGGCATAATGCATGCTGCAGCCCTTGGTAGGCCTGTGGAGTACCTATGCCCTTGGTACCTAGGGTACCATATACTAGGGACTCATAAGGTACCACAGTATCCAATCACTAGTGCACCTAGAGTGCACTCCAAATCGTTTAGAGAGAACAGAGAGGCTGGGGCCCTGATTAGCAGGATCCCAGCCTGACTATAGCCAGAAACCAGTGTAAACATCAGAAAAAAAGGGGGGGCAACATAAGAGGCAGATCCTACTCTCCTACATCTAGCATGTAGGTTATGGTAAAACTGTGGGTCATCGTTGTTAGGCCCGTACACTCCCACCAGGTCCGCTACCAGGTCGTCTTTCTGGCACTTAGCTATTACAAATCTACCACCTGTGTCCGTTTGTATGCCTGTCAAACGTACCCCCGCTTGATTGTCTGCCCAAATGAGGACCCCTCTAGCATGTTATGTAAATCCTGCTGGGTAGTAGTGTCCTCGCATCCTCTGTTTGGTTACCATTTCAGATCCCTGCGGGAGATGGGTTTCTTGTAGTATAGCGACGTCTATCTTGTGGCGTTTGAGATGGGCTACCACTTTCCTCAGTTTCCTATGATCGTTAAGCCCTCGCACGTTCCAGGTGAGCAGTCTAAGATGTTGTATCTCTGTGTTATCCTGTTCACCCTGTTCACTCATGTGCATTGTAGGTCCCCTTGTGTGTTAAAAACTGCCATGCTGCTTATATTACCTGTCCCATTTTTGCTTTTTTTAAACCGACAACAAACGTAAACATTCCCCAGTGCACCCCCTCCCATGCTAATTGCCCCCCAACTTGGCAACGCGGATAATATTCCCACCCCCTCCCGCTCAGGTAAGCCCCCCCATAAACAGTCCCTTAACATCCCCTATTTTGTGATCCCTTGTTGTGGTGCACACAGAGGGGCGGATGTTGCCTGCTATGCATATCTCTGTAGCCTCGGGTCCGACTGTTCGACAGTCTTACAATGTGGCCCCGCCCACAGCTCTCTATATCAGAGGCATAGTCAACAATAAGCCCATGTACTGTAATCTCCGCGCCTTGCCCAGTGTTCATGTCCTCCATCAAGACTCTCCAAATCAGTCTCTTATTAAAGCAGTATGTTCCATCATGGAGGCATGGGGCACTCACAGTTTTATTCAGTGTACCTCTGAAGAGAGGGCCCAGAAATATGTCTTAGGGGGCCCAGATTACCCTGCCGCTGAGACGGCCTTACCTGCGTAACGCACAGTGCTATGGAGTCTACGGTTCTCTCGCCTCAGTTCAACTGCGAAGCAGCTTTTTAGGTTGTGGGTACTCAGTCCGGCCCAGTCCTCAACGACATTATCCCTCCTACTTCAGAGGGGAAGAGGGCTCCTATTCATCCAGAATAGTGCGTTCGCTCATTTCGTCCCATCTTCCGTATCATTCCTTGATCTGTTGGAGTCTCCTCGCGGGGAGCTTCGTCTACTGTTCGTGCCTCCTCGCATCTTCAGAAGGTGTAGGGTCTGCTTCGGCTCCATGAAGTAATGTGCTTTACCCTCCGCCATGACACGAAGCTTTGCGGGATATAGCATACTGTAGTCTAGCTTTAGATCTCGCAGTCTCTTTTTCACCGGCGCAAATAGCCGTCGCGCTTCCTGCACTTGTTGGGTGAAGTCCAGAAATATTGATAGCTCCATACCCCCATATGGCAGAGTTTGTAATTCCGGCGCTTTGCGCATTGCTGCGTCTCGATCTCGATAATTGAGAAGGCGGGTGATGATTGGGCGAGGTGCCGCTCCCGGAGCAGGTCTCGGGGCTAGTGAGCGGTGCGCTCTCTCCACAATAAAGATATCAGAGAACGTGTCTCCACCGAGCATAGTGATCAGGAGTTTCTCTACAAAGAGTTCCATGTTCTCTATACACGTTGTCTCTGCCACTCCTATTATCCGCAAGTTGTTCCGTCGGGAACGAGCTTCCAAATCTTCAGTTTTGGCTCTCAACATTTGCAAGGTCTTGTCCATTTTTTTCTGCGTCGTGGAATTTGCCGCCAGCATATCTTCAGCGTCGGAGACTCTTTTCTCAACTGAATCTAATTGTTCCGTATGTTTATCGAGTCTCTCCGACATTCGGTCCATTCGAAATGTCAGCGCGTCGATTTTCCCATCTATCTGTGCAAGGCTGCGTTGCATTGCTGAAAGTATCTACTTAAGGTCCGGGTCTGTCGCCTGGTCTGCGGAGTCCAGGTCTGGCTCTGCTCCCTGCATATCAGTCTCTTTGGTTCTGGGTGTTCTACGAGCCTCGAATGGGAGTTTAGTTTGCGCTTTGTCCGGTTCTCCCATTTTGTATGGGCAGAGCTAGTCTGCACTTGTATCTATTATCGTTGGCAGTCCCTGTTCATAGTTATTCCTTGCGTGTACTCAAGGAGGAGACACCCGTCTCCTACAGCACCGTCGTGCGCAGAGGTCTCAGCGCTGTGCCGCTTGCCCGTTCCTCCCAGCAGGCTCCTTCTGCTGCTCTAGCTCGGGGTAATGGTGCAGCTATTGTGCGGTGATGTGCCGTTTGAAATGCGCTATTGCGTACCACTAATGCAGTACTTGCCCGCTTGGCTTTGCGAGCTGGGTGTTGTTCGTGTGAGGTTTCAGGACTGTATCGTGGTGTTCCTGCCCTGTCCCTCCTCTCTGTTTTGTATGCTGCAGCATTGGCGTGTCTCTATGTCTCTACTAGCTTTTGCACCCAATTGCGCGGGACGGCCTTGGCGCCCTTGTACCTTCACGTCCCTTTGCGGCCGGGGGAGATCCTTCGGATTGTTGAAGCCTCTTCCGTCCTCCAGATCTCTGTGCGCGTCTCTCTCTTGCTGGGGGCCCAGACCTGCAGTGCACCCACCGCTGTTTCTCCTTTCGCTCCCTGATCGTGGGCGAGGCAGTGTTCGCGGCAGCTCGGGCGTTTATTTAACGGCCGCCATTGTGAGTGCAGCGCCCGCTCCGGATAGAGTGCCTCCGGGGAAGATCCCTCGGATTGTTTGAAGCCTCCTTCTTCCTCTATATCACTGCACCCGTCTCTCTCCTGCTGGGGGCCCAGACCTGCAGTGCCCCCACCGCTATTTCTCCTTTCGCTCCACGATCACGGGTGAAGCAATATTCGTGGCAGCTCAGGCATTTATTTAACGGCCGCCATTTTGAGCGCAGCGTCCACTCCGGATAGAGTGCCGTTCTCGGTCCAGTGGCCGTATTTCGTGACACAGCCACGTTTTGTTAGTCGCTGGACATTCCGCTGTCTCGTAGAGCTTAATTTTTGACAGTTGCGGGCTTCCGGCACAGGATTCCTGGAGGATGACGCGGTCGCGTCTCCGGAGCTCTAGGCTCTTGCAGCCATCTTTGAGCCAGGCAAGCTCCGCCCCCGGGCACAGCACATTCAGTAAGACATGTTCTTTGCCTGGTGGTCCCATTAAAGGTGTGTTGTGGGGAACACACGGAAAGTGCACTCTATCACCAATACAGGCCCTGGTGAGGTTATTGATGCTTGAGGTCACGACCGAGCCTGAAAAAAATCTAGGACTTAATTTTGAAAGCATATGTCGAGATCCAATTGGTGTATTTTGTGACTCTGACTTCATTTTATGACTTTGTAGCAACCAGTCACATGGCAAAAGCTCCTGCCTCATTAATAGAAATGAAGCAGGAGGCATTGTGTGATCCTCTGCGTATGGCTGTTATCACAGGGATGAGGGATGCAGGGGAGGCAGACCTCCATCCCAGCATTCAAATTCCCTGCATGACGACATGTCTTTTTTTTAAAGGGAGCCCCCTGAGGGCCACGAGCTGCTTTTAAAGATAAAAGTCTGCATGCAGTTGATAACATCTGGCGGGGAGAATGCAGTGGTGCATCGCACCACTTTCTACGCCTAACTGCATTTGTGGTGAGAAATGTATTAAACTATTCTCAACTTACAATCATAAGATTCAAAATGTTTAATTTTACAATTTTTTTTATACATCTTGAATCTTTTGATTGTAAATTGAGAATGGTTTAATACATTTCTATGGTTACTGACTAAGTAGGAGGTAGCCGGCTCAGGGCCATCGTCATCTATTTAACTAGAACTAATAATAGTAACCACTATCTACCATCGCCAAGGCTGTGGCCACCAGTGCTTAATTTGCAGACAAATAAGTGCCAGGGCTCTCGTCAGGAGGCCACTGCAGCTTGCACAAAAGATTGCCCCTGCCAGCACAGCCAATGATAGTAACATCACAACTACTAACCATCATACTCCTACAAGTGTGACAATTCGGACTATTTTAGGCCCCCAAAACTATAAGAATGGCTTGGGTGGCAGGTAATAGTGATTTTTAATATATATTGAATTCATGAACAACTGGTGTTGTGTTCATTTCTAAATTAGACAAACATGATATCATGTGGCAAACATTCACAAGTGCCGGTGCTGACAATTACGTGCCGGTGCTGAGCACCGGAAACCACTGACTCAAATTAAACACTGGTGGCCACCATCAACAAGGCGGAGCTGTTCCACCATACACTGCTCATCAGATACCACCCCATGTCAAGTGTCGGTATATGTTCAATGGTTTGCAACCACAAACCACTGATGCCTTTGTGAATCACAGTGAGGAGGTGGAGACCCCTTTCACACACCTTGCGCTTTCCGATTCGTAATGAGCAGCAAAAGGCGCTTTGCGAGCCAGAAAGACTTTGCTAATTCGCAAAGTACCTTTTGCACATTGCGACTCCTATTTTACAGTTGCAAAGCCTGTGATTTTAGAAACTACTTTATAACCACGAAATCAGGTTGTATATTAGGCCTTAAGTTTGCAGTTACATTACACATTATATCCAGGTGCGCCGCTTGAGGGGGGGGTAGTTACACCCCCCCATACAATGTATTTTCAGATGAATAATTGGGTACAGGTGCTTTCAGTTGGGTATGGTGGGTGTCTGTCAGATTTCACCCCTGATTTTTGAGTACACACACTGACAAAAACACACACTTTCTTTCATCTAGGTTTGAAGGCCCCAAAAAATTTACATTTGACAAAATATTGTGTTTCTCTCATTCAGTACTCCTCTTAAACCGTATTCCTCTCCCTTTCCACTGCCTCTTCAGCCTCACTCATGCGCCCTGCTTGTCATATAATGTATTTTAAATGATGTTCCATCGTGATTGTTGGGAAATCTGATGCCCCCGCCCCCCCCCCCCGGCAGGTATCGCAGGTATGAGGCAACAAGATCAGTCAAAGAGGAATACCTTAACTCCAATAAACGCAATGGGGTGTCTTAGTAAACAGTATGTCAATGTGGACAGGGCAGTGAAACGCCCCCATGGGAGACCATATTTAGTGTGACTTGACATCAAAGAACAGAGTCTTGCCAAACTTGATTTACTAAGTTGCTCATTTTTTGACAAATTCTCATGCTGGGGTCAAAAGACGCCCCGATATCTGAAAGAACGAGAAGTAGTAATCGCTCTGGGTCTAAATAAGATTCTCCAAAATATTTAAGGCCCTGAGTGCCACCCAACCCCATGTCCTTTGTAAGAAGCTAACCTCGGATTGGATTGCATTTGTACTGGTGCAGTGGCGGGCACGTGGCGCCGAGCCACAAAGGCTCACTCAATGAGGCCCCGAGAGTGATCTTAGCCGAGATGCGCTCCCTCTTCACGCCTCATTTACCGACCCCTTCATTAGGAGTGCTTGGAGGCAGATTCCCCCCACTCGCCAGGGCCTCGTGAATAACACTGGCTTCCCTCTGATCGTCTGTTGTCGCGTGAGCTCGAGAGGGTAAAATAGCTGTGCCCTGCATGTTTCCCTATGCATTATGCCACACATAATGGATGCTTGTGCTCGGGGGCACCGGAATGTTGATTGATTGTTTGACGTCCCCTGCTTGGGACGTGAAAGGAATTCAGGATCTCACTGAACACACTGCTGGCCCCAGAGAAGCGCACCACCAGAGACGGGGAGGCTGCCAGGTGAAACCGGTCTAAAAAGTAAAAGTGGTCAAGAGTACACGACTAAACTCCTTTTTCAGTCTTCTTTTCTAACTTAAAGGGTGCCTGTTGTTTTAGGTCTTATTTGTATTGTATGTATTGTAATTGCATTTATATAGCGCTTTCTACCCCTGACGAGGCGTCGAAGCGCTTTTTCGGCGAGTAGCACCCTACTCCGGAACCCATAAAGGATTAGTGGTGAATTAGTATAGTGAAATATGAAAGTAATTTGAATGATGGATAGGTTAGTCAGTTATTTGGATTCAGAAGGATAGCGGAGGGATAGAAGAGGGAAAATGGTGTGCATTTATATAGCGCTTGATACCACTGATGGGGTGTTAATGCACTTTTTTGTCGAGTAGCACGCTACTCCGGAACCCATAAAGGATTAGTGGTGAATTCGTATAGTGAAATATGGAAGTAATTTGAGTGGTGGATAGTCAATTATTTGGATTGAGAAGGATAGCGGAGGGATAGAAGAGGGAAAAAGGTTTGCATTTATATAGCGCTTGTTACCCCTAATTGGGTGTTGAAGCGCTTTTTGGCGAGTAGCATGCTACTTGGTGGCTATTTGGTGTCTCATATTCAAAAGACAGCTGTCATTAATATCTGGAATACAAATCAAATTGAATAATTTAAAACAAATTCCACATGCAAGCCTTTTCTCTTTTGTTTCAGCCATTCAGTAATTTCTTTTTTGCCCTTGTAATCGATTCCTGCCTCGCACTCTTTCTCCGTGACACTTTTACCACACGATGCTCGACGTCAAATGACACAGTGCAGCGAATCAGAAACAGAGAGAGTGTACTAGAGAAAGAATATGAGAGAGAGAGAGAGAGAGAGAGAGGAGGTAGCCTGTCCCTCTCTCTGCATACTAATGACGTTCCTATTGTCAAAGCGCCTTTGTGTGACTGGGAGCTCCATTCAGACCTTCTCCTGCAGGACACACAATGGTGCCACTGTCCACTTCATTCCACCCCAAAACAGTGAGATGCTTTCACAAGCTCCCTCGCCCTCCCCAGGTCCCTGAGGATGGCTTTGCGATTTCACACCGAAGACCTCAAAGTGGTGGCATGCGAGCGGATTATTTTTTGATTCCATTCTGCCCCAAACCTTCCCTCCTCTCACGCCCCCTAGCCCCTTAGATCCAATTTTATAGACATTGAGACTCGATTATGAAAACAAAAATACTGTTTTCAGCGCGTAGCTTGAGAGAAAGCGCGCATGTTCGATTGCCAAGTGGTAATTGGGGCACCTCAACCTTTTTGGCAAGAAGCTGACCGCAGCCGTCAATCAGCTGCCCTTCTCAAGATGGGAAACTGTTTCTCTCAGTTGGCAATGCCAGACAGCAACACTGTATCAGGAAATTCTTTGTGCTACAATGTACAGTGGGCTACAATGAAAAAGATTAAACTTGCAAAACAAATGGCGTTAAGTACTAGCGAGACAAAGATGTCGCGAAGACCCCTTAAGACTAAACACGTGATGTACTAAGTTACAAACCTGACTGCCACATGATCTTGATCAACCAATAATTGTGGGCATAAAACACTGATTCGATTAGCAGAGGAAGGCAATAGAAGGGTGTTTCAGACTGAAAGTACCAGTCAGCGCAGTGTCAAAGGTCAAGTGAGCCCCATCCAGGAGCTGCTTAACCATGGATTGTCCAAACCTGTAGAGAATGTCATTCTGAAAAGATGGTCCTTCATTCATTGATGAACCGCAGCTCATCCACTGAAGATCTCAGTCAAGATTCGACCCTGAGTAATTGCTCAGAAGTAGTGCAACAAGTGCAGCTGAAATCTTCTTTCCTTGGAATTCTGAGAATTTCTTTTTTTAAAAGGCGATATCTGAGAAAGATTGTAGCAGAAACAAGCATTTCCCTGTATTTAAGACAAAACAAATAAGTTCTTTAAATACCAGTTTTCAGGAAGCAGTACAACCAAGCCAAATCAGCAAAACTGCCCAACACATAAACTTTAATCAGGTATTTCAAAATATATATATGTACCGCTCCAATTGTTTCTGATATTAAGATTGTTATGCTTCTATTTTTAGGAGGCATAGGGATTGTCATGTGTATTCAGAGCATTGACTTTCGGTATAAGAAGACACAGGGAATTAAAGTTGCCATTGGATGTGCAGGTGAATGGGCTCTCTGATGCAAAATGGAGGTAATGAGGATATATTCAAGATGGCAGCCTTCTCAGAATCAAATACCACTATGATTTTCTCGATAATGTGGGTGACAGTTCACCACTGGGCATCTCAATGTTGTTAGTAGTAGTAAAATCAAGTTTATTTGTACCCAAATGTGCATCTAAATATCTTTACAAAATCACAGTATAAACAGAATTTTAAAGCTTAATTTTCTTGAAACATGTGTTTATATAACTCCTCACATTTTTGCAGGATATGTGGCAGTGGCGTAACAAAACTTGTGGGGGCCCCCCTGCAAGATATGCTGAAGGTGCCCCTCACACTCACATCAGTAGAGGCCGGGGGGGTCCCCTCCAATATGGGTAAGCCTGGGCCCCCACCGCGGGGGCTGCAGGGGCCTTTGTTACGCCCCTGATATGTGGGTCTTGATAGAAAATGGGGCCAAAGTAAATAAAAAAAGATTAAACTCATCTGTTTTTCATTACATTCACAAGCTTATGAAATGTATGAACAATTCTCTCTCTAACTTTAAATCAATTAATTAATAGTCCCAACTTCACCAGCATTATTTTCCTGTGGGTTACAGGGGGACTAGTGAGAGACAAGCCTTGAACTTAACCAGTATGCAAGTGTTATCTGCGGTGAACAATAATAAGTCTGCTTTCTTTCTTAATTTCTTTCTCAAAATAGGCAAAGGTTTGCAGATGTTTTCTTGAAGTGTTCTAGAGACATCATATTTTTGGGCAAAAAAATAATTACCTAAGCTCCACGTTTAATATCCCACTTTTTTCAGACTCAAACAAATCCTTCCAATACAAAACCAATGAAAAACAACTGAACTATTAATTCATTTACTAATTAAGTTTACCCCTAACATTTTTGTTTCTAACCAAAATAAGATGGGCTTTGCAGCATCTTATTTAATATCTAACATCTGTTATAAAATAAAGAATTTAACATTTTAAAATTGAGACTGCTGCTCCCTGTCATATAATTGGAACTATTTTATGTTAAAACCTGATCGCTATAGTGCTATAGCGCTTCTTAATGGCCCTGAATTAGAGTTATGGCCCCAAGCTGCAGGCGGGGGCCTATAACGAGGAATTAGTCCTTTAAAAAGAGAAAGAAGACTAAAAGGGTTTGAGAACATTCCACCTACTGAGGATGGAATGTTCTAAATTAAAAAGGGAGAAACAGAAAGACAAACATTGGAATGTTGGGGCAGAAGGCGTCTACCAGCCATTAATAGCCTCAGTCTCTTCATTGTTTTCAAAGCAGCTCTAAGTATTCCAGTTTTCTAAAAGTGTACATGGCCAATTGGCGTTTTAACTGTCCAAATGATTATATAAATCTGAATAAACCGCTACCAGCTGCCATAGCATTTTTGGCAGCAGCAGTATATTGGTCATTCCACTTTCAAGAAGTATCAAAGGTAACTCTGAAATATTTGTAACATTTAGGTTTAGTGTCTCTTTCATCATCTATTATCAATGAGAAGCTGACTTCTTTTTCGCTAAGTTGAATAGTCGGAGTGTTATTGACATTAATTTCCAGTTTTTTCTGGTCTCCAATTGTCACTGAAGTCCAATGGCCATGACGTCCACCAAAACCAAATCATCAGCATACAATAAAAGACCGATCGTAAGACCCTCAAATTTAGGAGGATCCCATTCACGCTAATAAACATTTATGGGAGAACTGCTAAGAAGGTGTTACAAAGGGGCAAAAGCACAACTTTGCTTGAGGGAATTTCTAATTTTCCAGTAAAGTCACCTATATAAATTAACTAAACTCAAGCCTAAGTCTTACTAGGATGGCACTGGACCAAAGCTAATGATTCCTGGATGATCCTAAATTTGTTTAGTTTCTTCCACAGCAGCTTATTATCAAATACCACTCAGAAGAACAAAAAACAGGATAATATCCGGTGATTTGTACCCAAGCCTGGCCTAAAGTCAGTTTGCTCCTCCGGGATCACATTTCATCCTGGGGCCATTCCTCAAGTGCCTCAAGCACAAGCTTTGCAAATATTTTGGAAGAGGAACCTAATAATGAAATAAATTGATAAGCTGTGAGACCTTTACATTATTATTTTTTGTACATGGTCTTAATATTAGTTTCCGTACAAGTAGTTGGAATTTCACTTAATTTTGACAAAAATACAAACAAAATGGATATAAAATTCAAGCCCATAATACTGGGTTAATTCTAAAAATATAGTTTGAAATTTTATTACAACTCGTGAGTCGGTTTTCAGACCTATTGTTTGGAATTCATGTGTGCCTTACCTTACTCAACCAGGAACAATTATGTTTGGAAGATAGTTAAGGCTTCCGGGCCATCTAGCATTTTAGACAGACATATTAGACCAAGAAAAGGAAGGCTAAGAAGTTTGTAATATGGCTGGTAGACATAAAGCCTTTATCAGTTTGGTGGTTGTAGCTGTGTAAATGTCAATCTTCATAGTACATTTAATCCTAGTTTTCACACTTCCTTAAAATATTTTCTACTGATCCTCTGTCCCCTTCAATTATGAAGCTATAGTAAGTTTGATTGAAGATGCTTCAGAGGGGAAACAAGATAGCAATCTGTTGAATGTTATTAGCGCATTGCGTTGAAATTGATTTGATGCAAATAGACATAGGGTTAAACAGGAAAAGAGAACAGTTACAAAGCAAGGCCAATAAAAGAGCAAAGTAGTGCCCCAAAGTTAACTCTACCAACTAATAACTTTCATTGGAAGAGGCAGTCTATCAAATCTATCTCCTCTGGACCAATGTGCAAAACTATTTTCAGAAGATTTACTATGATTAGTGAAGATCAGTCAAGGGAGTACTAACCCAGAGGGGTAGCAAATGAGGGTTCCTCCTTTAAATCTCCATAGGGGCTATTAATTACTGGCTAGTATAAAAGCAAAAGAAGAAAGGTAAGGGCCTGTAAACTGAAACAAACGTGGTCACGCTGGGGGCAAAAAACCTCTTTTTAGACTCTCCTAGCCTATTCACAATCCCCACACCAGCCCTCACCAGCCCCTTTTCAGTAGCTTCATCATCTCATACGGCAGATTAAGCAATTTCCTAACACCTTTCCGTGGTACTCAACTTACCCTCCTCGTAGAAAAAATTGGTTCTTATATTTAGATGCCATTGTAATCTCATTCATGCGCTTGAAACTGTTTGGGGCATATTCTCAAGGACTTATCGCTGAGTTAGCGGCACTTTATCGCAGCCAAAGTGGTGAAAAATTCATCGCACCATTCACAAGCTGGTGCTAACAGCCGATATCACCAGTTTCCCTGCGATAGCAACCGCAAAAAACATCGCCACGGATGACACCGGCAACTAACGCTAATGAGATGCAGAGTAGGCGTTCCCGTGCAAAAACCCGCGGAAACACCGCTTCGCAACATTCCCAACGACCAGCCAGATCGGTGATAAGACCACAAAACATGTGATAAGGCGCGTTAGCAGCAGGGATTTAACACCTGCTCGTACCTGGTGTTAAGTCAGACGACAACCTGCACCACAAAAGGGAGCCCAGCCCACAGCCACACCAGAAGAACAACAGATGCCATGGAGCTACTGACCATGCAGCTCGGAGACCCAAGAGGGCCACAACAGCCACCGCCACCACCCTCAGGCCTGCCACCCCCTAGGACCCCCCCCCCCTCCGTGTCCCTACCCCGGGCACCCCCCCGGACAAAGATATTTCACATCTACCTCACAAATTCATGAACACAACAATTCGCCTGATGTCGCACATGTACACCAACCAACATCCGTGTGTGGTTCGAAAAAGGAAAAACATACATACATCTCAGAATTCCAAAAATAATCAATTTATTCAAATTCAAATCAACATCAATAATTGGAAGAGTCATGGTGGGTCTTCTCCGGACAAACCGTAAGTCACAGCCTGCAAGACAAAATTGAAGATAAGAAGGTGTGTCATGCGCACAACAAAGGACAGAGAGAGAGAGAAAGAGAGAGAGAAAGAAAGGGAGAGAGAGAGAGTGAAAGAGAGGGAGAGAAAGAGAGAGGAAGGGGGAAAGAGGGAGAGAGGGAGAAGGAGAGAGAGAAACAGAGGAAGAGAGAGAGAGACAGCGAAAGGAAGAGAGGGAGGAGAGAGAGAGTAACTGAGGAAGAGAGAGAGACAGTGAAAGGAAGAGAGGGAGAGGGAGAGAGAGAAAGATAGAGAAAGAGATAGAAAGAGAGGGAGAGAGAGAGAGAGAGAAAGAGAGAGAAAGAAAGGGAGAGAGAGAGACAGTGCCGACACTGCGCACCCAGGCTGCTGCACCCCAGCCCCACCCGCCGCCCAGCGTGGATTGCCCGCCCCTGCACACCCAGGCCTCACTGCTCACCTGCTGCCACCGGTGTGTCTCCAACCACGTGCCGGTTCACACTGTAGGCCACCAGGTCCCTCATCTGAAACAGAGTCCACAGCTAATGATGGCAGAGTACATATCATTGCACATGGCAACATCGCATGGCCGCCCCTGCGCACCCAGGCTGCTGCACCCCAGCCCCTCCCGCCGCCCAGCGTGGATTGCCCGCCCCTGCGCACCCAGGCCTCACTGCTCACCTGCTGCCACCGGTGTGTCTCCAACCACGTGCCGGTTCACACTGCAGGCCACCAGGTCCCTCATCTAAAACAGAGTCCATAGCTAATGATGGAAGAGTACATATCATTGCACACGGCAACATCGCATGACTGCCCCTGTGCACCCAGGCCGCTGCACCCCAGCCCCTCCCGCCGCCCAGCGTGGATTGCCCACCACTGCGCACACAGGCCTCACTGCTCACCTTCCGCCACCGACGTGTCTCCAAGAGGGCCCACCACGTCCCGGTGCAAGCTCCGGGGCCCGCGACCTTGGCAGCCTCCACATCACGCATCCCCGCAGCGCGGGACACCAGGTCGCACACTTGATTCTGGGTCTTGATTTTGCAATGGCAGAGATCATATCAGTGCACACGTCATCATTGCAGGCTGCACACCCGCTCAGCTCTCTAGGTGCCACTAACTCTGTGAAACGCGAGGCAACGCCACGTGGCGGTAGGCCCGTGCTGCCCGCTGGCTCAGGCCTACATTGCGCTCCACCAGGCGCACACTTGACTCTGGGTCTTGATATTGCAATGGCAGAGACCATATCAGTGCACACGTCATCATCGCAGGCTGCACATCCGCTCAGCACTTTAGGTGCCCCTACCTCAGTGCACAGTAAGTCACCGTCCCGTGGCGGTAGGCCCGTGCCGGCCGCAGTGCAACCGGTGCCACCGACTCTGTGCAACGCAAGTCATGGACCCTATATGATTGAGTCTCGTCGTAGGCCAGGCGGACGCAGCCATGTCACCTCAGGCAGTGGGGAAGAACTGGGACACGTAGCGTCATCGTCCCCCCCTTTATACGTACGCTGAGTGGGCTGGGTCGGCGTACGCCAGGCCAGCGTAGGGGTGTGAACAATTATCCCTGGCCTCTGGGCGTGGTTCATATCTGGGCTGCACAGGAAACCAACTGATGCGTGTGTCTCTGTTGCAGTGTCTGCGCCACATGGCCAGCAATCGACAATGTTGCAATGTTGCATGCAGCCGGAGGGCGTCCGCGCACGAAGGGACTGTACAAGGAGCTCAAGGCCGTTCGGGGTCTTGGCTCATACATGGCAACTGGTGTGTGTGTACATCGCTTTTGGTGCACCATAAGCCCAAGGCCTAGCCTCAATTTCACCGCGATAGCCACATCACATTCCCAGGATACAAGCAGTAGTCTGACTAACATTAGGGATGAAAGCCCCTTTGTCTCAATACAGAAGGCGGAAGGACATCTGCACCCCCGACCTTGGAAATGCATGCGGCAGGCACCCCCTAAGAGAGATACCATGGCAGACGAAGACGACTCCCACACTACACACGGCGCCAATGAAAGATCAACGTATCTACACCCCACACACAGAAGTCCTTGCTCGAGGTACTCCTGCATGGAACGGCCTTGACACTTACGTACAGGACAACCCATACGTACAAACTTTGCACACTCATACGACTCATTGCTCCGAGCTGTGGCATATCATCCACATAACAGCCGCAGGTCAGAAGAGTGCCGGTTCTACGAGTGCGAACAACGCAATGTCAGAACATCCCGGGCACATGCACAACCCCTGTCACGTGGAACTGTACCGTGACCGAATGCTGCATTTGTTGGGGGCACTGCCACTGGCAGTGTTGCGCATCAGTTACCGTCTGAGCTTCCGTCTTGCGTACGTCACCTGCGTCCAGCCCTGGTTCCACTGCCGATCATGCATATTTGAGTGGCCCATGGATGTCTGCCTATCCAACACAACGGTAGCTGAACTGGATTATGACATGTGTGTGCGCCCCCTGTTGGACCACGACCAGGAGTGTAACCGTGATACCCGTTCATGGGATGCCTTGGTATTGCGCGTATGTGCTGGCAGTTGGGCATGTGAAATCGCACAATTCCTCGTGTGCAGTGACCACATCGAAGCGCTCCCCTATTGGGCTGTGTTGCGGATTGGTGAAACGGCGTGGACGGAGCACATCTGTCCGGACCAGCTAATGGCTTGGCTCGCCCCCGTGTTCGTTGAAGACGACAACGACGTACTCTTGGAACTGATTGCCCATGAAGCTGCACTCGCTTTCATGGACGAGTAACTACGTTCCTGCAGCCACAAAAGATTGTAACCCATGGCACAGGTCCCAACACCCTTTTGCATCTTGGGGAAATGGACACATATCCCACCATGACAGTGGACATGTCTGCATTCGCCTGGACTCAGAATGCATGTGCGTGCAAGACTGCGGGTTGACACACACCTGTGCAAGGTGAGCGGACAGCGGCGCCTGGCAACGTTCCTCAACCTAACACACCGCTGGAGGGAGAGTACACACATGGCAATGTAGTACTACATGTGACCTTGTTGGACTCCTTCACCTGCTCACTGTCAGCAGAGCAGACAGTCAGCGCTGTCCGGTGGTACAGGACTATGCAGATCCCATGGGCTGTGAGTGGTGTCCCCTGACACGGTGCAATGAGCATTCGCCAAACACCACATGACTCGTCCAGCAAGGCAAGGTGGGCTGAGACCGTTGGCATCCGTCATGGTTGGTGTTCATTTGTGCCTCACCATGTCTTGCACCTCTACATGTTCCTTGGCTGCCTGTTAGTGTATGATGCATTGGTCTGCATGTTGTGGCCCTTGTCTTGCCTGTACTGACACGCACATGCTAATAAAGTGTACGCAGCTTCACTAGTGTTCAACTGTGATGAGTGTTGATTTGCATGCCAAATCGTGTGCCCCAATGAGCATTGTCCGTACACAGGGAGGGACTGACTGACGCATTTCACTTAGGGGCGAGTCCCTATTGCCAGCTCCACCTCTGTGAGCCAGACATTGTGGTTGGGAGAGTTGCTGGTAGACCTGTGCGCTTACGTGTCTTCAGCAATGTGAGTATGGTGTCCAACTTCTTGCCATGTGGATCAATGTGTTCCATCAAACCAGGCTGTGGCCACACAGTTGAGTGTGTGTAGGTATGCGAAGAGATGTTCTGTTGTCACATGTGATGTGGGACACTACTTTAGGCCTCCTACCGACTTTGACATATTTACACACAGCCCTATTTAATACATGGACTTGGGGCTACGTTGGGGGGTTGCGAGATTGTTGTTCATGATCAATGAGGCCACAGCTGGTTCACACCTCCACAGTCATGTAATTGGCCATGTGTGTCACGGTCAAACATGCGCATTGATGTAATTTACCAGGGTGTACCTTTTTGTACAATCAATGTCCCTACAGTCATCCATACTGTTATACTTGATTGAACATAGACATGACACATCTGTGTGATTAGGAATGTTTTATTCACATCCTGTGGAGTGTCGGAGCTGGAGCAGTACATGGCCATTCACACCTCACATTACATGGTTGCCCAGTGGAGGGCCAAACAGAGTCCTTTAGGGGATGACAGGTTAATCGGTAGAGGAAGGGTTGAGTCCGCAGCCTGTTTGCTGTGTCATTGGTAACCAGAGCAGATATGGCAGTCCATGTCGGGGTCCAGGTGAATGTCGCAGAGTGTTTCGGGGGACAGTGGATGGTGTAGTACCAGGGCATGATGCAGAGGGCTGTACCAAGCAGAAACAGGCCATATGGCGAGGGATGAATGCTACAACCTCCTTTTTGACACAGAGTCATTACCGTCCACATCTTCGTCCTCTGATATGTCTTCTGTGTCAGGTGTGCCAGGTGTGTGTTGTGGTGTTATGGCTGCATCACTGTGTGCCACTGACACATCAGGGGGCGGAGGTGGTATGGCTGCATCACTGTGTGCCACTGACACATCAGGGGGCGGAGAGGTGTCTGTCGAAGTTCCTGCCACAGTCATCTGGGACAGGCTCTGTGGCAGCAATGGCAAGATGAGGATCTGCAGGGCATGGCATCTCGCTGGTGTTCAGCCATCCTTCCTGCCTGCATCCGCTCCATGTTCTCCATTGTCCTCCGCATCTGTGCCAACTCTGTGCTGTCGTCGCTGGAGCCTCTCTGCCTAGACAGTTCTTGTATCCGAGTAATGGATCCAGCGAGGTCAGCCAAGGATTGTTGTAGGGCATGGAGTGGACTGTGGGTGTCCGTTAGGGACTGTAAGTGGTCCCTGATGGGACTGAGACACCCAGGTATGGCATCTAGTTTGGCTGCCATGAGGTCGAAACCCACCCACACCTGTTCAGCCAGCCCCCTCTGGCAGTCTGACACACGGCGTTGAAATGCCATGTGTTCTTCGGTGAGGTGCTGGGAGCCAGCCGTGGTGGTGGGTGCTTCCTGCTGTGTGGTCTGTGCAGGGGGTGGTATCACCTCGATGCAGCTGAGCTGCCCTGCTCCTGGAGGTGGGGTGCGGAGGCTGTCTACGAGCCGTTGGAGGGTGTCGGAGCAGATGGCCAGGGGTTCCTCCTCCTCATCACTGAAGAGATGTCTGCTCTGCATTGCAGGAGGTGTTGATTGTCCCTCTGCAATGTGAAGGGGAGATGCAGGTTAACAGTGTGTTCCATGTATGTGCGCGCATTGTACATGTTTACATACTGACTGCATGACAATGTACATTGTGACTGTTTTGGAGGAGCTGGGTATTTGATGGGGAACAGTGGACATTCCGACTACATGACGGATGTGAGGTTGTACTTGTACATTATCATCTGACAGTTTCCTGCTATGCCTGATGTGATTGGCCATTTTCTACGCACATGCGGCACCAGTTGTGTCCTCTGTTCTGTGGTGTCCGTGTGGCACTTTCTACCACATTGTGGTCAATGTTGATGTGCTGTGATTGCTATGTGTGTGTGCTGCATTGTGGGAGAGTCGCCCCTGCAGCTCTGATTTTGCGGCCCCTTATCCCTTTGAGGCGGTGTGCCTTTGACTTGTGTGCTTTTACGGTGCTGAGATGTTGTCGACTTGGGTCATTTGTGCTCCTGTACGGATTTTGTACTCTTGTGCATTGTTTGTCTGCAGATGTGTTGTTGACGTCAGGGGTTGTATGTGCACGTGGATGTGTCTGAGTGTGACCTGCTCCTTTGATGATGTTATCCACACTGGGCCACCTCAGTGTCGTGGCGTGCACCATGTCATGTATTTTGACTGCAGCCATGCTATTGGTCATGCAGTGTCACTTGCATTGTCAGTGTGGCTCACAGATCCGCTGCTTTGCTGGGTTCAGCACATGTGCATGGGTAGGTTGTGAGATTGGTGAGGGGGGGCATTTGTGCACATGGTGGACGGGGGCCTACTTGGTGTTTCTGTGTGTGCTGCTGTGTGCCAAGGCCATCAGGGACAGGTTCCACAGTCATTGTGGGTGTGCAGTGTGCCATTCTTGATTGTGCATGTGTGCCATTGTGCCCGTCTCCCCCGTCCCCCCAGTCCCTGGTGGTTACTCACCCTGTTGCTGTTGGGTCAGGTCATATCGAGCAGTGTCCGGACCCCCAACTCCTTGCACCGTCTCCGCACTGATGACTGTGGCCACCATTTCCTCCAGCTCATCCAGCTCCTCCTGTGGCGCAGAACTCCCACCTCCAGTGGCCGTTGCTGCCTTCCGGTTGGCAGCGAGTTTCTGCTTGGTTTGGCTTTTGACGTCATGCCAGCGCCTCTTGACCTCCTCCATTGACCTCCTCGACACTCCGACTGCATTCACGGTGTTCACGATGGACTGCCATATTTCCGTTTGTGTTGCCGATGACACAGTGGAGGTGACGAACAGTTGTTGGTAGTGTTCGGTCACCTCCATGACGATGATCCGGTTTTCCTGCGGACTGAACCCCGTCTTCCTCTTCCTCTTCTCTTTGCCCTTCTCCGGCCCCAGGGTTCCTGGCTGGTCATCTGTGGGGCTTGTGGGGTTCATGTTGTCCTCTGCACTCGGTCCGGGTGCGTCCATGGTGCTATGCAGTTGCATTTTTTGGCTTTTAATTTCTCTGCTTTTATAGTGCATTCTCACGCATGGCTCGTGGGAATCGCAGGCCTGTCGCTGGTTTTCGCTGGTTTTTGTATCGCCATTGGGGTCATTGCAACTTTTTTCGCGTCCGTGTTTCGCATTTTTTGGGCTTCGCGTTCATTTTAACGCAGGCATTTGTCGCGTGATTGTGAGACTATCGCATGGTGCCGCTGGGTTGTGAATGCTGCGTTAACACGGTGTTATTTTCCCGCGATAGACTGCAATGTGAGAAGTTTCGTTAAGCGATTTTGGCGATAGTTAACACACGTTCTTGAGAATATCCCCCTTTGTTTTTTCATTCCTTCTCCATTGATCTCATATTCTATATCATAATTCTATTAAACGTACATTTTCTTACTTCAGGGGGAGAATCCTGAAACACGTGACAGACAGAACCTTACTCAGCCCTTCTACCTCGCTCCCAAACAGTGGGGCATCAAGGATACCATTAGCTCTTGTGTAAGCAAGGACAATAGTCCCTTTCACACCGGTTGAGTAAAGAAAGACAACCACAATCGAGCTGTAGTGGGCACCTTACACCCTTGGGGCCTACGCACTCCACTCGCTACATGATTGATAGCCACTCTCCTGCCCAAACACCACTAACGAAGTGCAGCTCTGTGGTTGGCACAAAATGGGCTACTTTCCCAGACTAGCTAGCAAGAAAAGGACCATAACAGTTGTGCTTCTAGCGACCTGCGACTATCTGGTCCATTTCAACATCAGCTTGTACGTAAACTACGTCAGCTGGGACGTAAACTACTATTGAATGCAATGCAGGACATCACCTGTCTGCAATGTTTGAAATGAATCAATGTTGTAAAAAAGCTAACATAAATAAAGATACATTTTGATGTCTGTGTGGGAGCCCGACTTGCTCGAGGTCATTAGGAGCATTATTTCATTCCTGTTTTTGAAAACATTCCCTGTCAGCCGCTGTCATATTTTATCCCATGAAAATGCTGGATGTGCCACAGAGAACTGCAATGTGCACTGGGGAGTGAACTTATTAAACAAGCATTTACAATTACAGTAGGGTTACCCTTCTATAGGTTATAGCTTTAACAATGGCCACTATTATGCCAGAGTCTGCCTCATGCCAGGGATTGGCTTAATAATGCCAAAGATCTCCGCAATGTGGAAAGAATGGCCACAGTATTATAGCAACAGCGCATCGGGCCCTAACCAAGTGTGGGAAATGATCCTCTTTCACCTGCTGGAAAAAACCCATCAATAATTGGAGAGGAGTTGACTCTTGGCCACTGCACCTGCTGGGCCAATGATAGATACCATTAGCTCTTGCATGAATATCATGATGGTGGGTCTGAGCCGCATACTGTCAAAGAAGCCCACATTATACTCCGAATCAACAGCATGAGGCCACTTTTGGCATTATACCCAGTGCTTGAAATGGAGAAATAGAAGTGCAGATACTCTGTACCAGAGTACCCGCTTGTTTCTGGGAAGTGCTGCTACTCTCCAATTAACAGTATTACGTCTTTCTTGGGCAGTGCAGGTACTCTCCCTCTCAAAATACAAAAGTGCCGGTACTCAGTACCGGACAGTACCGGCCCATTTAAAGCACTGATTATACCAGGGATGAACTCCATCATGCTAAGGATGGCCAAGTGTACCGGAAGTGAACAGCATCATACCAAGGTTGTTTACTAACAACTATGATTGGTCACCGGTATTCCAGGGATGGGCCCTACCACGCGAGAGATGTGCTCTGTAAGCTGTGTGGCCACCAAATGTTATGCATGGCTATGGATACCAGTGCATAAAATGGCCATGAGAGAGGGATCCTCCTAAGACAGATGTAACACACGCATGCACGCACACACACACAAACAGAACTGCATACTAATGCACAAATGATTGTAATACTGCACACACACCACACGGGTCCTTGCTAGTAATTCAGGAAGCTTTGGGGCACATTACGATGGCGGGCGGACAAAGTCCGTCCGCCACCGTAACGGTGAATGGGACCGTCCGCCAGAGGAGCGGCGGTCCCGCTGTAGGCATTAGGATGCCACCGCCACAGTGGCGGTGGCATCCCGCATACATTGAATTGCGGCGGGCGGTGCTGTAAGCAGCACCTGCCACAATGCCATATATGCATGTTGTGCATTTGCATGCACAACGTGACAGGCACCGCGAAGTGCCTGCCACCTTGTGCACGCAAATGCAGGGGGGTACCATAGGTACCCCCCATGTGCACCCCCCACCCCCCAACATCTGGGGGGCCCGCAACGGGCCCCCAACAGCAAAGACTGTATGCCTTTCCATGGCGGCGTTGCCACCATGGAAAGGCTGCTCTCCGCCACCATCCTAATATGGATGGCGGTGTCTTGCAGACACCGCCACCATATTAGTGCCCTTTTCCGCGCGGTCCCCTGTTAGACCAGCGGAAAACCGGCGGACGGTCTTTCCGTCCGCCGGGGTCCCCCCGCCATTGTAATGTGGCGGGGGGAATTGGCATGCGGGCGGTGGAATATGGCAGGCGGATCGCCCGCTATTGTAATGACCCCCTTAGTTTTAGGTGCTTGTCTCCTCCCCTCCTTTAACATTTCCATTTAGACTTCCCCCATCTCGCTTGTTGAATGCTTCTGCGCTCAAGTGCTCTCACGGTGGGACTTGCACACTCTCACATTGAGACTAAGGGCCCCAGGAAAAGGACAGTTGGCATGCATCTTCAGCCAATTGGTGATGCTTGTATTGCCACGCTAACACTGTTGCTCACATTATGGTTTAACTCTGTTTTATTGATAGTTGCCAATGATAGGAACATTACAGTAGGGCCACTCGGGACCTAATTGTTGCTCACATTATGTGTGAACAGAGTCTCTGTCTGGCCTGGAATATAGAAGGTACAAGGCAACAGAAATCCCTGTCAGTAACATAGGAATCTGGAGACAGCACCACAATGTGCTAGAAATGACCTCCAGAGGGACATTAGCAATATGTCAGTGGTGGTTCTCGTTTTGTGAGAGATGGCCCCCATAAGATAAAGGTGGCCTCCCGATGCCATGGATGACTCAAGATGTCAGGGATCAGGTGGCCACAAGGCTGCAAGGACACCAGACCAGGCTTAATCACAGCCTCACACACATCCACATAAACAAGTCCACAAATGCATGCACACTGCAAACCTGTGCTGCAGTCATGAATGCAATACTTCTGTTCTGGCTACAATTGTGCTATTGAACCTGATTTTGGCGTGATCCATGCAACCTTTTCTCAGTTCCCACATTCCCTTTATGATCGTAGGCATGGCGGCTCAATCTCTGCCTCTGGAGTTGGTGCACAAGATTGCCACAGTGTCATTTTAAAGATTATGCATGTTGGGCAAGACATACTTAAGGGGTCCCTGTTCAGAAAAACTTTGGGCCTTATTACATATTTGGTGGTCCTCCTGTCGGCCCACCACCGCCGCACCAACAGGAGGACCACCAAGCCGGTCGAGTGCCCGTCCGCTGGATTACAGCTGTAATCCAAGGCAGGCGGGCAGTGCTGCGGTGGTCTCATGGCAGATACTGTATAAGGCTCATAGATGAGCCTTAACTGCAGATGCCGCTGTGACAGTGCCTGCAGCACGTTCCTGCATGGCGGGGCATGGATGCCACAGCGTGCAGGAACTTAGGTGCAATTCCAGCGGGGCACAACATGTGCCCCCTGCATGTACCCCCAGACATCAAGTTGACAAACAAATGCTTTTTTTTGTAAAAGCGCCCCATGCCCTGGTTTGACTTTAATAGTTGCCGCGTACCTTTCTTTAGCCACGGCTCATCTAAAGAAAGGGGCGTGGCCTCTATTAACATGAAAGCGCAGCATGGGGCGCTTGAAAACAACAACCAAAAAGTGAATTAATAGTAAAAAAAACCATGCAGCCGCATTCGGCGCCGCTAATAAACCAAAGTCGCGGCTGCCACTGTGGTGTGCTGTGCTATAAAAAAAAAATACATTACTAATAATATAAAAGCGTGCAGTGTGCAGCGATGTCGTGGGTGGAATAGGGATTAGATCATTAAAGAAAATAGTGCTCACCGACTACATAACGCAGACCGTGTACCAACACAAGTAAAAAGTCCAGTCGTTATGGGAGGTTACAAATGCAGACAAGGCGGTACCAAGGAGGGACTACTAAGCATATTCACAAAATGAAAAGCAACGATTTCGCAAGGACAGTGACAGGAGCCAATTGAAAAGATGGGTGGGTAATGGGCGGGGCTCTATGCCATACCTCAATACTGCAAGCTTTGCAGAGCAGCGCATGCGCTGCCGAAGCTCGACCTACAAAGGAGGAAGAGAGGAGAAAGGTGGGATAAGGCTCAGATCAAAGAGTGGGAGGGTGGTTGAGAAGATACGCTGACAAGTGAAGGGCTTTTAGGTCTGAAGAGCAGGAGCGTGGGCCTGGTCCCAGAAGAAGAAACAGTCTGAGCATTGTCAATTTGTGAATGGTAAAACCTGATATCTCGCTTCACTGTTGTATGAAAGGTTTTTCCATGTGTGCAATTTTCACTAGTGAAATCACCCAATGGCATTTCAGAAAGTAGGCTCAATTCCACCTCATTTTCAGAAACGGTATACGTACTGCGCAAAATAAAATTTCACAAACCGCTATTATTTACAGTGCTTAGAATCCGCAGACTTGTTTTGGAGCGCTATTATTATTGTTCCAGCCAGTGCGGCTGGTTCTGCTGTTTCACAACCTCCACACACCCACCTCCTCGTAGGAGCTTGAATGACATTCTTTCTCGGTTTGGGGCTGATGGCCATCACATAGACATCAACATATATAAACAATGAAAAAACAGGGAGCATTGTTTGCACGTGTTGGTTACAGACAGGATGCCCATGTGAAAGTGGCAGGTGTTGTGGCCAGCACGGCCCCCGTCACGTGTTTCAGGCCCTCAGCCTGGTCTCCCAGTGCTGAACACAGGTTTTGACAAGATCTTGCTTGTTCTTTTCTCTAAAATATTGCTCCAGGGAGGGGACATTATTTTGCGCAGCATGTTTCAACAATTAGGCTTACAGTTTAACCTGAATTTCCACAGGGGAAGAACAGAGAGTGACCTAGCACGTGTTCAGATGTTTTACGAGGCGGCAACGTGTTCTGCCAATGCATGAACAAGTGAGCGTGTCTCTGTGAAATGCAACCCCGAGGCGGACATTTTAGCTGAGGGTGTGCGGGGTCACGTCTGGAGGTCAAGGAGTTCTGTTTCCTGCAGTATGAGTGCCCGCAGTGCTGCATACGTACTTTTACAGCGTTCAGTTATGATAACAATAATTTAGGGACGCATTTGACTAATAATGCAAATTACTGGAATTATGCGATTCTGCAGCACTGGCCTTTTCTGCATAATTATGGATTTGCCACGTAATCCATCACCTATTGCATAATTTGCAGATTTTATGTTTTAAAAATCGCTTCTGGCTCATACAGATCAAAAGTTACTAAAAACACCGCAACAGGTGTTGCCGTGCAGTCCTTTCGCAAAAGGCGCTTTGAATTGCCTTTGCTCAGTGTTAACGTGTAAAGAACAAAAAATAATGCAGTAATCCTGTCACAAATTGTTCCGTATTAAAGTGGAGGAGGAGTTGTGATCTCCTAAGAGAATGGAACTTAAGTTGAGGATGCATAATTGGTTTGCAACACCTTGTGCATCAGTCCATAAGGTGCTAAACGCGCTTGGTAATTACACAGCCGCCCACGATATAGGACGATGCAGCACTGGCGGACATACTTATTTGTAGCTTTATTTATTTAGGAAGGTGGGCTGTCGGTGAGCCTGCCAGCACGTTCTAAAACCATGAGTACCCACCATCAACCATATAAACACGCAGATCAGTATGAGAATACACATTTCAATGGGTTCTACAGTAGTAGGGAGAACGATTAGAGGGGTTTCACAAAGAGTTAGGGGCATATTTACGTTCCCTGGCGCATCCCTGCATATCAGCAGGGATGCGCCAGGGAAAATGCGTCACGCAAGTTTACCCTTGCGCCACGTCCGATGCGCCGCATTTACAATGCGGCGCATCGTGGCGCAAGGATAAGCAGATGCGTGATGCATCTGCCGGCGGAAGGTTGGCGCAGTGCTGAAGTTGTGTTGCAAGCGCGACGCAGCTCCAGCACTGTTCCAACCTTCCCTATCCCTAACATGGTGCGTCAATCCTTACGCCTGCTTGAAGCAGGCGTAAGGATTTGACGCACCAGCGTCGGAAAAGTGACTGCGTGAAATCTTGTAG
This sequence comes from Calotriton arnoldi, assembly GCA_963921515.1. Lineage (NCBI taxonomy): Eukaryota > Metazoa > Chordata > Amphibia > Caudata > Salamandridae > Calotriton > Calotriton arnoldi. Next base: position 179,648 of record CAWUFW010009314.1, read on the forward strand.
ATTTCACTACGTCACTTTTCTGAGGCGTTCCTGCGCCGGAACGCCCCCCCTGCGCCGGTACGCCCACATGAAACCTGACGCAGTTTCATGTGGCGCAGGGGTTTACTACGTGACGCATCTCCCTAGATGCGTCACGTTGTAAATATAGCGCAACGTGGCGCATGGTTTGCGTCACCGCTGCGTCACATGCGTGACGCAACGGCGGCGCAAAAGTGGCGCAAGGGGCTTGTAAATATGCCCCTTAATGTTTAGAAAGAAAAAATATTATGCGCAGAAATCAGACTCCTTTGAACTTAACATCTGAAATTAGGATGGTCAAGACTGAGCTACCCTCTCCACCTCTGGTGTTTAAGAAACAAGGCTACTTAATTGACTACCAAGAATAGAAGTGGAAGAAATACTACAAGGCATATTCCAGAAACGTTAGGTTATAGCTTGATAATCATGGTTTTAGAACGTGCTGGGGTGTTCACCAACAGCCCACCTTCCTAAATAAATAAAGCTACAAATAAGTATGTACGCCAATGGTGCATTGTCATATATCATGGGCGGCTGTGTAATTACCAAGATTACTGTGACAAGTTGTCGAAAGAAAGTCTGTTATATTTTTATGAACCACAAAATACTCATCCTGGCCCGACCAACCATGTTCAATTTTACAGCGCTCTGTTTCTGCTCAGGCACTTTAGGTTTGTTTTGTTAATTAATTTTAAGTAATTTCAGTTATGCCCTTGGTGTGTGTTGGTGTGGTTAGAAAGAAAAGTTAGTCATGTTACTGCTTCTTTACTGTCGACGTATAAAAATAGTAAACGATTCAAAGAACCGAAATGAGGGTTTGATGGCCACAAATGAGAGCGTGTACCCCAAACACATACATCTTTTTCCTTTGTTCTCGAGATTCTTTCCAACATAGCTTCTTTTAGTGTGCAGATACACATTTCTTTCCCACACATAAATCCATCATGCCTTCCACCTTGGCGACCTCTTCTAGAACCTGATTTAATTATCTGGATTTATGGCTTAGCTTTTCCACAACTGAAGACGTCCGTCATCCTTACTTTGACCTGCCTTTATCCTCACTTGGTCACTTCCTGCCGCCTTCCTATTGTGGCCCTTCTATGTTGTAGAACATCAGTTTCCCTGAGCTTCTCTGTTTATCAGACAGAGTAAATCTCTGCTGAGTGCAGGCAATTCAGCAGACCTGGGTTCTTGTTTTATGCCCCACTGAAGTCACTAACGAAGAAGTAAGGAAGAGATGAGGTTAACTTTGGGTCAGTATTCGAGAGATGAACTATTAATCAAGTACCACATGGGGTCAGAAAGTACTAAAAGACCCTTAAGTCCAACCTCCGGCTGTGCATTAATATTCAGTGCATAGAGATGTCAGGAATGCACACCACATCAGGCAACACAATGGTGTCTTCTTGCATGTGATTTGTGTGTGCGACCTATGTGTGTGTCATGCTGTTCCTACGTAAATTATTCAAGCTGAATTAGGCAGTGCTGGTATTACTTTTGCCACTCCAGGGATGTCTCATTTGCCTCTTGAGAATACGTCTGAGGCTTCTCCAGGGGTACAGTTGAACCCAATAGTGTTTAGCGCTGAATATGAACAGTGATTAATTTGTGCCTGTGGGTGCAGTGACTGGTATCAGCACTCTTTTTTGGGGACCAGATTTATTTCAGATCATAAGAATTTGACACAGAGAAAGAGAGAAAATGACAGATAGGGAGAGAAATATGGAGGAAGAGAAAATAGGAAAAAAGATGAAAGGAAGGGGGCTAGGATGAAAATTAACCTGAAAGAGTGAGATAAAGCGACAGGAAGTAGGGTAGTGGACGAAGGAGGCTCGAGGTGGAACCACTAACTGGCAGCCTTGGTACAGAACGTTAGAATACAGCCCACAGATGTTTTTATTAGGGATCATGAGCAGGGAACTGAACAACTTTGTAAATTTATAGACCTGGGCCTGGTTATGGCCAAAAGGGACATCGGGAATTGGCTGGACAGAAAGGGTCGCTCCAAACGTTAGAAAATGGTTTTAAGAATTGGTTGCGGAGGACTCTGCTATTAAGGTGCAAAAGAGAAGGGCGGGAGATGCTGTAAATTTGACCACAAGGGATTTGATCCTGGTTGCACGGGCCATAAAGTCAGATAACCCACCTCCCTGAACCCTTTCTATAGATTATTGTATGGCGTTTTATTAATACCTGTAGAATGTATTGATTGAAATGTCCAGTAAGTTAGAAAATGGAAGAATGGGCCTTTGCCTGAGACATAAAGGAATGCTCAAGGCCGGTACCACCACCAGCATGATGCCCTGCCGATGTTTCCACGAGGATAATACCAGGCTTTATTTAAGAACCAAGTATCTACGGCTGATCTGCAATTTTTATTGTTGTTTGCCCACAAGTATAAGTGTAACTGGAAATAAAATCAACACAGGCTCGTATGGTCCACTTTCATGAGAAGCAGTAGCACACACCATATTATGGTATAAAACAAGATTTTCTGACTATTTCCTAAATGTACAGAATATTGACCAAGCATGAGGGAAACATCTGTTGTGTAAAACATCATAAAGAGCTATATATAAAAAAGAAACAGTCAGCCTTGTTCAGCAAGCCGGCGTTCAGAAGTGCTATCTACCTATCCATCCATCCATCCATCCAACCAACCCCACCCATCCATCCATCAATCCATCCATCTATAGTTAGATGGATAGATTTTTTAAAGCAAATTAAGCATTAGATTTGAAGTGAGTATTAGCCATTGGAGTTGGCGGAAGGTGCAATGTGTGCTGTTTTTTTATTGTAAACACAAGGAGATGATGGACGGAGTGCTGAAACTTTTCATACACTCACCCCCAATCACAGATCTGGGTTAAATCCATCATCATTCTTTAGCTCACTTCGCCACCTCAGTTAAGACCCAGCTATATGCAAATCAGTCTTGACCCTGTGCCTCATAGGGACAGTCCAGCCCGAATTGCCAAGCCAGGTCTTCCCTGAACCGGAAACAAGCATCCTGGGACCGGTTTCTGGGTAACACCCTTCATCAGCCAGGCTAGCTTGAATCCAGTGGCAAAGTGAGAAAGGGACCCACGTCTGGGCATACCCTGCCAACTTAGGGCGAACAAAGCAAACACAAGGAGATGATGGACGGAGCGCTGAAACTTTTCAGACACTCACCCCCAGTCACAGATCTGGGTTAAATGCATCATCATTCTTTAGCTCACTTCGACACCTCAGTTCAGACCCAGCTATATGCAAATCAGTCTTGACCCTGTGCCTCATGGGAACAGTCCAGCCCGAACTGCCAAGCCAGGTCTTCCCTGAACCGGAAACAAGCATCCTGGGACCGGTTTCTGGGTAACACCCTTCATCAGCCAGGCTAGCTTGAATCCAGTGGCAAAGTGAGCAAGGGACCCACGTCTGGGCATCCCCTGCCAACTTAGGGCGAACAAAGCAAACACAAGAAGATGATGGACGGAGCGCCAAAACTTTTCAGACACTCACCCCCAGTCACAGATCTGGGTTAAATCCATCATCATTCTTTAGCTTACTTTGCCACCTCAGTTCAGACCCAGCTATATGCAAATCAGTCTTGACCCTGTGCCTCATGGGAACAGTCCAGCCCGAACTGCCAAGCCAGGTCTTCCCTGAACCAGAAACAAGCATCCTGGGACCGGTTTCTGGGTAACACCCTTCATCAGCCAGGCTAGCTTGAATCCAGTGGCAAAGTGAGCAAGGGACCCATGTCTGGGCAGACCCTACCAACTTAGGGTGAACAAAGCAAACACAAGGAGATGATGGACGGAGCGCTGAAACTTTTCAGACACTCACTCCCCGTCACAGATCTGGGTTAAATCCATCATCATTCTTTAGCTCACTTCGCCACCTCAGTTCAGACCCAGCTGTATGCAAATCAGTCTTGACCCTGTGCCTCATGGGAACAGTCCAGCCCGAACTGCCAAGCCAGGTCTTCCCTGAACCGGAAACAAGCATCCTGGGACCGGTTTCTGGGTAACACCCTTCAGCAGCCAGGCTAGCTTGAATCCAGTGGCAAAGTGAGCAAGGGACCCACGTCTGGGCATACCTTGCCAACTTGGGTGCCGGGCTCACTGTGCCACTGGAATCAAGCTATCCTGGCTGATGAGGGGTGAAACCCCGAAACCGGTCCTAGGATGCTTGGTTCCGGTCCAGGGAGGACCTGGCTTGGCAGTTCGAGCTGGACTGTTCCCATGAGGCACAGGGTCAAGACTGATTGCATATGGCCAGGTCTAAACTGGGGTGGCATGGTGTGCAAAAGAATGATGGATTTAACCCAGATCTCTTGACTGGGGGTGAATGTTTTGATTTGTTCTGCATTCCGTCCATCAATTGTGTGTCTTTTGCTTTCTCGCCCTAAGTGCGCCGGGTATGCCCAGACGTGGGTCCCGGGCTCACTGTGCCACTGGAATCAAGCTATCCTGGCTGATGAGGGGCGAAACCCCGAAACCGGTCCTAGGATGCTTGGTTCTGGTCCAGGGAGGACCTGGCTTGGCAGTTCGGGCAGGACTGTTCCCAACTCATCTTAAACATATTAATGCCCATTCTCCCGCAATTTTAGGCAAGGAGATTAAATACCTACAATATGCTGATGATACTATTTTATTAAGTCAATCTGTCATAGGATTAAAAAGACTAATAGATTCTTTTAATCAATATGTTACCCAAAATGGACTTAAAATAAATATTAAAAAGACAAAAATAATGACTGTAGGGAAAACGAAATTAGGATTGAAAGAATGGAATATCAATGGTTTGGTCGTCGAATGTGTAAAATCGTATAAATATCTAGGAGTCACATTTGATGATAATATGTCGTTTAGGCAGCATTTTAATAACCTCAAGGCTAAGGGCACATCGCTGTCATTTGCTTTTAGAAAACTGAGGGATAAGATAGCATGCCCAAATTATGACCATCTGTTGAAGGTTATGAAATCAAAATTGATACCATCTTTAGATTACGGTTCTATTATCTTCCGTGGCAAAGACGCAAAAATCCTTGACGACATCGAAGTAAGAACTTACAAATCAGTTTTTAAGATACCCAGATATATTAGCCGTGCCAATATAAGATTAGAATTTGGCCTAAAAAGACAAATCTTGGCTAGACAATCTACATTTTTAAAAACACTATTGTCATTGTCTCGCGCTGAAGAAGGTTCCCTTGCAAACCAGTGTTGGCTCGAGATGATGAGAAATGAGTATGCGAGCAGCTGGCAAACATTCCTAAAAGAATGCCTATGTAATTTTGATTGCCCAAATTTAGAAGATGAAATCAGCAGTAAAATTGTCTATAAAAAATTAATCAATCAATCAGCCATTTTTTTGTCGACTTTAATAGATAAAGATGAACTTAGGGGAAAAAATCATTTATGGTCAATTGTAAACTCCTTTGGTAAATTGGCTCCCCAACCATATCTGTCGTTTTACTTAAATCCCTTAATTAAGAATAAATTTATGTTACTACGGCTCGGAAGATATCCGACTAAAGATGGAATCCCAAAATGGGAAAATAAATGGCCTTCCAATTTGTGTAGGTTATGTGGGTCCCGTGAGGAAACTTTAGTGCATATAGTAACTTTATGCCCCCAATTGTTAGTAGAGCGGAAAACCATCTTAAAGCCTATTTTTAATGAATTGGGGGTAAGATCTTGTAGAAATGCCATCATCTTTTGCCTTAGCGGTGTCAACGCTTACCTTATCTCCCGATTTGTTAAGTTTACTATTATAGCTGAAAGGAAACTTCGTAATACTGTTAATTGAATGTGAAAACTTTTATGACACGAAAATTATTTACAATGTTACATTACATTTTAGGGTTAAGTACTGTTTATTTTAAACCATTTTTTAATGCATTTTTATTGTTAATGTTGTTTCAATTGCAATTTTACTAAAGTTTCCTTCTAGAGTTATGCATGGCATATTGATAATTTTAGCTGCTAGCATAAGATATTTTATTATTTGTTGCTAAAAGCTTTCCAGCACAACTGCACTTTATTGCTAACGTTGCTCCAAATGCAATTTTATTATGGCTGTTTTTACTTTTTGTAAACTCATATAGTTTTAAAGTCTTTTTGGAGAATATTGTATGGTATATTGTAAACAATGGCAGCTAGCACAAAGCACTTTATTTCTTGATTGCCGATCATTCGCTGCTAAACAACTTATGTTGATGCTTATTTGTAGATCTTGCTTGAATATAAATGTACACTATAGTTACAAAATATTTATAAAGGGATCATGAATTTTTTTGTCTTCTATTTGATTGTCATAATCCTATTTTAATTTTATTTTATATGTGTACTTTGCTGTTTGTAATGATTTTAAATAATCAACAAATAAATAAATACCTACCTACCAGTGGCAAAGTGAGCAAGGGACCCACGTCTGGGCATACCTTGCCAACTTGGGTGCTGGGCTCACTGTGCCACTGGAATCAAGCTATCCTGGCTGATGAGGGGTGAAACCCTGAAACCGGTCCTAGGATGCTTGGTTCCGGTCCAGGGAGGACCTGGCTTGGCAGTTCGGGCTGGACTGTTCCCATGAGGCACAGGGTCAAGACTGATTTGCATATGGCCAGGTCTAAACTGGGGTGGCATGGTGTGCAAAAGAATGATGGATTTAACCCAGATCTCTTGACTGGGGGTGAATGTTTTGATTTGTTCTGCATTCCGTCCATCAATTGTGTGTCTTTTGCTTTCTCGCCCTAAGTGCGCCAGGTATGCCCAGACGTGGGTCCCGGGCTCACTGTGCCACTGGAATCAAGCTATCCTGGCTGATGAGGGGTGAAACCCGGAAACCAGTCCTAGGATGCTTTGTTCCGGTCCAGGGAGGACCTGGCTTGGCAGTTCGGGCTGGACTGTTCCCATGAGGCACAGGGTCAAGACTGATTTGCATATGGCTAGGTCTAAACTGGGGTGGCATGGTGAGCAAAAGAATGATAGATTTAACCCAGATCTCTTGACTGGGGGTGAATGTTTTGATTTGTTCTGCATTCCGTCCATCAATTGTGTCTCTTTTGCTTTCTCGCCCTAAGTGTGCCGGGTATGCCCAGACGTGGGTCCCGGGCTCACTGTGCCACTGGAATCAAGCTATCCTGGCTGATGAGGGGCGAAACCCCGAAACCGGTCCTAGGATGCTTGGTTCTGGTCCAGGGAGGACCTGGCTTGGCAGTTCGGGCAGGACTGTTCCCATGAGGCACAGGTTCAAGACTGATTTGCATATGGCCAGGTCTAAACTTGGGTGGCATGGTGAGCAAAAGAATGATGGATTTAACCCAGATCTCTTGACTGGGGGTGAATGTTTTGATTTGTTCTGCATTCTGTCCATCAATTGTGTGTCTTTTGTTTTTTTTATTGTGGCATGACAAACAATTGATGAACCAGAGACGAATACTCAGCTCCTGGTCCAGGTAGAAGTCCACATCACTGCAATGCCATGGGGTTGGCCCACAGATGTGCCTTTGAATTGTGATCTTCAATAAGAAAACAAATATATCTGCAAACCAGGTCTGTGCAGGGCCACAAGACAAGTGGAGAATTTAATGACCGGAGGGCACGGGGAGTCCTTCCTTTTTAGTTTGTCTGATTTTCCTTTCGAATACAGAGTTGCGAACGATAGTTAGATGAGCATTTGACAAAGCAGGGGTTCAATATCTGGAAAGACTTTAAACTGCGTCAACTCAGTTGTGCCCAGTAGAATGATTTGGATATGGATACCCGAAATCTACATATATTATTACTTGGCGAATGGACTACAACATAGCATCAAGTACTTAAGCCAATGAGAGAAGTGCTTCCATTTTGACCCTTTAAGTTTCATATAAGGGGCATAAGCTAAGCCTTGACTACAAACCCTAAAGCTCGCCCACGGGGAATCTGACAGCTGATGACTCAGGTGCTAAGGAATGTGCAGTGAAGCTTCAAGAATCACACAATTTGGCAATTTGTATGAAGTGTCAATAATTTTTAGGTCGAGCCTGGGCAGCGAATGCGCTGATTTGCGAGCCATGCTGTATTGGAGTATGTACTTGGAGCCCCGACCACTCTCCGCCCATATTTGCCATTGACTTGTGTCATTGTCCTTCGTAAATGCTGACTTCTGAATCGTTATTGGGCTTGTTAGTCCCTCTTTAACCCGCCTTGTCTTTATTTGTAACCTCCCATGAGGACTGACCCTTTTACTTCGGTTGTTACACGGTACGTCTCCTTTAGTCTGTAAGCACTATTTTCTTTCATGAGTTTCTCTTACTGCAGGAGGGTCTCTCATGCGCAGTTGTGACCACCGGCTTGTTTATTTAACACGTTGCAAAAGGGGAGCTCGTCAGGGGCCATGGGAGACAGAAGGGGGCACCTCAGCGATGCCTTCAAGTATTTGGAATACAATAGGTCTCACATTTGTGAGAGTTTAAGCTATTGGCATTGTAAATGACAATGCCTTTTATTTATGTTTTAAAAACCAAAACATAAATAAAAGGCATTGGGGGATATTCTCAAGAATGTGTGTTAACTATCGCCAAATTCGCTTAACGCAACTTCTCACATCGCAGTCTATCACGGGAAAATAACACCGTGTTAACGCACTATTCTCAACCCGGTGGCACCATGCAATAGTCTCACGATAACGTGACAAATGCCCGCGTTAAAATTAACGCGACGCCGAAAAAATGCGAAACACGAACGCGAAAAAAGTTGCGATGTCTCAAATCGTGAAACAAAAATCAGCGAGAACCAGGGACAGGCCTGCGATTCCCACGCGACATGCGGGAAAATGCACTATAAAAGCAGATGAAAAAAAAGAGAAAAAAATGTCACTGCGTAGCACCATGGACGCACCCAGACCGAGTGCAGAGGACAACGCAAACCCCACAGACGACCAGCCAGGAACCCCGGGGAAGGGCAAGGAGAAGAGGAAGAGGAAGACGGGGTCCAGTCCGCAGGAAAACCAGATCATCGTCACGGAGGCGACAGAACCCTACCAACAACTGTTCATCACCTCCACTGTGTCATCGGCAACACAAACGGAAATATGGCAGCACATCGTGAACAACGTGAATGCAGTCGGAGTGTCGAGGAGGACAATGGAAGAGGTCAAGAGGCGCTGGAATGATGTGAAGGGCAAAACCAAGAAGAAACCAGATGCCAACATGAAAGCAGCAACGCAGATTGGAGGTGGTGGACCAGCGGCACACCAGGAGCTGGATGACATTGAGAAAATGGTGGCCACAGTCATCAGTCGGGATACGGTGCCAGGAGGTGGGGATCGGGACACTGCTCAACATGACCTGACACAACATCAACAGGGTGAGTACCGACCAGGGACTGGGGTGACGGGGGGAGATGGGCACAATGGCACACATGCACAATTAAGTAGAGCACACTGCACACCCACAATGACTCTGGATCATGTCCCTGATCTCCGTGTCACACTGCAGCACACATACAGAAACTCAGGGAATGTGTGCTGAAATGAATTTTTTTGCACATGCTGTGCCTGTGGTCATTTTGTACTGTCTCATGATTGCTAAGGACTGTCACAATGTGACGTCCTCATGTGAAGAAATTGTCAATGATGTTGTTCCTACGGGCTGGCATTGGTGCGTACACATATGTTGTGCAACACACAACATGCAACGATCATCTTGCACACAATGTCTGGGCTGTACAGGAGCCTCCCACCTGTGATGTCCAGGCACCTGAAACGTGACTTCAACACGCCGAATGTGCGTTCCACGATGCCCCTGGTGCGTTTGTGGGCCGCATTGTACTAACTCTGGGCCTGGGTGTTCGGGGCTCGGAGGGGTGTCATCATCCAAGGGCAGAGTGCATATCCTTGATCACCTGTGACAGTGCAGAGAGACATGAGTCAATAGTTGGTTCTGCATGATGTGTTGGCAGGCTCACTAGTTGATTGGCGTGAGATATGTGTGTCATAGTGATTCCTGTTTGACATGTACTGCTTGTAGCAAATGAGCGCCATCAATGTGTATTACGTAGCCTCACTGCTGCTCCTCCCTCCCCCCGAGCCTAATTACTTGTGTGCGCTGCGCAGTTGCATCACTTGCACTCCTACGGCACACCATTGTCATGCCTGTCTGCGCATGTCCACAAGCCTGACAACGACATTGTGATGTTATGCGTTGAAGGTGGGCGGCCACGTGTGTGTAGGCCTATGGTAAGGATAGGGCGGACACAGATGTAGAGTTCATGGCTGGCTGAACCCGCGATGCGGTCGAGGCAAGACCTTTGGCTCATGCTGTGGTAATAGCGATACACACACAACAGTTGGCATGTATGATCCCGGAGCGGGCTTGCGCTCATTCATTTATCCCTTCGGCCGAGCCCGCACTCCCGGGGCATGTTACATTGCAACTTTGTCCATTGCGGGACGAGTGGCGCCGACACTACAACAGAGACACACGCATTAGGTACTTCATTGGCAAGCCCAACACTTAACCACGCCCAGAGCCCCGGGGTGATTATCCACACCCCTACGCTGGACTGTCGTACGCCAGCCCACTCCGGCAATGCCTACAGGGGGGTACGACACAGCTACATGTCCCAGGTCTCCCCCACTGCCTGAGGTGACATGGTTGCGTCCGCTGTACACAGCACAATGCAATGTGGTAGGGCCCGGGGCCCTCATGCACACACAATGACCACACAGACACACTTAGATAGTTTGTGGAACTGGCTCGAGCACGTGCGCCCGGCCCCTTTTATTGCCAGGGTCACATGTCCAGTGACGCCTGTGCTGGATGGGTGTGGGGTGAGTGTGAGCCAGCCCTCAAGGAGTGGTTGGTGCTGGCAACAACTACAACAGTGATCAGACAATCAGAAGTTCACAGTACAAACAGCAAGGGTCCATGACTTGAGCTGCACAGAGTTAGTGGCCCCGGATGCACAGCGGCCGGCACATGGAACACCGCCACGGGGCGGTGACTACCGGTGCACTGAGGAAGGGCCACGAGAGCTGAGCGGGTCCTCGTCGATGTCCAAGGTGAATGTTGCAGAGGGTATTGGGGGACAGTGGAAGGTGTTCTTCCACGGCATGATACAGAGGGCAGTACCAAGCAGACACAGGCAATATGGAGAAGATGAATGCTACAGACTCATTTTTGACACCAAGTCAGAATCAGCTACACGATGATGAAGACAACCCCCAGGCCATAGACTCAGACGCCACCAAAGCTCAACCAGAGAGTGTCCATGAATTTCGGGGCACGGAGTCAGTGGCACCAGAGCTGAAAGGGGATGCAGTCTGCGATGAGGCCTGTACAATGGTATAAACTCTGCCATAAATAAATCAAGACTCCGTTCCAAATGTGTGACCTACTTGACCGCAGTGTCTGCCGGAGGCAGCGGTCAACGTGGGCCAACCGCTGTTCAGGCAGCTCCTCCTGGTACTCGTACACACGGCTTTTGAATGCCATGTGGCGATGATTTGTGGTTGATGGAGGTAGAAGCACCAGAGCTGAGCGTGTGTGCAGCCTGCGACGATGCTGTGTCCTGCCTGGCCCGGACTGGATTGGATTGGTGTGAGGCCTGCTGGACCGCAGTGTAGGCAGTACACAGGTGACTCCGCGGTGCTGGACCGCAGTGTAGGCCGAAGGCAGTAGTCAGCAAGGGCCCACAGACACGTTGGAATGCTATGCACAGAGTTGGTAGCAAAACCAAAGGGGATGATGGACGGAGTGTTGAACATTGCAAGCACTCACCCCCAGTCAACTGATCTGGGTTTAATCCATCATCATTCTTTAGCTCACTCCGCCACCCCAGTTCAGACATGGCCATATGCAAATCAGTCTGACCCTGTGCCTCATGGGACCAGTCCAGCCCGAACTGCCAAGCCATGTCTTCCCTGGACCGGAAACAAGCATCCTGGGACCGGTTTCTGGCTTACAGCCGTCATCAGCCAGGCTATCTTGAATCCAGTGGCAAAGTGAGCAAGGGACCCACATCTGGGCATACCCTGCCAACTTAGGGCGAACATAGCAAAACCAAAGGGGGTATGGTGATATAAAATCTGCCATAAACATATGTACTCTGCCATTGTATAATCAAGACTCAGTTCCAAATGTGTAACCTACTGGCCCGCAGTGTACGCCGGAGGCAGCGGTCAGCAAGGGCCCCCAGCCAGGTGTCCTTGGCTTGCGATGCACAGAGTTAGTGGCACCAGAGCAGTTGTTGGTAGTGTTCGGTCACCTCCGTAACGAGGATCCTTTTTTCATCCGGACTGAACCGCTTCTTCCTCTTACTCCTCGCGTACAATGATATGTACTCTGCCATTGAACAATCAAGACTCAGTTCCAAATGTATGACCTACTGGACCGCAGTGTAGGCTGGAGGCAGCGGTGGAGCACGTCAATGAGAAAGGAGTACTGGAGGCCTGTGTTGCGGAGGCCGTGATGGTCTGACGAGGCTGCCATGGTCGCGGGCCTCGGGCTTGGAGCTTGTACTGGCACGTGGTGGGCCCTCTTTGACACACGCCGGTGTTGGCAGGTAAGCAGTGAGGCCTGGGTGCACTGGGGCGGGCAAGACGGGTCTTGGGACCAGCGGCCTGGGGTGCAGCAGGCGCACAGGATCGCAGGCACCGCCGCTCACGGCGTCGGACTCGTGGCGGGGTGAGAGGCGCCGCCCTGGCAGACACGTTGGCCGTTCCGAAAGAGAACCACGCCCAGAGTAACAGGCTTTTTATTCACACCCCTACGCTGGCCTGGCGTACGCAGGGCCAGCCCACTCTGCTCACGCTTACAGGGGGGGGGACGTAACGAGCTACATTCCCGCGTACTTCCCCACTGGCTGCGGTAACATGGTTGCGTCCACTGTCCAGTACACTGCAGACACCATCAGTGTATGTCGACATGGAAATGTCTGTGGTCTGCATACTCAAGTCTGTCCAGCACATCCACGCCACACTTGGCGTTGTGTACATTCACATTCATGGGTCACTTGCCTCCTTCGCACATGCCTGGTTCCCACCTCTCCCCACATTCTGCTATTGTGTGGCTGAGGTGCCATGCCGTTGATGGCTTGTGTACATGGCTAGCCCAGGTTGCCACAGTAAGTTGTGTTGTCGTGTCTGGAATGTGGGGATGTTGGTTGTCATGTTGTATGTGATTTTGTGACGTGTGCATTCCCAGAGTTGTGAGTTGTATGTTGGTGGAGTTGAGGTGTGTGGTGTGTTCAGTTGTTACTTACCGACGAGCAGTGCATTTCCATAGGTGCCATCCTGAAAGCGCTGGTTGATGATGGACTGTCGGAAGATGAAGGAATCATGCACACTGCCTGGGTAGTTGGCGACGGCATTGGTGAAGAGTCCCCGGTGGTCCACTATTGCCTGCACATTGATGAAATGCGTGTGTTTCCTGTTGTGGTAATTGTGTGCAGTGGCGGCAGGGGGCACGAGGAGTACATGTGTGCAGTCGATTGCCCCCAACACGTGCGTGAAGCCAGTTATGGCGTAGAAGCCTTGCTTGATCTCCAGCTGTACCTGCGCAGTGTGTGGGAAGTAAAGTTGCTGGGGTGCCAAGCTGATGATGGCATCCAAGACAGGTGTGAGGAACTTTGACAGGGCTGGCTGTGAGACTCCTCCGACTCTGGCAGTTGTTGGCTGGAAGGTCCCAGAGGCCAACAGGTGCAGCACGGCCAGCAGCTTTGTCTGCGGAGGGATGTTGGTTCTCCGCTGTGTTGGTACCGTCAGCCTGTGGGCAATGAGGGTCAGGATGCGGAGGATGGTTGTCCTTTTGAGCCTGTAGTGGGCAATGACTTTCTCTGGCGTTAAGTCTCCGAGGCTGGTGCATTTTTGGAAGGTCCGGTGTCTTTGTCTGCGCTGCCTCTGTGGTAGCCCAGAGGGGTCCGGGGGGGGGGGGGGGTTCCTGGCGGTGGTGGCAGTGGGTGTTGTGGCCCTCTTGGGGCTCCGAGCTGCATGATCAGTAGCTCCATGGCATCTGTTGTTCTTCTGGTGTGGCTGTGGGCTGGGCTCCCTTTTATGGTGCAGGTTGTCGTACGACTTAGCACCAGGTAGGAGCAGGTGCTAAATCCATGCTGCTAACGCGCCTTATCGCATGTTTTTGACTCTTATCGCCGATCTGGCTGGTCGTTGGGAATGTTGCGGAGTGGTGTTTTCGCAGGTTTTTGCATGGGAACGCCTACTCTGCATCTCATTAGCGTTAGTTGCCGGTGTCATCCGCGGCGAAGTTTTTTGCGGCTGCTATCGCAGGAAAACTGGTGATATCGGCTGTTAGCACCAGCTTGTGAATGGTGCGATGAATTTATCACCACTTTGGCTGCGATAAAGTGCCGCTAACTCGGCGATAGGTCCTTGAGAATATGCCCCATTGTCATTTACAATGCGAATAGCTCAAACTCGCGTAAATGGGAGACCTATTGCATTGCAGATGCTTGTTTGAATATCGACTGAATATGTAATCCCCGCTAAATCACTTTTGACTCTCCACAGCAAATTTATGAACTTCCAACTAGACTTTACACACCAACATTCCTGCAGTCTTTAAACTGATGCTTAGCTGGATTAGGAAGGACATTTTTTTAAATTGTCTTGGCTGCAAAAAGGAGAAACAGATTTTGTTCACAGGGTGCTGTCCGGTTATTGATTTGCTAAATTCTGGAGAAATTTGTTTTCGGTGTTCGGTGAAGTGATGCCGAATTAGCCCACAATCATCCAACCTCAGTACTGAGGCTCAAGTGATGAGGGCACTGACCCTCAGTGGGTTTATGCTCGTGCACAGAGAAGGAGAGGAGAGGATGTGTTCTGAAAGCTTGATTGCCGACTTTGGAGCTGGGGAACCAAGGTTCGAGCCTAGGGGTCGCGTCCACATCCTATGATTCTGGCCAAATCACTTAATCTCCCCGTGCCTACCAAAAAAAAATAATTAATGTGTCCTTGTGTAACGTAACCGGTGCTCATGTAAAGCGCTCCAATACCTTTGGGTCAAGTTCGCGCTATATAAATCTGCAAAAAAAAAAAAAGATGGAAGTAGGTAATTAAGCTCTCAAACAAAGCTTTTCACATCAGTCAGAATGTATTCCCCTGAGTTTAAAAGGCCCTAGATGGTGGCTCACGGGAGGACCTATCCAAATGGATCAGTTTTTATCTAGCAAGTCACTAGAGCGAGCCCCCGCCATGTTCTTTCGGGGAAAAGGAATCCTGTCCTCAGGTTGCTTTCCTGTTTATTGTACTCTAGATGCAAATGAACCATGTCGCAACAACCCCACTGCTTTAGAGAAGGAAAGAATGCCTGTGAAGAGAAATGCCTTCGTTCCTGAATACATTATCTAAACTGTTAAAAGAAAACTTTTTTTTCATTTGCGTCCCAGAAACCTGTGTTCAAAGCGTGCGGTCCTCTTTGATGTTTGAAACGGGGGCATACGCACCGTTACTAAGAGCATGACCTTCCGGGTCACCATACGTAGACGCGCAGTGACGTGAGTTACTCGGTTGGAGGAGCTTACATTAAATTGCTTGTTTTTTTCTCTTTTGCTTAGTAATGCTAATGTGTTCTGGGAACGCCAGGGCAACACACGACCTCGCTTCTGTAAAACAGCTTTTTAAACTACTGTTGTTTTAACTTAAATCATTGTTTTGAACCATTTTACCCTATATTTTCCAGAATTCTATCCATGTGTTCTGAGCACCGGGGAAGGGACAAGTTGGATTTCAGTCCTTATGTTTTTTCCTTTGTTACAACTTTCCTGCTTGCCCTCGCAGGTCAGGCTGTGGGAGCCCAACCTGATTGGTATTAATGCATGCAGCAATTCGTGTGGTTAATGTTCAATCCCAGCACCATGTTAACTGCCTCATCGGCTACCCCCCACTCGGCGCTGCACCTTGTAATGGCTTGTGAATGTGATATTATAGATTGTCAGACAGAACTTTATATGGTAGGGAAATAAACCTGCTTCAGGTGTCAGTTGAAGGTCACTTTCTGGACGTGATAAGCTTCGCTTCCTTATGTTGTGGCACAAATGAGAATTCCCTTCCGGGTCACTTAGTGGGTTAGTGCAGAGAACCATTTATTACTGGGCTACTTATGGCATCCTCAGGCCATTGATTAGTAAGCCAGGCAAGTTAATTTCTCAAGATGAGATGAACATGCTCCGCTTTAGCTCGTTTTCTTTTCTCTCCACTCCCAGGATGTCACGCTGTTAAAGTGTTTTATTTAATAATATTTACATTTAATAAAAGTTTTTAATATATTGCAAATATGCTCATAAACACAAGGAAAAAGTAAAAGCCGAAGTTGAACAAGGCGGGCTAAGCCAATAGGTTCGACTCTTGCTTTTGAGCTCTGACAGAAGCAATCCAAGTGTCTGCTGGAGTGCAAAACTGTTTAAAAACTGATTCATCTGTGTATACAAGGAGTAGAAAAGATAAAGAATTACAAGGAATGATGACAAAGTGTACTTTTTTCTGATATAATTCTAATGGATGCGGAAGGATATATCTAAACAACCAATAACAAGAAGGTAAGACTAAACTACTCGTGGGCTGATCTACGATGTGATTGACAATGTCTCAAATTAATGCTGAAGGTTCCTAAGCCAAAGAAATCAATGACTGAAGGCGGCTGAAACAAAGTCTTTAGGAGTATGTATAGAATAGAATATGTCCACCATGAATGCCATCACCGGTCAGATCTAAAAAGAAGATACAAAATGTGGGTCATAGCAAAATGTTAAATACAAAATGGTCAATCAAAGCATGTCATGAGCTCCAATTCAAAATTAAAAAAGTATAAAAGTACTTGCAGTAACTGCAATATTTCTGTACATTTCTTACTCAAAACCATGTCAGCTCATGTTTACAGAACTGTCCAGGTATTAATTAGGCATCTAAATTTCCAATGAATTTCCAGATTTGCAGTAATTGAATATATGCTTAGGTGTCAAAATCTATGGAGACTCCCACTTCAAAAATGCAAGGCCAGCATTCATCAATTTCAGATAAACCATTTTTTATCGCACTGTCTTTCCTTTTATTGGAAGTACATAAAAATACAGACAGAATTC
This sequence comes from Calotriton arnoldi, assembly GCA_963921515.1. Classification (NCBI taxonomy): domain Eukaryota; kingdom Metazoa; phylum Chordata; class Amphibia; order Caudata; family Salamandridae; genus Calotriton; species Calotriton arnoldi. Next base: position 196,729 of record CAWUFW010009314.1, read on the forward strand.
AGAAATGTGCCACATCTTCAGGATAGAGGTCCTAGAATTCTGAGGCTTTCTTAATATTGTGGAAAAGGTCTTACTTTTCCCGTTTTGTACAAACTGCTTTTTAGTCCAGTGTTCAGTGACAGGACCTAAAGAAACCCACCTCAGACACTTGCCCTTCAGTCTTATCCATCTGGCATGTGCCCGACTGCCTACGATACCAGCCCAGCTCTCACTGGCCGTCATTCTGCTCCGGTGAGGCTTATTGGAGGATTAATCTGCCCAGGAGCTACTATACCTTTGCGGTTTTGTCCAGGGCAGATTTACCACCTGAGTTTGAGTTTTGCAGGTTGGTATAAGGGATAAAATGAGGTTATGGTTTTAATGCAAGACAGAAACTCTATATCTGAGATACAAAATTCTGAATAGGAAGGTTTTCACCTGCGGAAATATTGCTCGGAATTACTTGGCGAAAAGTTATGTAGAGGGAGCTCACCGGCTCAGTGAAAAATTTGAGCTCACCTTGTAACATAAAATTGGACACAAAAGTAATCTGGGCCTGAGTAGACATAACTTGCCCAGTTAGAGAGAGGCAGCGGCATTCCATTCCCATTACTGGGCAAGACAAAGGTGAACCAGCTTGCTCAGGGAGGCTATCAGGCATAATTCAGGCTCCACTTCTTTCGTTCTGAGGAGGAACCATACCCCTCCATATAGGAACCAATTGTATGATGACTGGAGCAGTATCCTAGGGCACCCTGGGGGATGCCCCCTGTCCAGTTTCGAGTGGCCCCGGGTGCGAAATCACTGTCTTAGTCTCCCTTAGTCTTGATGAAAGCAGACGGAACCTGAGTTAAAAAAGATGTCTGCACGTGTGAATGCAAGTGACTACTATAGCCTTATAGCCCGCCGTAGCGGGCTATACTGGCTATTAAAGGCCCGCTCCCGTGTTAAAGGCCCGAGCCGAAGGCGAGGGACTTTAACAAGGGACCGGGACTTTAAAAGCCGGTATAGCCCTGCTACGAAGGGCTAAAAGGCTATTAGAACATTCTGCCACTAGAGGGCAGAATGTTCTCAACAAATAAAACAAAGGCTTCTCGAAGCTCGAGGGGATTTAAATCCCCTCGAGCTCCGAGAGGCCTTTGTAAAACATTGGAATGTTGCTCTGCGGGCCTTTACCGTCCCGTAGAAGCAGGGAGCACTCCATTGTCTTCAATGGAGCTCCCAACATTCCAATGTTCTAATCTGTGTTATACTGAGCCCTCTGCAGTTCCACACCATATATAAAGGATACATCGCAAAATGATTTTCAAAGGCCTTCAGGTGGTAGGTGCCATGATTTCAAAATTTAAAGATACTCACTTTATCAATTTTGGATGGTAAAAAGTTGTGGCAGGCTTGCTGGGATTCAAACCTATGACCCACTCGTCCCAGGGTTGGCACTCACCACCTCAAATGTAATAACAACTGCCTAAAATCAACATCAGACCAAAAGAGGCACTGCACCATGCCTGCTGAATGAAGAGCAGGAGGGGGGTTCAAACATTCAATTACCTGGGCAGAACCAAGCACAAAACCAAACATTCTGTTAAAAGAACAACAGACCTATAACGAAGTATATTCTCTTTTCCTTTGCCAACCTCATTTCCTATGAGAAAAGTGATGTCTGGTTACCCTTTGCCTGCTCCAAATCAATCCACCTCCACCCTCAACCACAAAACAGAACATAGGTAGGCACCTGTCATCTTTTTAATTAAAAAAATATGTCCTTGATGTAATTATCCACCTTATTGTTCAATTTTACTTCATGTGAAAGGTGGCCCATTCATGTTCATTGCTAGAAACAGTCACCCAAAGATCCTGTGACCTGAAGCAAATGAAACAAGAGCTGACAAAGTCAATAGGTTTGACTTTTACAGGGTGAAACGTTTTGTGTGCTCATAGACAATACAGAGACACCAATAGACTGATGATGTGGTAATTCATATGAAGGTAGGTGGAACAGAGATTAGGAATTTATGTATGTTACTACAATACAGGGTGCAGACTAAGAAGTTGGCTGTAGGTGGCGTAGAAGCAGAGAATGAGAAACACGTCAGGGAGATGGCCAGTGCAGTGGACAGCCCGAGGGTGAGCTGTGACACAGGACATTGAAACCTTGAGTAGGCTAAGGTATGTGGTATAAGTATGTACTCAGTTGGTATCCCTAGTATGGGACCATCTCACCTTCTTAGGGAGATGAGAGGTGGGGAAGTGGGGAAATTGGTAGCTGAGGCACAAAGGGGTTAGTTGAAAAGTGGGAATAATGGGTCGGTGCAGTTCAATTAAGATTTTGAATCAGGGATTGGATTATCAATTCCAGGTTGTGCACTCGGATCATCTACTGATATGGGCTGAAGTGAAACATACCACTACACCAGCATACCACGGCAGGTTGAAGGTCACCATGAAGGCCTTAAACACCCCCAAAGAACATCCCACGGACTGGAATCCCTTGCCCTGTTTTTTATTTCCCAACCTTGTGATGCTGCGTGGTGCCAGCGCTGCAAGCTTGGGGAATAGAAAAGAAAGCAGAGACCTAGGAGGCTCGAAAAGAGACAGAATGCCAAAAGACATTGCACAAAATGTTTACATGCCTACGCATGATTTAGCACATTAACAAGCAGACCTGTTGACTTTGCCAATGCTTGTTGTCGATGTGTTTGCTGTTCCTATATTTTACTAGCCCATGGTAACTTTTTGTATTAGAGTTTCAAAATGTGTGAAATTCATATGTTTTGGTTTGCACATCTGTGAAATTCTGCATATTTTTCCGCCGGAGACCCGATTGATCAGGTAATATCTTCCAGAGACATTTTCTTGTTGAGCCAGTTCCCTGATAGTAGCTCGTGTGACATTTGAATGCCCTCACGTTCAATTTCCATGTGAGATACTATGAAGTTAATTTTGCAAACTTTTGCATAAATTCATCTATGTTCCAGAGCAATTCATGATTCAAATTTTTGCCATTTCACAGTGGCCTGGATTTGACCATTTTTCGTCTCAAGTTCAGCACAGGGAGATTGCATTAAAGTCAGGATTTTAAATGAATAAGTGGTTTGACCGAACCAATTTATTTGTTCTTTTTGCTGCCAGAATTTATTGAGGTAAACAGTTTGCATAGAAGGGACTCCTTGTAGATAATGGCAATACCCCATCTGTTTTTTGTTCTATTGAGGTGGAAGACATTGTGTCCAAGTGTTAGGATAGTGGCATGGAGTAGGGTGCTGGCCCACACATTGCAAGATGGCCTTCCCCCGACGTCTCCCGGTGCTGCTTACTTATGAGTGACAACACGACAACATGCTGATCTTGAGTTACTCCAGTGTTGCTATTTTTGCTTTGATGCTCTTTGTTTGATGTTGCTACACGAATATATTACTGCGTATATTAATGTATGTACTCAAACGTGTACAATGTAAACGTGACTGTTCTCGCACAGTCTGTGATGTTAAGAATCTTACAAGCCACACTGTGCAACACGTTGTTATTAATAAAAAATACATTTAAAAAAAAGGATAGTGGCATGGAGGAAGGACAAAACCAGGTTCCCCTCTGGGCAATAGCACCAAAGTCACTGTCTTGGACAAGTGCAGACATAGTGGTTGCATTAGGAAGTGCCAGCCTACAGTTCAGGGGCCCTATTATGTGTAGGGCGCACTTTCCCTGGTTGTGCCAGGCGCACCTTAAAACAGGTGCGCAGGGTGCAAACCGGGAAAATGCGCTCTATTACATAGAATGCGCTGCCCCCAGGGCAGCCTTGAACTCGTGCTGTCCTGGGTGCAGCGTATTCAAGTGAAATACGGAGCGGCTTTGAAGCCGCTTTGTGTTTTACTGTGCAGGCGACAATCCGCCTGCACTTTTAAGGGGATTAGATGTCCTCTTGCAGGTGGGTGCAGTGAGTGGCTGCACCCACCTGCAAGGGTATGTCTGGAGGGTCCATAAGACCCCCTTTCCCCCCTCCAAAGGGCTGCTCTCAGGGAGCGCACGACGCACTGTCAGTGCGCCTCCTGAGAGCTTCTTTGCCTTTGCGCCCGCGTCTGTAATACCGCGCAGGAGCAGAGGCAAAGTAATTCCCTCATTTGCATGGGCCACACCCCCACGCAAATGAGGGAACGCCCTCTTGAGAAAACACTGGCGCTGTATGTGCGCCAGCGCTTTCAGTATTACAGAAGGAAACGCACAAGCGTCTGCGGCCCCTGTTGTAATATCAAAGTGCCCCAGGGGCACGCAAAGCGGGCGAAAATGCCCTTTGCGCCCCCGGGGCACCTTGTGTGATATAGCCCTAGATGGGCAGCTTTGTTGTGGTTTGTAGGAGAAGGGTCAGTGGGTTTGAGATGACATGATTTTTCTGGGTTACTTGAGCTGATTGATGTTGATTGTGTTCAGGATGTCTAGCGCTGGAGATTCTGGTAATTTAATGAATTGTGGTATCTGCAATCGATGAGTATTTAGGTCTGTGGGTTGTGTCAGAGATAATTCACACATAGCAATGGTCTCAAGTATGGAGTTGGTCTGTGTATTGTGCTACACGGGGGTAGGTATGATGAGTGTGTTGTAAAATGGCTGGGTGTCAGGAAAGTAGTGCCTTTGGGAGAGAGATGGAAGGTGTGAATAATGAATAAGTGGAGTTGAGTTCTATGAAGAGTAAATTTGTGACTATTGTTTTGTGTTGCTGGACTAGACCCAGGAGGCTGTATTGAAAGAGGGAATTGCTACTGAGAGTGTAGTGGGGTTGGTGCCTGACAGTATTTTGGTCTGTAAGTTGAAGAGTGTCTTTGTTCAGGCTTAAACTCCTGGATACCGTGATTTATGCTGGTATGAGAACGGTATTAATTCTCTTAGGAGTATGTTGGTGATAATAAGAAGGTAAGGGGAAGGAGAGTGGTGAACTGGTAGTGTCATAGTCAGTGGACATATTTTTACATGGTATATGTATTTACGTGTCAAGCCATGTTAGAAGATTCTAGGACCTTCAGGGTATCAAACAATGTTGTGACAGTATGGAGTTTGCCATTGAGGCTTGGATCGCGACCATCCCACTTTCATACATGGTCATGTGTAGCTCACATTTATGGTTATGGTATTCTGAGACAGTAAGTTTTTCCCCTAACAGATTTGAGGCTCTGACTCTGATCCTGCACAAACTCGAGCAGGCGCAAATATTGAAATTCTTAATTATGGGTCTATTATTGATTTTGGTGCCACAATCTCCAAATCTGCGTATTGTGCCTCAATTTGCAACAGATGTATCTCAACCTGGTATATATATCTCACCATTGGGATTATAGTATTTACTGGTGTTAGAAATGGGATTTCCGGTAGGCTAGGGCGAGTGCCGGAGCCAGGCAGAAACCTCCACTCTAGTCAGGGTAAGGGAGTTACACTCCGAAAAATAACCCCTGCTCACCCCCTTGGCAGCTTGGCACGAGCAGCCAGGCTTATCTTAGAGGCAGTGTGTAAAGCGTTTTGCACCCAACCGACAGTAACACAGTGTAAGCACTACAAAACGACACTACACCAGTTTTAGAAAAATAAACAATATTTTTATATACTTTCAACCAAGACCAAAGACGATAAAAATCCACAATACTATATAAAAAAAAGGTCTGTAGCTATCCAAATAAGATTCACACAAAGTTCATTGATGTCGATAGCTCCGTCCGGGGCTATCACGGCGTAGTGAGCAAACAAATCCAAACAGTTCTGGCTGGCCGCAGGTCGCAGGCCAGCTACGGTGTCGGGAGGACCCGCAAACAGTACCTTTCAGAAATGCAGGGCGATGAGGCCCTTGAAGCCACTCGCGTTGCAGGTCGAGCTCCTTTCTGATGGGATCAGGAGCGCTGGCGCCGGCAGGCGTCGTGTGCTGCGGTGCGAAGTGCAGCGGTATGGCGTGCGGTGCCCTCAGGTCGCGGTGCGAGCAGCGGCTCGGTGGCAGCGTCGTATGGCGTCGTCGGTGAGACCAGGGTCGCGGTGCGAGATGAAGGCGGTGCTCGTCACGGTGCTGGCAGGTCATGGTGCAAGCAGCGGCGGCGTCGTTGCTGAAGCGCTGTCGTCGGCTGACGAACTGGAGTCGATGGCGCCGGCGTCGGTAGACCAAAGCTGCGGTGCGGGATGAGGGCGGTGTGGCGTGTAACTTTACGAGCGGTGCCCTCGAACCACGGTCGAAGCAGCGGCGTAGATTTCGGCATGGAGCGTCGTCATCGGGGATGCCAAGGCGTCGTCGTGAAGTGAGGCGGTGCGGAGTGCAGTGCCCACAGGTCGCGGTGCGAACAGCGGCTCGGTGGCGGCATCAGCAGGCGCCGTCGGTGAGACCAGGGGCGCGGTGCGGCGTTGCGGCAGTTCCCTCTGTGGTGCCAAGGCGTCGTGGTGAAGCGAAGCAGTGCGGAATGCGGTGCCCACAGGTCGCGGTGCGAGCAGCGGCTCGGTGGCGGCGTCAGCAGGCGTCGTCGGTGAGACCAGGGTCGCGGTGCGGCATTGCGGCGGTGCCCTCTGCGGTGCCTTCGGGACACGGAGTCGGCAGCGGCGTCGTCGACGTCGTCGAGTTGCTTTTCTTCTGTTGCAGCACAAAACACACAGTCCCCAGTGTTGAGGGCAGAAGAACTTGAAGTCTTTGCTGTTCCTGAGACTTCTTGAACAGGGGGCAAGCTCTACCTCAAGCCCTTGGAGAAACTCACAAAAGTAGATTGCAGAAAGTCCAGTCCAGGCCTTTCACTGCCCAAGACAGAAGCAGCCACTGCAGGCCAACACAGCAAAGCACACAGCAAAGTGGTAGTTCCTCCTCACAGCTTCTCCAGCTCTTCTTCTTGGCAGTCTTCTTGATCCAAAAGAGTTCTAAAGTTCAGGGGTCTGGGCCCCAGTATTTGTACACAAAAATCCTTTGATCTTTCAGGCAGAGGGTGTCTGTGCCCGGCCAGAACCAGTTCGGCCTTTTCTGGTGTGATTTCCTGGCAGGAGGTGGAGGCGGCATTTGTCAGAGGCAGACCAGGCCCTTTGAGGTGCAAGGAAATCTCCTCTCTCTTCCCCCATCGCAGCCCAGGTCTGTTCAGCCCTTTCCTGACCTACCTAGACTATCTGGAGCCACACCCGCTCCCCAGCCTTCTGTCATCCAAAACCCAGACAGGCAATCCACATTCCAGCAGAGGCACACGGGATGACCAAGCAAAATAATACCCACTTTCTAAAAGTGGCCTTTATGAACTCGGAATGAAAAGGGCACCTTCGCTAAAAGCTGCGTCTTTAGATTTCGAGTTCAGGCATACTAAACTTCATTTCTTTACCTCCTTCCCCGTTAGGTTTATAAGATGTTATAAACAAAACTGCCCAATCCATCCTACGGGGAAGGGGGGACCTTGCAATAGTGAAGAGCGAATTTGGTTGTATTCACTATCAGGACACGCCACACACACCCGGGCATGTCCTGCCTTTCACATACAATGCACCCTGCCCATAGGGGTACCTTGGGCCTACTTTAGGGGCGCCTGACATGTAAGAAAAGGGAAGGTTCTGTGACTGGCCAGTGTGGGCACGGGCCGAGTCAACCTGGCAGTCGCAACTGCGTACAGACTCTGCGATGGCAGGTCTGAGATACCTTTTTCCGGGCTACGTACGTGGGTGGCACAATCCATGCTGCAGGCCCACGAGTAGCATTTGATTCACAAGCCCCGGCACCCGTAGTGCACTTTACTAGGGACTGACACGCAAATCAAATATCCAATTGTGAAAACATCAATCCATAACACACTTTACCACAGGAGCACCTGCACTTTCCCACTGATCAGCAGTGCGAAAAGTGCGCAGAAACATTACGCCAGCAAAAACAGAGTCAAAACCGGGAGGTCAGAAAGCAAAAACTCTGGGGAAACACGCCAAAAGATGCCAAGTCTAACACATGTCCCCTCCAGCTGAAAGTAGGGAGAACTACCCACTCGCCTGGGAGTTCTCTTCACTAAGGCGGAAGAGCCTGGACAGGCCATCTGCGTTGGCGTGCTTGTGCCAGGGCGGTGTTCCACCGTAAAGTCCATTCCCTGTAGGGAGATGGACCACCTCAGCAGTTTTGGATTCTCCCCCCTCATCTGCATTAACCATCTGAGGGGCCTGTGGTCGGTCTGAACCCGGAAGTGAGTTCCAAACAGGTACGGTCTCAGATTCTTCAGCGCCCAGATCACAGCGAAAGCCTCCCTTTCTATGGCACTCCACCTCTGCTCCCTGGGGAGTAGTCTCCGGCTAAGGAAGACTACCGGCTGGTCTAGGCCCTCTTCGTTCAGTTGTGAGAGCACTGCTCCCACTCCATGCTCTGACGCGTCGGTCTGCACGACAAATTCCTTCGAGAAGTCGGGTGCCTTGAGCACGGGGGCCGTGCACATGGCGGCCTTCAGGGCATCAAATGCCTTCTGGCAGGACTCAGTCCAGATCACCTTTTTTGGCTGCTTCTTGGAAGTCAGCTCAGTTAAGGGGGCAACAATGGTGCCATATCCCTTAACAAACCTCCTGTAGTACCCGGTGAGTCCTAAGAAGGCCCTCACCTCTGTCTGGGTCTTGGGGGGCTCCCAAGCCAGAATGGTGCCAATCTTGGGTTGTAGGGGCGCCACCTGGCCGCTCCCTACCTGGTGTCCCAAGTACACCACCGAACCCTGCCCGATCTGGCACTTACTGGCCTTAATCGTGAGGCCTGCCTTCTGCAGCGCCTTAAACACTTCCCCGAAGTGCTGCAGGTGTTCGTCCCAACTGGAACTGAACACCGCAATGTCGTCCAGGTATGCGGCGCTGAATTCCTCCAGCCCGGCCAACACCTGGTTGACCAACCTCTGAAAGGTGGCAGGGGCATTCTTCAACCCGAAAGGCATCACACAGAACTGGTAATGTCCTTCCGGGGTTGAGAATGCGGATCTTTCCTTGGCCCCCTCGGTTAGAGCAATCTGCCAGTACCCCGACGTTAAATCAAACGCACTAAGGAATTTGGCAGCTCCCAACCGATCGATGAGCTCATCAGCTCGGGGGATGGGGTGTGCGTCAGTCCGAGTGACGGCATTGAGCCCCCGGTAGTCCACACAGAACCGCAGTTCTGGTGTGGCCCCGGGTGCTGTAGCCTTCGGGACCAAGACCGCGGGGCTGGCCCATGGGCTGCTGGACGGCTCAACCACCCCTAACGCCAACATCTTCGAGACCTCCTCTTTGATGCTGGCCTTGACCCGGTCAGCCAACCTGTAAATCTTATGTTTCACAGGGGGGCTGTCACCGGTGTCCACATCGTGGGTACACCAGTGAGTAACACCTGGGGTCAAGGAGAACAGCGGGGCAAACTGCCCCAGCAATTGGCGACACTCGCTCTGTTGCTCAGCGGTCCGGGTCGGGGAGAGGATCACACCATCCACCGACCCATCCCCCTCTTGGGCAGACAGGAGGTCCGGGAGAGGCTCACTCTCCACTTCCTCCCCATCGTCCGTCGCCAAGAGCATGCTCACTTCGGACCTCTCGAAGTGGGGCTTGAGGCGGTTCACGTGGAGGACCCGTAAAGGGTTCCGGGGAGACTGCAAATCCACCAGGTAGGTGACCTCACTTTTGCGCTCCACCACCTCAAAGGGCCCAGTCCACTTGTCCTGCAAGGCACAAGGTTCCTCTGGGGCCATGACCCACACTTTTTGTCCAGGTTGAAACTCGACCAGAGTGGCATTCTGGTCATACCACTTCTTCATTTCTTCCTGGCTGGCCTCGAGGTTCGCCTGAGCGAGTTTCCTGAAGTGGGCAGTTTGGTTCCGGAAGGCCAGCATGTAGCTAAACACATCCTGGGGTGTCTTCCTGGGGGTGGCCTCCCAGCCTTCCTTCACCAAGCTTAGAGGTCCTCGCACGGGGTGACCGTACAGAAGCTCTGTCGTAGGGATTCTGCACATATACAGAGCTATGCACAGGATAATAGGACCTCGGAGTATAGTGGTGAGCCAACCATAAACCGTAGTACCTACAACCCTAATCCGGCTAGCATTAGCGTCTCATTAGCAGCGTAGCTACCAATGATTAGACAACCCAGAACACGGTATCTCTCTCTCAGGATTTGCAGGGGCAAGGACACCCTTTCGTTACTCACTCATACCTGTCCACAACTTGCGTAATAAGAGACACTGTATAGTTTAAAATGTTTATTTCAACTATCGTGCTCTGATATACAGTACACGTGTAAGTACTAACAGCATAATGCATAAGAATAATATAATCAGCATAGTTACAATTCCATAGAATACAAACAGGGATAGCATTATATAAAGACAGTGGTTATAGGGCTAAATGACCTATCCACCCTCCCCGTGCTAATAACTAGTTTATTATAAAAACAGAAGACCTCTGGGCATTGTCAGGCAGACCCCCATACCTCAATATCTAGATGCAGGGTTTACATCATCAGACAAGCACAGCTCTTCTCTCTGGAAAGGTTCTTCTCCAAGTGCCCCTGACACTGAAAACACAATATTAAATGCACACGAATTTCCCTAGTGCAGCTGCAATCAGTGTTATGTCTAAGCTCGAGGGACTGACCAGATCAGCAAGAACAAGTGACATCGCCTTCCGACCTTGTACATGATGTGCAGACATGACCCAGAGTTATCAGGAAGAAGGATAAAAAAGCACGCAGTTCAGAAATAGCAAAGTCTGGAAAACAAGGGTACAAAGTAACGTGCGCAAAGAGGCAGCATGGCAGCCAGGCCCAAGCTAATTTAGCAAAGCAGTCTACGTGTCCACAAACCACACGACAGCTCAAAGGGACTGAACCCGAGAGACTTCTGGGGTACCTCCCTGTACGCAAAGAGAAGGCACGGTAAGAGGACGTCCCTCTTACGCCTCATGGGTTCGGTGAGACCCTTGAACATGCCCTTCAAGGTCTGGTTGAACCTTTCTACCAGGCCGTTACCTTGGGGGTGGTAAGGGGTGGTGAACTTGTAAGTAACACCATACTCCTTCCACAGGGATGTCATATACTTCGATATGAAATTGGTCCCCCGGTCGGAAACCACCTCTCTGGGGAACCCCACGTGGGAAAAGATCCCCATTAACGCCCGGCCCACCACTGGCGCCGTCGTTGTCCTGAGAGGGATTGCCTCTGGGTACCGGGTGGCATGGTCCACCAAGACCAGGATGTACCTGTTGCCCATGGCTGTCTTGGGATCCAGTGGCCCTACAATGTCCATCCCTACCCTTTCAAGGGTAGGGATGGACATCCCAACAACGGGGAACAGTTGGAGAGGAGCTTTGACCTTCCTCCCACTCTTGCCACTTGCCTGGCAAGTTTGGCAAGACCGACAATGCACATCCGACTGCCTTCGCATTTGAGGCCAGAAGAAGTGGGTGACAAGCCTGTCAAAGGTCTTGTCCTGCCCCAAATGACCTGCCAAAGGCACGTCGTGAGCCAGACCCAGTAGGAAGGTCCGGAAGCACTGGGGTACCACCAGCACACGGGCTGACCCAGGTTCCGCGACCTTAGGCTCGCTGTACAGGAGATCATTCTCCCAGTAGATCCAATGTGACACGGGCTGATCACCAGTCGCCTGGGCTGCGGCCTGCCGCCGCAGACCCTCCAGATAAGGGCACTCCTTCTGCTCCTGGCAGAACTCCTCCCTGGTGGGACCCCCTTCTTGCTGCCAATGGGTCAGCTCAGAGATGTCCCCCAGTTCGGCTACCTGTTCCCCTGTAGGTACCGGGGCGTCCCCCTCAAGGTCCGCCTCCTCCCGGGTGGTGGGAACTTTGGGGGCCGGTTTCCCGCACCCCCGGCCCTTTCTATTGTCAGGGACCGGGGTCACTGTTTCAGGCTCCGGGTCCCTCTGATCACCCTCTCTGGCCGCCATTGACCGAGTGGACACGCATGCCCACTCTGGCAACCCAGGCATCTCCAAGTGGGACCTGAGCTCAACATCCTTCCACAAGGACTGCTCCAGGTCGTTACCGAGCAGACAATCGATAGGCATGGAAGGGCTCACAACCACCCTCAAAGGACCTGAGACCCCCCCCCACTCGAAGGGAACCTGCGCCACCAGACACTGGCGCTCGGAATTGTCAACTGCAATTACTTGGTGGAATGCCCCGGGGACTACCTGCCACTCAGAGACCAGGTGACACCGAACCGAGGTCACACTGGCTCCAGTATCCCTGAGAGCCTCTACCCTTTTCCCATTGATGGTCACCCAGGTGCTGTATTTCTTTGTGTTAGGGGGCACCTGGGCCCCTGGGACCATCTCACTGTCCCCTAGTGAGATGAGGGACATTTCTGCGGGGTCCCCACCCTCCTGTTGGGACTCCTCCTCCTCCCCAAGCGCTACACTAGCCAACACCTTGGACTGCCCACCGGTGGGTGGCTGTGCCCCTTTGGAGCACCTGGGGTCCCCCTTCATGTGCCCCACCTGGTCACATGCAAAACATTTGCGGGGCCCGGTCTCAGCAGGCTTTCCTGTCGAGACCCCTTGCTTCTTATCTCCGGGGGGATGGGAACCTTTACCCTGGGTGTTATTTTGGGGCCCTTTAGAGAACTCCTGTGTTTTACCCTTGTCCCCCCCACCTTTCTGCTGGGGACCCTGCCCACCTTTGGCTGAGTCTCCCCCAAAGGCTTTCTTGTGGACCCTGGTACTCACCCAGCGGTCCGCCTCCATAGCAAGCTTCCTGGGGTCAGTCAGCTTACTATCAACTAGGTGCTGGCGCAGATCTGCAAAACATAGACTGGACAGGTGCTCCCATGCAATCAAATTGTAGAGCCCCTGATAATCTGTCACATTACTGCCCTTTACCCAGCCATCCAACGATCGGCAAAACACATCCACACATTCCAACCATGTGTTGGCATCGGACTTCTTACTGGACCTAAACTGGTCCCTGTTCTTTTCAGGAGTAAGACCATACTTGGTGAGGAGGGCATCCTTCATGTCTGGATAGGTGAGGTGATACCCCTTACCCAAAGCTATTAAAGTATCCTCGCTTCTTCGGGGAAGAGGGGCCACAATCCTGCTCCCCAATTCTCTTCAGGGACCCCATTCATATGGATTGCGGCCTCGTACCCCTGGAACCACCTTTGTATGTCGTCCCCCTTCTTGAACTCCTTGCCTACATTCTTGGGGATGTGCACGATTCTGTCTGCCTGCCTTGACGAGTTGCTGCCACCATCTGAGCTGGTTCTTTTCTCTCGATCCAGCTCCTTCATTCTGATTTCGTAGTCTAATACCATTCTCTTTTCTTCCATGGCTAACCTGATCTTCTCTAGTTCTGTGGCTACTTTCCCTGCTTCCCTTCTGTCCTCCAGCTCCTCTGGGGACAGGCCACTGCTGCCTGGCCGGGAGGTTTCCCCCCCCTCCCAACAGCACATCCACCCTAGGACTAGGCTCCTCCCCCTCTCCATTAAGATCACCAGATTGCCCACTTGCGTCTCTGGCTGCTACCCAGGCCCTCAGCGCCTTTTGTAGCTCGTCTTTCCTAGTGAGGCCTCTGACTTGGACTTTTAGGTTTTTGCAAATGGATTTCAATTCTCTAACAGTGTAGAGCTCCAACCTATCCTCCTCAAAGGCAATGTCCATGGATGCAACGGATGATGCTATTGATTCCGGCATGACGAAGTAGAAAGTTCACCTGGCAAGATCACAAAAAATCGGCCAAAAAGAAAACGGGCTAGTATGTGGTAAGTAATGGTCTGCGATATGGTAGTAGTGCACACCAATCACTGTAAGTCAAGTGCCAATGCAAGTCCTATCCTCACCGCTGACAACCAATGTTAGAAATGGGATTTCCGGTAGGCTAGGGCGAGTGCCGGAGCCAGGCAGAAACCTCCACTCTAGTCAGGGTAAGGGAGTTACACTCCGAAAAATAACCCCTGCTCCCCTCTTGGTAGCTTGGCACGAGCAGCCAGGCTTATCTTAGAGGCAGTGTGTAAAGCGTTTTGCACCCAACCGACAGTAACACAGTGTAAGCACTACAAAAGGACACCACACCAGTTTTAGAAAAATAATCAATAATTTTATATACTTTCAACCAAGACCAAAGACGATAAAAATTCACAATACTATATAAAAACAAGGTCTGTAGCTATCCAAATAAGATTCACACAAAGTTCCTTGATGTCGATAGCTCCATCCGGGGCTATCACGGTATCGTGAGCAAACAAATCCAAACAGCTCTGGCTGGCCGCAGGTCGCAGGCCAGCTACGGTGTCAGGAGGACCCGCAAACAGTACCTTTCAGAAATGCAGGGCGATGAGGCCCTTGAAGCCACTCACGTTGCAGGTCGAGCTCCTTTCTGATGGGATCAGGAGCGCTGGCGCCGGCAGGCATCGTGTGCTGTGGTGCGAAGTGCAGCGGTGCGGCGTGCGGTGCCCTCAGGTCGCGGTGCGAGCAGCGGCTCGGTGGCGGCGTCGGATGGCGTCGTCGGTGAGACCAGGGTCGTGGTGCGAGATGAAGGCGGTGCTCGTCACGGTGCTGGCAGATCACGGTGCAAGCAGCGGCATCGTCGTTGCTGAAGCGCTGTCGTTGGCCGACGAATTGGAGTCGATGGCGTCAGTAGGCCAAGGCTGCGGTGCGGGATGAGGGCGGTGCGTCGTGTAACTTTACGAGCGGTGCCCTCGAACCACGGTGCAAGCAGCGGCGTAGATTTCGGCGTGGAGCGGCGTCGTCGGGGATACCAAGGTGTTGTCGTGAAGCGAGGCGGTGCGGAGTGCGGTGCCCAAAGGTCACGGTGCGAGCTGTGGCTTGGTGGCGGCATCAGCAGGCATCGTCGGTGAGACCAGGGTCGCGGTGCGGCCTTGCGGCGGTGCCCTCTGCGGTGCCAAGGAGCCGTCGTGAAGCAAAGCGGTGCGGAGTGCGGTGCCCACAGGTCGCGGTGCGAGCAGCGACTTCGGTGGCGGCATCAGCAGGCGTCGTCGGTGAGACCAGGGTCGCGGTGCGGCGTTGCGGCGGTGCCCTCTGCGGTGCCTTCGGGACACGGAGTCGGCAGCGGCGTCGTCGGCGTCGTCGAGTTGCTTTTCTTCTGTTGCAGCACAAAACAGACAGTCCCCAGTGCTGAGGGCAGAAGAACTTGAAGTCTTTGCTGTTCCTGAGACTTCTTGAACAGGGGGCAAGCTCTACCTCAAGCCCTTGGAGAAACTCACAAAAGTAGATTGCAGAAAGTCCAGTCTAGGCCTTTCACTGCCCAAGACAGAAGCAGCCACTTCAGGCCAACACAGCAAAGCACACAGCAAAGTGGTAGTTCCTCCTCACAGCTTCTCCGGCTCTTCTTCTTGGCAGTCTTCTTGATCCAAAAGAGTTCTAAAGTTCAGGGGTCTGGGCCCCAGTATTTGTACACAAAAATCCTTTGATCTTTCAGGCAGAGGGTGTCTGTGCCCGGCCA
Source organism: Calotriton arnoldi (assembly GCA_963921515.1). NCBI lineage: Eukaryota > Metazoa > Chordata > Amphibia > Caudata > Salamandridae > Calotriton > Calotriton arnoldi. The sequence continues at coordinate 212,092 of CAWUFW010009314.1, forward strand.
GAACCAGTTCGGGCTTCTCTGGTGTGATTTCCTGGCAGGAGGTGGAGGCGGCATTTGTCAGAGGCAGACCAGGCCCTTTGAGGTGCAAGGAAATCTCCTCCCTCTTCCCCCATCGCAGCCCAGGTCTGTTCAGCCCTTTCCTGACCTACCTAGACTATCTGGAGCCACACCCGCTCCCCAGCCTTCTGTCATCCAAAACCCAGACAGGCAATCCACATTCCAGCAGAGGCACACGGGATGACCGAGCAAAATAATACCCACTTTCTAAAAGTGGCCTTTATGAACTCGGAATGAAAAGGGCACCTTCGCTAAAAGCTGCGTCTTTAGATTTCGAGTTCAGGCATACTAAACTTCATTTCTTTACCTCCTTCCCCGGGCCCGTTAGGTTTATAAGAAGTTATAAACAAAACTGCCCAATCCATCCTACGGGGAAGAGGGGACCTTGCAATAGTGAAGAGCGAATTTGGCTGTATTCACTATCAGGACACGCCACACACACCCGGGCATGTCCTGCCTTTCACATACAATGCACCCTGCCCATAGGGGTACCTTGGGCCTACTTTAGGGTGCCTGACATGTAAGAAAAGGGAAGGTTCCGTGACTGGCCAGTGTGGGCACGGGCCGAGTCAACCTGGCAGTCGCAACTGCGTACAGACTCTGCGATGGCAGGTCTGAGATACCTTTTTCCGGGCTACGTACGTGGGTGGCACAATCCATGCTGCAGGCCCACGAGTAGCATTTGATTCACAAGCCCCGGCACACGTAGTGCACTTTACTAGAGACTGACACGCAAATCAAATATCCAATCGTGAAAACATCAATCCATAACACACTTTACCACAGGAGCACCTGCACTTTCCCACTGATCAGCAGTGCGAAAAGTGCGCAGAAACATTACGCCAGCAAAAACAGAGTCAAAACCGGGAGGTCAGAAAGCAAAAACTCAGGGGAAACACGCCAAAAGATGCCAAGTCTAACAACTGGTGTGAGACATAACTCCTCCATACCAACATACTCAGAAACGAGTAAGGAAAGCAGACAACATGTATTGGAGTCCGGTCTGAGACTATGATATTTGTCACTGATTGAGGTATCCTTGTTGACCATTAAATATAGCTCTGTGTTTCAGTATTTAAGGGTAGATTTGAATAGGCAGTGGGTAATAGGGTTCCTGAGGTAGTGTTACATGCATCGTCACACCTGACATAATATGAACTCTCTTTGTTTTGGTTCGGTGTCCGCAAAAAGATCATAGGAAACATGTTGGGTATTAACCTATTTATCTTAAGGAGCAGATTCAATATGGGAGAGCCCAAAGTGGCGCCCTAGGGCGGCACTCAGTGCACACAGAAAATGTGGTAGTAAGATGCCACCTTGAGTGTAAAAGGTCTGCATCAGTATGACCTTGCATTTGGTTGTCACCACAGTGAGGTACAAAATCAAATTAGGTGTAACATCGACACTGGTGCAGGAAACCTTTATTAGCACAAATGTACCATGATAGAATTCCTGTCTCAGAATCAGAAGTTGAAGGTGTCCAAATGGCCAGGTGCACTAAGAGATAGGTAAAGCACACAGAGCACACACAGATTTGGCAGGGTGAGCTAGGGGATATGAGAATAAAAATTAACTGATTCTCTGCCCTTCCTCATCCCATGGTGGTTTGGTTGGAAAAAATAACCCAAAGTGACTGATAGGTTTCTTACTGTGGCTCATAACTTAATCATGCCTGTCCATGAGTTCCTGCTACCAATCAAATCAAGGCCCCCTTCTGAGAAGCTCAGTGGCACTGTCCAAAAAGCAACTCCCATGAATGGCTGATAAACAGTGCATCCTAGGGGCCAAATACACAAATATTTTGGTTTGAGCATGTGTGACTTCTTGAGTTGTGCTCTTGGGGTTACTAATGAATTTCACTAGTGACCCACGACTATATAATGTACTATAATGCCCACTGAGCAATACGATGCCCAGTCAGGAAGATGTCTCTTTCAAGTGCACCTTCGGTAGAGTATGTGTACGCTTTCCTGTTTTCAGTTTCCATTTGTGGTGAATTTCCCTTTTTCCAATGTTTTTAACAACTGAACAATTTGGTGGTTATCAGTGTCTACTCCTTTTTGGTCTGTAAAAAAACGAAAAAAGTTTGTATAAAGAATTTTACTTTTATTTCCTAGCGTCATTCATTAGACTTATTGCCATTTCCTCCTTCCTCCCTGCTCATCAGTCCTTCCTCCTACCCTTTGCTTGAATTCGCTCTCCTTGTTTCACCTCTAAAGTATTTTGTGTCTACATTATAATTGTGTGTGTTCCTTCACTTGTATTTTGTGCCAGATAGAAAACATACATAAATAATTTAATCAATGAATGTGTAAAAGAATTGCAATGTACATCGAAATTCAAAACAAATCCAGTACCCTATTTGGGATACAGCAGAAAGGCGGTCAGCAACCGAGACAGAATAGAGTACACAAACCATTGGTGTCTCTGCTGGCACCATCTTGTGTCCACAAAGCCTCTTGTGAGGGTCTCCTCTCACCTACTGGCTTGCATGTTAGCGCCAATAAATTCCCCTCTGCCTAAGCTGACAAATGAGCAGAGAAGCCTATGTAATAAAGGAGGGTTGTTTCCAGCCCCTTTAACAGCAGGGTTCAGAAGTCCTGGCCCACATGTGGTCATTTTCCTCACGCACCGCACTTATTTGTTGATATTGTTAGCTGCTTGTTTCCAAAGGGCCCGATTCACTCTAGGAGGGCAAAAAATGTCACTCACAGGTACAAAGTACCGTTCTCGCTTGCAAACCAAGACATGGGAGGAATCTGCCCTCACAATATAGGATTTACTCATCTAGATAGTTCACTAGCATGGCGCAGTTTCCTATTGACAACATCTTCTACTAAGGGTGGTTTTGTGGGCGTTCCTGGGAGGGTCACCCCTGAATATCAGTGAACCCGCACACACACACTCACAAGATATTGCCGGCCAAGTCTACTAACCTTTGGCTGGTAGTTTCCCATCCTGAACATCTGTGCAAATTTACTTTTCTCAAGACTGGAGTACATTTTTTTCATTGTTAGAATGACGATGGAGGAGGTTCAAGCAGTCTGTGGTTTCAGGGTAAGCGATTTGATCATATTTCCATACACAAATCCACTTTTGCATCACATCTCGACATAGTAAAGATTAACTATTCCCTATTAAGCATAAACAAATAGAGAAAGTGTTAAACTTTGCAGAGGTCAGATTTACAATTCATCTCCAACATAAACACAAGTGGAGCAAGTGCTGGACTTTGGAGGAGTTACATTTAGTATTTTCCACTCCAATCTAAGGAACAGTAGGGAAACAACTTGATTTTGGAGTGGTTCGGTTAGCTTTTCCCACTCCAATGTAAGGGAAAGCATAAAAAGTGTTGGAATTCAGAAAAAAAACATATGTAAAATGAATATTGTATTTAACAAATAAAAATAAAACATATATTCATTAAATATAAATAAAATTAAGTTACATTCTAAAAATATATTTGTATATTACTGATAAACTGGCAAATATTAAGAAAAAAAATAATATTTAAAATAAATACACGTCTTTCCCTACTATCCAAAAACCAAACAACATTTAAAACGAATAAAATAAAAATATGAAAACTAAACAATATTAATCTTAAATGTATTAATACTTAAAAAAGTAGAAATAAAACAATCAATGCAAGATAAATTACAACAATTGTAGAGTTAAAATATATTAAGCAATGAGCAATTAAAAACAATCAATTAAAATAACAATTAGTCAATTTACATAATTAATTATCAATAAGTTACATAAAAAATTATTATACATTTAATAGAAAAATGTACATTTTAAATAACTCCCACTTTAATCCCCTAAAACCAAAAAACTTGCCACTAAATTAAACATTTTTACTTAGTTCAAAAGTAATTCTTATTACAAAATTCTAAACTATACTAAAATATATTAAATACAAAAATAAAACCTTATAATAATACAATAACTAATATTTATCGAATTATTTAAAAGATATGTTATACCACTATTCTAAATAAAACAATATTACATTCAATGATATTTAAAAAAACATTATTATATACTTAAAAAAGTAATTATTTTCATCGATGTTCTGTCCTGCAATATTTTTGAGTTGACAGTATTTTTGGCACAATGTTTGTGTTTTACAATACGTTTGAGATTATATTTTTGTGGAATACCAAGCACCTATTTGGTGTAGCAAGTAAAAACGTAGCTGAAGCAAACAACCACAAAGAAAAAAATACATACTTGTTTGGTGAAAAGGCTGATATTCCTCAACAGAAAAAGTCAAATTAATCAGTGAGTCTATGGGAGAACAAACTTAAACATGAGAATTGGCCACCTGGATAGTAACAAGGTGTCTCCAAGATGGCATACCCAAGCACTGTGTAATTCCAGGAGATTTAGGAGTCCACGATACAGGAGATCAACAATTAACCTTGTGAATATGAGGGAGAAAAGCCTTAGAGTGAAAAAGAAAAAGACCTGCAGATTGCAACGCATAATATTTCAGGAGTTTGTAAAGTATTTTGAAGATACAGATTGAGGCAACTCTGCACCCAGGTTGGGGCCACTGCCATCAGCATTGAATGAATGACTGGTGCTCGTGTGTTTAAAGGAACTGTGTTAGAAATGGGATCTCTAGTTGGCAAGGGCTTGCACCTTTGTCCAAGTAGGGACCCTTCTTCCTAGTCAGGGTAAGGGTGTTACACTCGTGAAGTAACCCCTGCTCACCCTCTTGGTAGCTTGGCACGAGCAGTCAGGCTTAATTCAGAGGCAGTGTGTAAAGCATTTGCACATAACCAACAGTAATACAGTGTAAGCACTACAAACGGACACCACACCAGTTTAGAAAAATAACCAATATTTTATATACTTGAGACAAGACCAGTTACGACGAAAATCCACAATACTGTACTTTAAAAACGAATACTTGATAAGGTAACTTCTTGTTTGCAGGAATAGTCCAAAAACAAAGTTCGTACGAGTCGGTAGCTCCGTCTGAGCCTACCGCGATGCTGAAAACCACAGAGTCTAACAGTTCCAGCCGACCGCGTCGATACGGGCCAGCAGAGTCGTGATCAGACTCGGTTACAGTACCTTTCTCGTTGTGGCTGGTACGGAGTGTGCGAGCCGGTCGGCGTTCGTCGCGGTTGCGGTGCAAGACGGAGCGATGCAAGGTGCGGTGTCCCTCGATGCGGTGCAGGCAGCGGCTTGATGAGCGTCGTGCAGGCGGGGTCGGTGAGTCCAAGGCGTGCGATGCAGGGTGAGACGATGCTCGATGCGGTGCTGACAGGTTGCGATGCAGGCGACCAAGCCGGAGTCGCGGGAGCTGGCGTCGGACAGCGGTGCGAGTCGGAGCGGTGCGTCGCAGGCGTGCGAGCTGTGCCCCAAATGCGGTGCGGTCACGACTCTTGAGCCAGTTGCAGCGACCGCGTCGGTCGGGTCCGGCTGGTTCAGTGAAGCGATGCGATGCGAACTGCGGTGCCCACAGGTCACGGTGCAAGCAGCGGCTCGATGTTGGCGGCGTTGGACGTCGCCCACGGTGAGACCAGGGTTGCGATGCGAGCGGGGCGATGCGGTCTGCGGTGCAAACAGGTCATCGGCCAGGGATGGATTCGGTTGACGGAGTCGGTTGCAGTTCCCTTCCTCTGTGGCAACTGAAACAGCGTTCCAGAAGCGGTACCCAGAGGCTTGTGAAGTCTTTGCAGTCCCTGAGACTTCTTAACAGGAGGCCAGCTCGGTTCCAGGCCCTCGGAGATACTCAGCACAAGTTTGTAGAAAGTTCAGTCCAGTCCTTTCACTGCCCAAGGCAGAAGCAGCAGCTGCAGGCCAACCCAACAAAGCAACAACACAGCAAAGGGGCAGTACTCCTCCTGGCAGCTCTTCCAGCTCTGCGTCTTGGCAGGTTCCTTGATTCCAGCGAGATCTAAATTCATGGGGTCAGGGCCCCAATATTTATATCCCAAATTCCTTTGTTCTCTGAAGGCAGAGAGGCCTTTGCCTAGTCCAAACCAGTTCTGGAGCACTTTGTTGACAAGTCTCCGTCCCTTCTTTCAGTGAGTAGGCCAGGGACATCAGACGCACCACAGGAGGTGGAGCCAGCATTGTGGAGGGAAGGCACTGTCCTATTCAGGGCCCAGGTGCGACCCCTCCCTCCCATCTACATGTAGATCTTGCTATTCAGCCCTGCGCTGACTCACCCTGTCTCCTGGCATCCCCCAGCCCCTGTCACTCACACTCCAGACAAGGAATACACAACCTCGCAGAGGCAGGCTTGGATGGTTAGACAAGAAAATACCCACTTTCTAAAAGTGGTATTTTCAAACACAGAATGTTAAAACCAACTTCACTAAAAGCTGCATTTTATCATTCTGAGTCCAGGCATGCTAAACTCGAATTTCTACCATGTTCCCGGGGTCAGTTAGGATTATAAGCTGTAATAATCAAAACTGCCCGTTCTGGCCTAGGGGGAACAGGTAGCCTTGCAATAGTGAAAAACGAACTAGGCTGTAATTCACTATCAGGACATGCCACACACACCAGGGCATGTCCTACCTTTCGCATACAACGCACCCTGCCTACAGGGGTACCTTGGGCCTACCTTAGGGGTGACTAACATGTAGAGAAGGGAAGGTTTAGGGACTTGCAAGTGTGTGCACTTGCCAAGTCGACATGGCAGCCCCAGGCTGCGCACAGGCTCTGCGATGGCAGGCCCGAGTTACACTTTACGGGCTGTTTGCGTGGGTGGCACAATCCAGTGCTGCAGCCCACCAATAGCATTTGGTCTATAGGCCCTGGCACTCGTAGTGCACTTTACAAGGGACTGATACATAAACCAAATAGGCCAATCATGGAAACACCAATCCATAACACATTTTATACAAGAGCACTTTCACTTTCCCACTGGACAGCAGTGAGGAAAGTGCGCAGAATCATTACACCAGCAAAAACAGAGTCAAAACCGGGAGGTCAGAAAGCAAAAAGTCAGGGGAAACACGCCAAAAGATGCCAAGTCTAACAAACTGGCTTAGAACGCAAAACTCTGGGGCCGATTCCGATCTCGGCCGGTAGGGCTCCGAATAGGATTCGGCTTTACCGGATCCGATTCGGAGCCCTGTTTCCCGACCGAACCGTACGCGGGTCCGGCCGAGCGAGTACGATGCGAGTCGCCGACCGACTCGTCCGGGCGACCCGACCGCTCCGACCGACTCGTACCCGGATCGTACCGCTCCGACCGACTCGCTCGGACCCGGTTCGCACCGCGCAATGGAGACGTTTTCCGGCCGGGTAAGTACGATGCGCACCTCGACCGCTCCGACCGACTCGCGCCCGTCCGACTCGAACTCGCTGTCGGAGCCGTACTTTGGGGGTCCGTGTCGGACCCCCTGTCTGCGCGTACCCGTGCGAGGCGCACACAGAGGGGACCCATGGGTCCCCCTACCTGTGCGTGTACGCCGCGAGCGCTCGCGGCGTACTCGCTGTAGGGCGCCCTTGTCCGCCTCGCACCCATTGAGGCAATGGGAGCCCGCGTACGCGTTGTACGACCGGCTCCCATTGAGTTCAATGGGAGTCCGACCGACTCGTGTCCGGTGGCATACGAATGCATCGGACTCGTTCGGTCGGACTGCACGGGTCCGATTCGGTCGGAAATCTCTCCGGGTCCGGCTCGGTCGGAGAGATTTCCGGCCCGAATCGGAATCGACCCCTCTGTCTGTGAATCACTGCTCACAGTACATTATAGTTTGGTGGTAATTCTGGGATCCAAGATTCCACATAAGCAAATGTAATGCTGCAGCAGTCTGGTGACTCGCCATGGAAGCAACACTATTAAAAAGGACAATATGGGAATGCTATGCATACATTTAAATGGTACAAAAAAATGTATAAACGTAGAAAACTGCACGTATGTATATGATGCAGTGTAATAACTAATAATAGCGATTGAGTACGTATAATAAATTACTCATAATGCACTATAACAATCAACGCTGGGTCATGCTACAAATGCATCTGCTGATGCAGCTGTGTACAAATAAACTTCTGTATGAAATCATCTCAGCGACATGTGACTCAATTCAAACCAATCAAAGCCACGATTTATCTTACATCCAATTTATTTTTGGATACATACTGATCTCTCACTATCCCTAATTCAGTTATAAATTGTTTACCTTAATTGAGTTCTCCAGATGAACCACTGTTGCTTGCATAAAAGCCCAAATGTGAAATGAGCAACCAGTAGAACCAACTCAGCCAGAGTGCCTCTCATTTTGGTTTACTGTGGATCATAGTCAGACTCCAGGATAAGTTGGAGACTGCTGTGTATCTAATAGGCTGAGCGAAAGTTTGTGGGCATAACCTTGCGTAATTTCTGTAAATTTGCATTACATTTCTTATGCAACTGTTCCCAAAATTATGCTATTAAACCACATCAAGTAATTACGTGCCATTTGCAGCAAACGTTTAGCACCAGCACATTGAAACTTCATGGATGACCAGAATGCGAGCAGCTGCGGTTTGTGGCCCTTGCTTTTTTTTTTTTGCATTATTTTTTTAACGCCAATGGTTCCAGCATTTCGTGCTAAAATATTGCACCAAATGTCAAGTTTGCATTTGGTGTAATTACAAGTAACTTTGCTTAATTTTCCCAAGATTTAGGGCCTTATTACGATGTCGATCGGAAAGCATTCCGACCTACTCCGTGTTGGAAGCGGTTCCGACCGACTCGAGTTCGGCGAGTCCGACTGACCGATTACGATGTTTCCGAACACCATTCGGTCAGACTCCCATCGACTTCAATGGAAGCCTGTGTTCCGACCGACAACACTGGCTTCCATTGAAAAATGGGGTGGCTGCGGAAAACCTTGCACCCTGTTGCAGGCACCCCATGGTGCCTGCCACACTGTGCATGGTTGGAAAGAGGGGTCCTATGGATACCCCCTCAGACCCCAACCAGAGGCCTCCTGATGAAGGGGGGCCTGCTACGGGCCCCCAAAGTCAGTTTCCGACAGCTGTTTCATGTCGGACAGACCGATTCAGAAAGCCTGTCCGAATCCGACATCGTAATACATTGGTCGGAAACGCGGTCCATAGACCTGTACGAATCGGTTCCGACTGACTCGGAGTCTCCGAATGCCGGTCGGAACCGAGTCGGAAAGATCGAACGGTTACCTTCCATCGTAATCTGTTGGTCGGAAATGTTTCCGAGTTGGTCGGAAACGTGGGTTCCGACACAGGTTAGGAAAATCCGAATGCCGTTCGGAGCCTTTCTGACCGACATCGTAATGAGGCCCTTAGTGTAATTATGCAAATGCAAATTACAACAGTACTGCATAACCCTACTATCTAAGTCTCAGGGTATTATTTAACCTGAGCCTACAAGATAGGCATTAAACCATAGATCCCAGACAGAAATAAATAAGTCCATGTCACAGAGGAATAGGATAAACCTTGAAATCACAACACACTTCATCTGTAAAGTCAATCCTAGAAAGTTGCACGTCGACCCCTGATTTAAGGCAGTCCAAAGCCCTCTGTGTTAAATGCTGCTTCCCTTTCCCAAGGGCAGCCAAATTAGAAGAAAGAGGAGTAATTTTCTAAATCCAGGATAAATTAAAGTTTTTAATCATTAAAATTCCAAAGGCCTCCAGTTACGAGAGCCATTGTAAGGTTTGAGCTTGGCTCAGGGACAGTCACATTGCGCTTCCTCTGGCGGCATGATTTGAAAATGTTTAAAATTATTCATATTCTATAATGGATACAAGAAATTGACTACATACTTATAGCGCGTGGTAATCAGCATTTTGGGCGATCTTGTTTTTATCTTTATGTGCTTAGGCATTCCCATTTACATTTTAATGTGTTTTTTTATAGTTATATATAATATTAAAATGTGTTACTTCTGCATCTGCGGGCAGGAAATGCTCTAGTAGCCGAAAGCACTTATCGTAAAGTCTAACATGTCCATGAGTGAATTTGAACAATAGACGCAGGATGGCAATTGTTTCAAAATTTGATTAAAATTGTTATTAAAGCAAACAATCCGTTATTTCACTTACATTCGGGTAAATTTGAGTATGTTAACTGAAATGGGTAAAAATTCAAGATTGGCATACCTTCGTGCAAAGCAAGGTAACCATGTCATGTCACACTTTAATATTCGTGTTCACAACATATTCAGCTCAGCTTAGACAATCCTTTGGCTCTCATAGCGAATGCCACATTTTCACCCTGGGCTGGTAGGGAAACCACAAAGTGCATGGTCGGGTTACTCAGTGCTTCCTTGATTCGTTTTAGGGGAGCAGATCAAAGTTGATGCGGTTTCATTTCTCTGCAATTAATGAAGGAGTCATTCAGACAGATGACAATACTGAAACTAGGCGGGTTTCATTACATTGAGGGGTTTCGTCAACCAGTGGTAGAAGTGCACTATTGTTCCACTTTTCAAATAACTTGATGTTGCAGTCAGAAGGACTGACCTCACTACCCAGCACTTTTCTGCATCTTTGAAAAAGGATAGGAAGCAAGCATTTTGTAATAGTGCGCAATTTGCTATTTTTCATTTTTTTCTGGTGTTCAAGAACAGCACTTACCTCATAAGTCCTACATAGCATGCTGCTTTGTTCTTGATCGCATTTGTTAATTATTCAAATCAGCTGACAAGTGTTTCGCTCTTGGCACATATGCTAGTGAGCATTTTCAAGTCCTAATTTCTTGCTGTATGTACGTTTAAATCATTACTTATCAAAATTATGATTGGCTTGATTCTCCTTATGCAATGATGGATGAAGACTGCTTCGGAGATTGACTGTATTATCTAGATCATTCATTTAGTGTTCTAGGTACCCGCACGTCTACAGTTAAACGGAAGGTAGAGGTGTATAACCTACAAATAGCTTGTGTACCTTTCACATATGTAGATGCAAGCACTGTACTCATAACTAACATATTTTGTCATTGTGAAGAGGCAGACAGATTCCCCTGCATGTTTTATTATTTTTCTATGCTGTGCTGAATTCATACGTAACCACAAAAAAGCACCTATAACGGTTTGTGAATTATCCCTGGTATCTTTCATACAGATCCCTTTGGGCCAGAGTGTGCCTGTGCCAATCTCACATGTTGGCACTCAGCTTCAGTGTTGCCTGTATTCAGAAATCTCCAGTCCCACAGTTATCCTGGTATCTTTCATACAGATCCCTTTGGGCCAGAGTGTGCCTGTGCCAATCTCACATGTTGGCACTCAGCTTCAGTGTTGCCTGTATTCAGAAATCTCCAGTCCCACAGTTATCCTGGTATCTTTCATACAGATCCCTTTGGGCCAGAGTGTGCCTGTGCCAATCTCACATGTTGGCACTCAGCTTCAGTGTTGCCTGTATTCAGAAATCTCCAGTCCCACAGTTATCCTGGTATCTTTCATACAGATCCCTTTGGGCCAGAGTGTGCCTGTGCCAATCTCACATGTTGGCACTCAGCTTCAGTGTTGCCTGTATTCAGAAATCTCCAGTCCCACAGTTATCCTGGTATCTTTCATACAGATCCCTTTGGGCCAGAGTGTGCCTGTGCCAATCTCACATGTTGGCACTCAGCTTCAGTGTTGCCTGTATTCAGAAATCTCCAGTCCCACAGTTATCCTGGTATCTTTCATACAGATCCCTTTGGGCCAGAGTGTGCCTGTGCCAATCTCACATGTTGGCACTCAGCTTCAGTGTTGACTGTATTCAGAAATCTCCAGTCCCACAGTTATCCTGGTATCTTTCATACAGATCCCTTTGGGCCAGAGTGTGCCTGTGCCAATCTCACATGTTGGCACTCAGCTTCAGTGTTGCCTGTATTCAGAAATCTCCAGTCCCACAGTTATCCTGGTATCTTTCATACAGATCCCTTTGGGCCAGAGTGTGCCTGTGCCAATCTCACATGTTGGCACTCAGCTTCAGTGTTGCCTGTATTCAGAAATCTCCAGTCCCACAGTTATCCTGGTATCTTTCATACAGATCCCTTTGGGCCAGAGTGTGCCTGTGCCAATCTCACATGTTGGCACTCAGCTTCAGTGTTGCCTGTATTCAGAAATCTCCAGTCCCACAGTTATCCTGGTATCTTTCATACAGATCCCTTTGGGCCAGAGTGTGCCTGTGCCAATCTCACATGTTGGCACTCAGCTTCAGTGTTGCCTGTATTCAGAAATCTCCAGTCCCACAGTTATCCTGGTATCTTTCATACAGATCCCTTTGGGCCAGAGTGTGCCTGTGCCAATCTCACATGTTGGCACTCCGCTTCAGTGTTGCCTGTATTCAGAAATCTCCAGTCCCACAGTTATCCTGGTATCTTTCATACAGATCCCTTTGGGCCAGAGTGTGCCTGTGCCAATCTCACATGTTGGCACTCCGCTTCAGTGTTGCCTGTATTCAGAAATCTCCAGTCCCACAGTATGCCCATGATGACTTTGGGTGGCAACTTGTAATGGGGTACTCCTGGCCGAGCACCATGCCAGGGATGTTCATGGTCAACTTAGGGATCTTCTTACTTTGTGCCCCACTGCCCTCCTAAATCACACACCACTTCTCTTACTTTTTGTGCTGTACCTGCTGAATTGTTTTACGTTACAGTTGCTGACACCTGTTTCACTCCAAACTGTAATGCAAATCCACAAATTGTGTTAATTCCATTAAAAGTAACTACAGCATAAAAACAGTACTTTGACTGCAATAGGACACATTATTATTTCAATTACCACTAATGTTTCGAAACAGTTGTAAAACCTATGGAGTGGTAATTGCCTTGGTAGGACTGTGTTATTACCATTGTCACTTTTGCGGTCACCATTCCTGCAACTGGCACCAGGGGGCGCCCGTCTTTTATTCCTTAGTGTTAGACCTAGGTTTATTCAGATGCAGCGTTATGAAAAAAAGCACAGCAAACTGGCTATTTTACTCTTAAAAACGTATAAACATTTTCTTATCAGTTTAACTCAGTCCCTAATTAGATTAGAACCCGTAAAGTTTGGGAAAAGGACTTCAGATGTTTGTAGATATTGTGTACAACATATAGTATTATGTATTACACAATAATTAATACTATTCTGTTGCAAATTTCGGTCTTCAACAAATGTGACCTGGCGAAGTGGTCTTCAAAAATCCAACAATTCATATCAAATAGCTATTTTACTGCAATGATACGCAAATGATCTTTAACATACTTTTGTCATAATGTTGTTGAGTAAAATTATGCTCCGCAAACAGGACATACATTGTCAATAAATTGCCTTCGGGAAATTCACAGGCCCCATAGTGCTCGGGTTGACAGGATAAGTATTTATAGGGCGTGGAAATTATGCACGATAGGACAAAGACAGCTCTGTGTAGATACAGGGTCTGACTGACTATCTACACAAATATGGTACAGAGTTTTGCAGCGGTGGCTCCTCCGCTAAGGCGGAGGTGTGTCGCCCCACTGCTTTTCAGCAGTGCAAACAAGGAAAAATAAAATAAAATGATAACGCAATCTTATTATCATTTTATTTTTCCGTAGTGGCTCAGTTCTAGGTGCGGGGCGGGGCTGGAGAGACCAAAGCAGGGGTGCGCATAGCGGTTTGGCCAGCTGTCTTGGACCGGCCAGTCATGTGCACTTAGCATGTTCTCCACCCGACTGTATTGCACAGCCTGGGTGGAGAACATGCACAGGCTCCACTCCCTGTCTGAGCCCCGAACCACGGTGCTCATACCAATCACGATGCTGCTGTCATGCTGGTGACAGCAGTGACGTGATATGCTTAAGGGAGCCTGTGTGCTTCCTGCTTGCGGGACTCGTCAGGAAGAGAAGTGGAGGAGGGACGACAGAGGAGAGATGGCGGCCATAGAGAGGAAATTGTAATATTTGTTTTCACCCCCTCCCCCGCCCCGCCACCCCCATCCTGTGCCTGCCGCCACTGGAGTTTTGAGACACTAAGGGGCCGATTCCGATCTCGGCCGGTAGTGCTCCGAATCGGATTCGGATTTACCGGATCCGATTCGGAGCCCTGTTTCCCGACCAGATCGTACGCGGGTCCGGCCGAGCGAGTACGATGCAAGCTCCCGCGAAATCGCCGACCGACTCGTACAGCGGCTTCAACACGCTCCGACCGACTCGCACGGACACGACTCGCACCGCGCTATGGAGACGTTTCCCGGCCGGGTAAGTACGATGCGCGCCGCGAGCAGTCCGACCGACTCGCGCCGTCCGGCTCGAAAGAGCTGTCGGAGCCGGACTTTGGGGGTCCGCGTCGGACCCCCTGAGCGCGTAGGCGCGCGAGTCGCACACAGGGGGGACCCATGGGTCCCCCCTCCCTGTGCATGTACGCCGCGATGCGCATGGACGCGTACCCACTGTAATGGGCGCCCTTGTTCGCCTCGCACCCATTGAGTCAATGGGAGCCCGCGTACGCGTCGTACGACCGGCTCCCATTGACTTCAATGGTAGTCCGACCGAATCGAGTCCGATAGCATGCGGTCCGGTCGGACTGCTGGGGTCCGATTAGGTCGGAATTCTCTCCGGGTCCGGCTCGGTCGGAGAGATTTCCGGCCGGAATCGGAATCGGCCCCATAGTGCCTAATGTACTAATGGATTTTAGGTTACAAAGCCTGCAAAATACACAAACATAGGTTTGGGAATACAAAAGCCAAAGTCACAGTGTATCAAAAACCTATTGCAATGCACACTTTGCGAACCATTACGATTTATTTAAAAAAGGGGTGTGAAATGGAGGACCCCATTTCAATCAATTCGCGATGCAATGTAGCAATAGTTTGAAACCGAATTGCACTTGCAATCCACATTGAAGCCTGAAAGGTGGTGGTATCAGTTCGGAAATTGGAAACTGAATGACAGCTTCAACTTTGTGAATGTGGGCTGTTGGTATTATCTGCAGGACACAGATGTCCAGAGGACCACTGCATGTTCCAACAATTTCTGTAACATCATGGCAATTGTTTTTCTGTTTGCAGACTCTCACCTCCTGTTATTGGCTGCTTGGTGCAGCATTCCACCTTCCAGGAAGTGAGTCTTTTGGAATGCATGTGGTATTATTTTACATCTGAAAAGTGCACCTAATCATCACAATGTTTATCTCATTCAATTCTTTATCTCCCACATGTTTCTGTACAGAAAGCAATGATTTTTGTTTTGTTTTTCCTGGCATCCAGAAAGCCAATATGACAGGCTTTAATGTGATAGTCAGCATTTCTGTAAGCAATGCATGCAAACAGCATTTATACATGTCTGTGTTTACATGCATTGGCACCCAAGAGCTAGACCTACTGGCTTTGCTAATGCTTGTTTTCAATCAGAATTCAGGGAGGAGGGTGTGCTGTCCATCGCAGCTCTCCATCAAATTCTGAGCCCTTCCGGTAGGATTTGTAAACAGAATCTTGCAGTATTGATATTAATGGGGCAGGGTTCTTCAAATCCTACCGAAAATTCCCTTTGCACTGAGACGAATCCCCAAATCTCTCAGAGGGGAAACAAGATCCAGTTGTAAACCTGTTGCTGTGCGCGCACAGCGACTGCTCTGTGTTTGCGTTAAGCCCTAAATGAACCAGTTAGGACAAGCTGCTCTAAGGTTAGAGCTGACAACCAGTTCAATGGTAAGAGAAGATAGCATTATGGTTGGCCTTGTGAGCACGGCCACTGGGACTACGCAGCAGGGGAGGGCCAAATTATGCGGCTGGTTCGAGAAAATTATGTGGCAAAAACAAATTATGCGGTGTACTGCTGCACATTTTTTAATAGTATTACTTCATTATTTTGACATTTTTATACTTGTTAACACTGTCTGAGCATTCGTTGCGCCCCATTAGTACAAGTCTAACATCCAAATACAGGCATAAGCACCAGAAACCTTAGGAAAGGGCCTGATTGAAATAGAAACTATTTTTGGGGGGTTAAAATCGACAGATTATGCAGCAGATTATGGATTATGTGACAAATTAGGCATATCCATAATTATGTGAAAAACAGTGCAGCCACATAATCGCATAATTCCGGTAGCCCTGCCTTGTGATCCACCACGTTGCAAGAAATACCCTTTAATGGCCTGGATTCCCTGGAACATTAACATCACAAATTGGCTTGAGTACATTTTCTATTCTATAATGCTCCAATACTCTATAATACTCTAAGTACAATGCTCACGGTGCGATAAAGATTTTACATAATTCGGACCAGGATTATTTAAATACAGTCTTTGCTGATGTGATCGTAATTTCGTCGAGTTATCTTGGCGTGAAAAGACAAGTTATTCACTAATAAATAACTAATTTTGTATCGAGATGTCAAACATTCGCCTCTAAAATGACCAATAAAGTGCCCATACTTTCACTGATATGCCAACACTGTATTTCTTTTTTTTTTTTTACAGAATAGGCATTTTGAACAAAATGTCCCAAAGGATTCTCTCAAATACACATTTAAAAAAAAAAAGAAGTTTATATTAATTCTCTTCAATTCATGAAAGTTACATTTCTTACCACCAATCTACCCACCGATGCAAACTCAACCACATGTTACATTTTTATATTGAGTAATACAGTTTTATAGTGGCAGTTTCTCTCTTGAGTTTCTGCATTTACACATATCATCAATGCCATGTCCTTTTAGACTCTGCGTGTCAGCTTTAAGCGAAGGGCTCAGGTCCTTCTCCAAGTCAGCATGCTTTATTTAGGTAATCTCCTTGGCGCTCTAGTTCCCTCACTACTGTTTCCCAGATCTTGACTGTGTTTGCCTCCTCCCTTTGATGCTGCAATGAATGCTCTCCCCATCCCACATTATGCAGTGATCCAGTTAGTCAGGTCCCCCTCCCAGGTTTTAAATCTTGGCTCCACTGCTCTTTTCCTTTGCAATGCACTTCTCCTCTTGGCTAGCGTCAGCCCCAGTTTTACTACTTTGGGCATTATGGGCCCTGTTAGACCTGGCATCCTTGGCGTGGTTCCCCCTGTCTTTTTGCTTCTACCTCCTGTATTTTTGGACTGTGTGCTGGATTTTGTTTTTGCTACAGCAGTACACACACATGCAAAGTCATTGAAACATTTTAGGCAGTCTATGAATTAAACACTACTAAGGCCTGTGGAAGGGGTAGTGCTCTCCAGAGTGTCTCAATCACTACAGTTCTCTTCTTCACACCACTTTCTACTGCAGTCTCTCAGCTAGACACTTAGGCCCTTTTTTTCCTGCTGTCTTTCTGAAAACCCTACCTCTGCATAACTCACACCTCTTCTCTTTCCTCTTCAACATCCTCTTTTCCATCTCTTCTGCACATACTTTCTTGCATCTCCTTCCCCATACTTCCCCAAACACAACACGCCCACTCACCTGTTTTCTTTCACATTCGCCAGGGCAGTATTTTGACAGGGGTGCACCTCCTTCGCACACTTTTGCGTAGTATCATATTTACAGTTGGCACACCAGAGCATTGCTCTATGTGCTCTTCATCGGGACCATGGATTGGATAGGCCTTTAGGGGCATATTTATGAGATTTGTGGCGCAGGGCAGCTCAGCAAGTCACCTGGCTGCGCTGCCTTGCAGCAAAGGGAAAGCTCAGGAATGCGCCGTATTTATCCAATACGGCACATTCTTGTCCTTTCCCCTTGTGCTGGCGCGTTTGGCAGCCTAGTGTCAATGCAGGCACGCTTGCACCATAGTGCTAGGGTGCCTGTGTTGTCAGCAGGGTTGTTTTTGTGCAGGGAGGGGGACCGTCCTGCACAAAAATAATCCTGATAGGCTTTTTCATCTTTCTACGTGTGCTGCAGAATGCAGCACACAAAAAAAGAGGAAAAAAGAGGCGAAATAAACAGGAGGGGTATCCTTTAGGCACATTCCCAGGTTTACAAGGTCTTGTAAATCTGGGAATGCATCAAAAACCATGGGAGATGAAAACCCACGCAACGCCCATGGAACACCTACCTAGGACAGAGTAACGCAACGCAGCGATTTGCGCTGCGTTGCATTATTCCATATTTTTTGAGCCACTTGATACCACTCTAAGTGGCTTTGCATGGCTTTAAAAATATGAGTTAAGGTTTGTGTCGATGCTAACTGGGTCATAAATGTGACCCTTATTCTGCACCTCTTTATGACCCACAGATAGGCTTTGTGAAAGGTTCACAATGCCTCTGACCTGAACTCCACAGTTCTCAATCCCTGCCTGTTGACTCACACAGACACACACACAGAGGTGACTTTTTCACAGAATACACTGTATATGAGCTATATTTTGTATGAAAAACAACTACAGAAACACATCCTGGAAAAATCAACTGCAGTTAGGGAATTCAGGAGTAAGTAAAACGTGAAATGCAATAGGGAACATCGCTCTTCCCTGGCTGGGAGCCCAGTGTCTGTTTTTGCTAGCTGCAGCTGTCGCCCGATGGCAGGGCACAAGGGGTTGCAAGGACAGTTACAGATGGCCCCACCAAGTTTACGCAATGACGCCGCTCAACACCAATGCGAAAACTTCACCTTCATGAGTTTATGAGGTTGAAATTTTGAGAATCACTGCGTTCAGTGGTACAAGCAGTCATTAGTGTTAAAAAACAACTTACTTCCTAGTGTGTGTTGTATACATTGCGTGGGGTGAGGGAATGACTGAATATTCAGGGGCTACAAAAATCCTTCTTATAACTGGGCTGGCTCTTCAGCAAGACTTTGATATGTGTCGCAGCCGCATCGGTGGCTGCTTCTTCTCCTACATCGCTGCCAAGACCTGGAACGACCCTCCCCTTCAGCTCCGTACAGCCCCCTCGCTGGCGGACTTCAGAAAGAGACTCAAGCCCTGACTTTTCATTGGGTACACAGTGCCCGATACCCCTAGGGTTGACAGTGCCGTGCTTTACAAATGCTGATTGATTGATATAAGTGTCGGTGAACTCTCTGAGCAGTTGTTGGATTGTTTTTTGAAAGTATTCGGAAACAGAGAGATGGAAAGCAAAATAGATCTTAATGGACTCTAACAGAGTTTTGAAGCACCCTAACTCAAGTACATCAAAGACAGGTGGACCAAGGCATTGAGACCCTCACAGGTGATTTGCTGCGCTCTATAAATCCCTGATTGATTTATTGGTTGATTGACCAAAGATTTGTTGTACTAAAACACATGCAACTCTCCTAGAAGGTACTTTGGGCTAACCTGAAAGCATACTATTGGCAGGCGTTCTGGGAGAAGCAGGATTCAACCAGCACGATGCAATACGGTTAAGAGGTAAAGAAATGAAGACCAGGCAAATAGACGAATTTAAGGCCTTGATTATGAGTGGACAGGTGGTTTTGATATGGCTGGTAAACTGCAGTTACTTGGTCATGTGGAATTATGAGATTCAGAGGAACACTGGGGCTCTATTTATTTCACCCTGAGATTTCAGCCGCAGAAACCCTGGGACAAAATCAGTAATTAATGGGAGATTTGGACACAAAATTAACTTGCATTCCAGGATGGAAGAGGAACTGAGCACCGCCAGATTATTCTGGGGGCGTAGGGGAAGGGCTTGCTCCATGGGAAAAATGTCTTCACCTTGTAAAAGATGTTTTCCACATGAAAACAAAATAAAATAAAATGTGCTTTAGCACATTCAACTGCTCTTCCCCCTGTGCAGAATAATACGGGATGTTCAATTCTACACAGGCGCAATAGGCAGCCTTATAAAATTCAAATGACAGGTTCCATATTATGCCTGAAAATCTGTACTTGACATGGCTTTCATGGTGCACTAATACACCTGTTGTGAATGGCAAAATAGTGCAGAATTACAGTGAGGTAGAGTCATAGCCCTCCACCCAAACTCTTACACTTTTCTTCCACTATTAGGCTCGATGTGGGTGGCAGTTTAACAGAGATATTAATTTCAGAGGTATTCATTTCTAGTTCTTGTCTCTAATTGTAATCGCCTTTGACATTTGGGCCTTGGCTATTTCAATGGTGTGACATCAATGTAGGTAAAACCCAAGTCTGAATGTTGGTGGTTTGGAAGACTTGGGTCTTCTTCAGTGCTTTGCAGACAGGCCACTCTGCCACAAATGTGACGGAATACCTTGTCCATCAAAAATCATGGTCAGTCTGCTCTGTTTCAGTTGAACCACCATATTTCCACCAGCACGGGACCCTCTGGCTCCACCAATAGAAACCTTTGACCGATGGCTCCACTGCAATTTCTTTATTTGCAAATAAGCTTAAAGTTCCAATAATCTGAATTTTGAATGTAGCACCAGTGCATTTTGGGGAACCTTTCTTCAGCTGGCATTGCTTACAAACATGATTGGCTGCCTCCTGACATGGGACGGGATGCACTCACCTGGGACATGGCTGCTCCAGTGGAGTTCAGGGAGAATCTCCTACTTCTAGCCTAGGAGGCCATGAAAGAAGCTCCCGCTTCTCGTTGCATGCCGCAGGACCAGCAGCGTTCCAGATGCTTGTATCCAGTCAGCCGCGTCGCGTGGGTTGCCAGCGCCCGGGGCACAGCAAGTATCCTTCCACTTTTCTTTTGAATTTTGCACCCCTAAATATATGCCCCTAAGAATTTTGCACCCGGGCAACCTCCCCAGCGCCCAGCCCCCAGCTTTGTCACTGCATTCAGCCCAATGTGTGTAGACAATGCCCCCTGAGGAAGAGCTCCCTGAAATGTATTGGGTCTACATATACGTTACAAATTATTGGAACTTTATGTTAATTTGCAAATGAAGAAAAGTGCAGTGAACTACAAAGTCTTTGGAAATTATTATGACCTCAGTCTATTTTTTCGTCTAAAGTTGCATAAATTTGGAGACTGGTTTTAGGCCATTGAGCAGTGCACCATGGGACACACTCAAATCTCAGAGTGTACTTACAATGAGATCATGGAGTTCAAGGAAGGAATTGAAAAGGATAGCATGCCCAAGGAGGGAAACAGTGTTTACAACGCTGTCATTACATCGCGCTACCATTACAATGCGGTCGTTACAACGACCGCGTTGTTAGTACGCGATGCATTTACATCGCAAGTCATTACAACGACTTGCACTAGGGGGCGCTGAGGTATTGGAAATGAATTCCAACACCTTCCCTACTGTTGCGCAAACTGGAGTAGGAATAGTAATTAATACTATTCCTAAGTCCAGCGTGCCCCCTAGTGTAAGTCGTTGTAATGACTTGCGATGTAAATGCATCGTGTACTAACAACGCGGTTGTTGTAACGACCGCGTTGTAAAAGCACGCGATGTAATGCATCGCGATGTTATGAGACATATTCGCCCAAGGAACTTCAACATCGCTGACCTCACAGACAATATCTTGAGTTCTCACCTGCACCGTCACAATAATTTTTGTTTTCCATTTCAACATACATCCTCACATCCATCCATAAATGCATACACAAACCTTCCAACCAATATGGACCCAGTATGTTGCAAAAAAAAAGCTCTATTGCCTTTATCATTTCCTATTTTGGAATGTGGCTAACCCAGGTGAAAAACATATGAACGAGTAAAGCTACTGTAGTATCACAGTGCATAGTAGTTGGATCATCAGTCGTAACCAGTTCTCAACCCACAGTAAAATTACAAAACATGGTAAGAAGTGGGCATAAATGTGATCATTAGGTCATTTATGGTGGTGTATGAAATTATTTATTTTCACAACTTTTGCACTGTACTTAAATAAGTTGTGACATTTGCGCAGTTTCACAACTGTGCCAGGCGTGTAGTTTCTCAGTAAAAAAAAATTACATGTGAATTTTCCTATAAATCATTTTTATCTGAGTTTTTATATACTTTTCAAACGTTGGGAATTTTAAAAAAGAGAAGGAGAAAACAATCCTAAGGGTTGTTTTTTTTATCTGCCAGCCTGCCCTTAGCATGATCCTGATAAAACACAAATCAAAATAAAAGAAAGAGAAGTTTCACAACTTTCCCCACCTTCTTCCTAAAGAAAGAAAAGTGGCAGGGGTCAAAAACCACAATGTGACCTGATCTACTGTGTAATCCAAACTACAAAAACATGGGAAAATAACGAAATATCTACGAGAATATGATAAAGTATTATCCTTGAACAATTTGAAGAAAATCCTGGCGTAAGTTCATGCCAGCACTGTCTCCCTTAGACAAAGACAGGTATAAAAGCACTACAGTATGAACAAGGACCATTGAATGAGCTAACATCTCAAGTAAGTGACACGCAAGCCTTATAAGGCTATAACTACTGCATGTGGGTCCAAACAATGATTGAGTTAATTGCTAACACGATCAAACAGTACTCAGTTCTTCAAAAGATGGAAGGTTACACCGATGTGTTTGTAAAATACTGATACAAAATCCGTCTACACGATTGCCTGTGGTAAGGTGTACTTAAGTTGTCTTTTTGTGTTTGGAACAGACACCTGAGAGAGTATTCTGTTTTTTCGGGCCCAGAGGGAACATAAATGGAATAGTATTTGATTACAATGCATGGATGCAACCCAACTATGTGAACCTCTGCACTTATTGTTGTTCTGCAAAATGATACCCCGCTGCTAAATGTGGTGGAAGCGCCAGACATTCCCACTTCTCACAGCTATATTTAGGCTTCGGGCTGAGCAGGGCGTCTGATGAAGTATGCTGCCCCCTCCATATCACAAGAGTCTATTTTGCTTATCAGACTACTGGCATTTTACATCAAGATCGCCCCATTGCTCATGTAAATATTCCATATTTTTTGTTTAATAAAAATTGAGTAGATACAGTGCTGACTTTATGTATCATGTCTGAGCTTATTGCCCCCTGAAATAAGCAAGGATTCTTTTTTGATTTTTTTTTTCTGACCAGATTATGAACGCAGTTTTATATAATGCGTGGTTGAAATCTAATCAAATTGGAGTACTGAAAATCAACATCTTCGCTAATTTGGACTCAAAACATTTCTCATAATAGGCTTTACCAGGGGCCTTCGTCTTCCTTGCTTCTAACAGTGACAAGGAATCAAACTCAAGAGTAATCAATTGCAATGAATGTTATGACATTCTTAAATACTGCCATAAAACTTTGCCTGCTTTCTATAGACTCAGAGCAGATGGTAACAAGAGCAGTCAGGAAGTAGAACTCTGTAGTGCCTATGGGTTTCCTAGTTTGTTTTTATGGCTTCATGTGTGTGGGAATGGTTGGGATAGATATGAATTTAGGGTTTTGTTGGGGTTAGCAGAATGTGTGCATAAGGTTGGATGGTATACCTCAATTAAGTTGTTAGACTCGCTTCATAGTTGGGTTTCTACTTAATGTGGTTAAAAAGACATGAGAAGTGTGCATAGTGCCACAAACATTCTCTCTGAGGCCGTGTTAGCCAGTTGTGAGAAAAGAGAGATGGTGTGCAGGCCGCAAGCCGTAGCACAGGGGTAGAAAAGCTGGAGAAAAGGTGTGGAGAGAAGGAAATAATAAACCCACTTAGCCTCCCATTACGAGCCAGGCCATATTAATCAACCCACTTAGCCTCTCATTACAAGCCAGGCCATATTTGGATCGGAAATATATATATATATATATCTCTTTTGGTACATACATGTGGCGTTAGGAGTTTAAGTATCTGTTTTATTAATAGATTGATTTAGACCTCAACTGTAATCAACTCCTACAAATTATATATATATATATATATATATATATATATATATATATATATATATATATATATATATATATATATATATATATGCCACGAAGAGTTCTTGAAATGAAAAGAACTGGAGGGACACAACGGGGAATGCAAGAAGGGATTTAATTTCAAACGAGCATCGGCATGGCGTTAGGAGTTTAAGTTTCTGTTTTATTAATAGATTGATTTAGACCTCAACTGTAATCAACTCCTACAAATTATATATATATACATATATTGCTGGTTCTCGCTTAAAGTTTCCTCCAAAGTAAAACGAGCGTAGTCCCAAATCAGTGCATAATATTTTTTATTAACACCAAGCTAGTCCGCCATGACGCGTTTCGGCCGTCCCACGGCCTTGATCACATGACACGGCTCAAACTGTGAGTATCCTATTTAAAGTGCTAGTGCTCAATTTGCATGAATTGACATAGACAACATACTATATACATTGTATCCATATCACTCTGGAATTATACATTATAAATATGTAGATTTATATGTATATATATATATATATATATATATCTCACATTGTATTGTATTGTATTGAAATTTATAAAGCGCATAGCTGCCCCAGCAAAGGGGCGTCCCAGCGCTAGACGGCATAAAGAATGAGGGCTGCAGGAAAAGCAGAACCTAGATTATAGGGAAAAGGTAAGTTTTAATAGCCTTACGAAAGATCAGATAGTTATCCAGACATCGGATGTGCGCCGGGAGAGAATTCCAGAGCTTAGCCGCCATGAGGCGAAAGGACCGTCCACCTGCGCGCACCTTCCTCACCCGAGGAACAATCGTCAGGTGCTGGCCCATGGAACGAAGGTGGCGAGTAGGGGTGTAGGTAGAAATCAGGTTTGCCAGGATACTTGGTGAAGAAGAATTCATAATTTTAAAGGCAATACAGAGGGACTTGAACTCGATACGCCTAGCCACCGGAAGCCAGTGGAGTCGGCGAATGGCGTTGGACGTGGACAGTAGCGGCCTGTGGTGGGAGTGCTGCCGGGCGGTGATGCGGGGAGGGGCATGGTGGGGGTAGTAAACTCCGGAATACGGCCGCACAGAGGTAAGTAAACAAACAAATAAATATCTTTTGGCGTGGCGTGCGCAACAAAATTTGTTTTATTTATTTGTTTGTTTACTTACCTCTATGCGGCCGTATTCCGGAGTTTACTACCCCCCGCCCCGCGTCTCCGCCCGGCAGCACTCCCACCACGGGCCTCTACTGGACATGGAACACATTCTGGGAAGGCCCAAAAGAGTTCTGGCAGGCGCATTTTGAACCCTCTGGAGACGTAAGATTTCCGCCTTATTAGACCCCAGGTACAAAGAATTGGCATAATCTAGCCGAGACATGATGGTAGCCTGAATGATCACCTGATGGGTGACAGGGTCAAAAAACCCTAACAGCTGTTTAAGCCCCAGCAGGAGACAAAAACAGGTGCCCGCGACTTTTTTGGTATGGACATGAAAATTGAGGGCCGAACCTACCCCTACAACCAGATTTTTTACCACATGTTTAGGGGTGGGTGCACATCCCAAAGACGGTGGCCACCAGCGTTCGCTCCACAGCTCAGGATCTTTCCCCACCAGCAAGATCTCAGATTTGCCGGCGTTGAGCTGGAGACAGTTAGCAGACAACCACTCCGCGACAGCTGCGAGATCACTCCGGAACTTAAGAGCGTCCTGCGTGGAGTCGTTGGAGAGTGCCACAACCAGCTGGGTAATCACGGCATAAGAAACTGCCATTAACCCTCTGCTCCTGGCCACGGGCCGCCAACGGTTGGACGTATAAAAGGTATCAGTAATTCATTTAACCAACAATCAATAAATAGACTCAATTCAAAATCTAATTAAAATATCTTCAAAAAAGTCTTGAATATTTAAAAATATTATAGCACACAAATTTGGTCGGAGGAAACAAGGAAACGATATAAAATGCAAGAATTTTTCCATAGTTGTCTTGTTATAGATGCAATAAAGAGGATTTAAAAACTGTTTAGGAGGTTCAGCGAGAGTAGGACAGAAGAAGAGCACAGGTCGCAAATCTTGGCTACCTCCTTTGTAGAGCTAACACATAAAAAATCCCCCAAAGAAATATGAAATATATTGAGTGCCACTGCATTTCTTGTAAGATGTTGCTTACTATCAAGCAGTGCTTAATTTGAGGCAGTGGTTTCTGGTGCTCAGCATTGGCACTTAATTGTCAACGGTGGGGCTTGTGATAGTCTGCCACAAGGTGGCGCTGTCGGGCTAATTTAGAAATGGCCACAACAACAGTTAATTATTGCCGCCCAAGCCATTCTTATAGATTTGGGGCCCTGAAATAGTCCGAATTATCACACTTGTAGGAGTGTGATGGTTAGTGGTTGTGTTGTTACTATCTTTGGCAGCATAGCAGGGGTAATATGTGGTGCGATAAATAGTCGGGTACAGTTGCTTTCAGTTGGGAATTGTGAGGTGTCTGTTGTATTTCGCCAGGAATATTTACACACACAGACAAAAATGCACAACGCTCTCTCCCTCTCGCTCTTTGGAAAGACTTAAAAAATGTTGGTTATTTCACAAAATAATGTGCTTTCTCTCACTTAGTACTCCTACCAATTCGCATTCCTCTCCCTTTCCGCTTCCCCTTAAGACCCTCTTGGGCGCCCTGCTTGTCGTACAATGTATTTTAACATTATATGCCAGCGTGATTGTTGGGAAATCTGAAGCTCACACCCCCCAATCTTACTGACCAAGCTACACCCCTGCTGCTCTGCTGTCTTGCTCCTGACCCATTCAGTCTCATTCTCATGGGTTGCACTTCTACGCACAGATTCATGTAGAAAACCTATAGAGTTCATACAGATTGGTGTGGGGTCAGCATTAGATGCCCACTGCGATAGAGGGACATGCTAATGTTTTGCACAGCAATATTGAACTTTGCTGATTTGCAAAAATAAATGCAAATGGACTTCATTTAGGTATACATGTGTTTTGTGTTACCTCTCCAAGAAATGCGTGCATAAGGTAACTCCAGCAGCAATGGAGCAGGCCATAGTGTTGGCCGAGTCTAGTCCATATTTCAGAATATTTTTTGAACTTCAAGTAGGTCTTTATCTAACTCAAAAATCAACTTTTCATGTGATCTGGAGAGCTATTTGTTGTCAACTTCACCACTTCCCACATGGCATGGACATGACATCACAGAAGGGACGTGGCGTTACTGGTGCACTGCGCAAGACTGCCCCAGGTAACATGCCCCATGAAGTCAAGATGTTTGGTCATTAGTCCAGAGGTGCTGTAGGAAAAGCACTGGGATTTAATTCACTTAAGAATCTTAAATTGGAGAAGGATGGGTCAATAAAAATGTTCGAACTGGAAGGCCCCATATCTGTATAAGTAGAGGGAGGAAGATGTTATCAGCCTCTGAATTACCTTCTTCCATGTGCCTGATGCCCTGTTTGGGCATATGAAGTGCATCAGAATGTGAGTGAAAGAGATCTTCCATATCTGCGATCCCCTGGGCTCTGGATAGAAAGTCAGCAAGAAGCTGGTCTTCAAAGGAAGATGTTTCCTTTTCTCCTGCCAGCCGAAGTCTTGCCTTCATTTTTGAGGGTTGAGGCAGTACTGAATGTAGATCAGAGCGTGATTTTGGGGATGTCAAGATTTGCATTGAAGCCAGTCGCTCCACAGTCTTAGATGAAGGTGGCTGTGGCAGAAGAAGCACTGACGTCGGAGTTTCTGAAGTTATAGGGTCTGGTGCTGTTGAAACCAGAGCTGACAGTGTAACTGGGCCTGTAAGGGGCCCAGATTGACAAGGGGGTAGTCCTAAAAAGATCTGCTGAAATGCCTCAACCTGTGATAAATCATCTGATGGAACTGGAAACTCTAGTCAAAATGTTTATGAACATTGATAGCCTCCAAGGAACAAGGGGTAGAAGTTGAGATTGGGGAACAGCGCCACCTACTCTGCAGTAGCTGGACTGTTTCTCCAATAAAGGAGAAAAGGACTCCTTTTTCTATGACGTTTCTTGTGCTTTTTGTGGGCGAACCCACAGGAGAATCACTCCCTGCCAGAAGACTTACATGAGGGAGGGGAGAGAGACCAAGCAAATAACAACATAGTTTCTTACTTGTCCATGAAGGTACAGGATTCACAAATCAAGGGATTGTGATCAGGGCCCAGGCACCACATGCAGATTGTGTGGGAGTCAGACAGAGACATCTAAATGTGACAACATCAATAAGGTTTTGTAACAAATTGGAGTAGTAGGTGAAAGTGGTGAGAACCCACTCCAAATAATAATCACAATCCTTATCAGCATGAACCACTTAAGTAGTAGGATAAACCTGTGCTAAACTCCCTGGTAGTTTGTTACGAAGCAGTCAAGCTTAACTTAGAGGCAATGTGTAAAGTATTATGCAATACATAGATAGTGATAAAGTGAAAACTTAACACAAAAAAAATCCCAAAACAATTTAGAAAATTAGAGAATATCTTAATAAATTTAATGACACCAAAACAACAAAAGTCAAGTAAGTAGAACCAGAGATATGAATTTCTTTAATTTAAATAAGAAATGTTGTCAAAAAGCACAAAGCGCCAACTGCAGGTATCTGGTCATGTTAGACCGAGCCAAAGTCAAAAGTTAAGGCCGACCATGATGGATCGCCGGTCGGATACAGGGACCAGATTCATCCCTGTAGAAAGTTTACCTTCTGACTTAGAATCTATCATGGAGAAAAAGTGGTAGTCGACGAGTCATCGGTGGGGCAAGCTGCAAGCTGTATTTGAAGTGGGGCTAGACATCATTGGGCCCAAGTGCGGACATCCAAGAAGGAGAAGTTCAGAGCGGGTGAAATCCAAAGTTCGTGTTAAAGAAGGTCTCAACGTCCATTGGATGCTGCTCATCATTTGTCCCTGTGAAGCAGCTTTTAATTCCTAGTTAGAATTTTTTCTTGAGGTCAGATCTCCTTCAGCAGAGGAAATTGGCAAGTTGAGGGTGACTGGCGATTCAATGGCTGCAGCTTCGATGGCGACCCTGGTCTCCATAGGATCTCCAGGCAGAAATTTTGCAAAAAGTTACTAAGCCCTACTTAGTGCAGTTCGGGGCCAGGTGGAGTGCTCTCTGACACCAGCCAAGGGTCCAGACATGGGAGCACCACATGGAGGTTAGGACTCACTCCAATAGAAGCCAGCAGCAAGGTCCATAAAAGATCCAGTTTGATCTGGTCAGCTGGGCAATTGCAGGTAGAGGGACATGTGGAAGCATGTTGTGCCCCTGTTGCTTGGAAAGGAGATCAGCCAACTGACACTTGGGGTCACTTCTTACTTCTGGGTTCCTGGGTTCAAGGTACGCAGGTTCAGACTTCCTTCAGGTTCTTCAGACAGCAGGGCAGACCTTCTTCCGATTCTTCACAGGTCCAGGAGTGTTCTGTGGAAATGTCCGTGGAGTCCATATTATTGCCAGGCTGTGGGTGGAGGGAAATCCTTGGATCCTTTAAACCAGTTCTGGTCAGTTCCCCCCCTCTCACTGGGTTTGGAGCCAGTCTGACTAGAGAGACAAAAGGGAGGTAGGCATATGTGTGAGCTTCACCTCCCAGTGACAGGGTAGGCATCCTTTGAAGCTCTGGAAGGGGCTGGGCACAGCTCGAGGCCATCATATCAAGGGAGGTGACCCTCTCGCCACACCCAGAGCCCTTTGTCCACTGTCTGGGAGCAATACACATCTCACCACAGTGGAGAAATCTTCTGTCAGGTGTCAGCTAGACATTGGCAGGAAAGCCTTTTGGTTGTGGGCAGGTACATGACTACTTTCTAAAAGAAACAACAACAAGGTGATGGATGGAATGCTTGAATTAATAACAGCCACTAGCAATCACTGAGGGCTGCTTCCCAGTCCATCGTTTTTTGCCTACCATGCCACCTCAGTTTGGACACAGTCAAATGCAAATCAGTCTTGAACCTGCTCCAATGGGAGCAGTCCAGTCCGAACTGCCAGGCCAGGTCCTCCTTGAACCAGCAAACAAGCAGCCTAGGACCGGTTTGGCCCTGATAGCTAATCAGCCAGGTATAGCTTGATTCCAGTGGCACAGTGAGCACAGGACCTACGTTTGGATATACACGTCTCACGTAGGGCATCAACTGCAACAACAACAACAAGGTGATGGATGAATCGTTTAAATTAATCTCATCCACTGGCAATCGTTCGGGCCTCATCCTAGTCCATCGTTGTGTCCCACCATGCCACCTCAGTTTGGACCCAGCCATATGCAAATCAGTCTTGACCCTACTCCAATGGGAATAGTCAAGCCCGAACACCTAGGCCAGATCCTCCCTGAACCAGAAAACAAGCAACCTATGACCATTTTCACTCAGATAGAGGCTCATCAGCCAGGTATAGCTTGTTGCCAGTGCCACAGTGTGCACAGGACCCACGTCTGGACATACCCGTCGCACTTGGGGCGCCATCTGCAACAACAGCAAGGTGATGGATGGAATGCTCGAATTAATCTCAGTCACTGGTAGTCCCTCGGGGCGGCATCCTAGTGCGGTTCAAGGAGGACGTGGCTTGGCAATTCAGGCTGGACTGTTCCCATTGGAGCAGTTTAAAGACTGATTTGTATATAGCTGGGTCTAAACTGAGATGGCATGGTGTGCAAAATAACTATGGTTTTGGATGCGGCCCAAGTAATTACCAGTGGCTGAGATGAATTCAAGCATTCCATCCATCACTTTTGTATACTTTACTTTCTAAAAGTGTGATTTCCAAAATAGTGATATAAAATATGACTTGATCATTAAGTTGAATTTTAAATTAGTACTAAAATGAGTCCTTGAAATATGTTTCTAGCTATTTCCAAACTGAATTTAGCACTTATTAAATGTAATAGTGTAAGCCAATGTTAACCTATATAAAAGCCAGTTGTGCCAGTGAAAATCAACTTTGGAGGTTTTCACTGCCAAGACTTGTAAGCCAATAAATATACATGTCTTACTTTAAATACCATGCACTTTGCCCTATGGGCTTTTCAGCCTTAATTTAGGAGTTACTTATAAGTGTTAAAAAGGAAAGTTTATACATGGCAAAAGGTTTATTTTTCCTGGTCGAAATGGCAGTTTAAAACTGCAAACCAAGGCTACAGTGGCCCTCCTGGAGACATGTTTTACAGCACTACTTCAGTTGGTGTCACAATGAGTGCTGCAGCCCACTAGTAGATTTTAGCTTGTGCGTTCTGGGTACAGGTAGTACCATATAGTAGGGACTAATAAGTAAATTAAATGTGCCAATTAGGTGTATGGCAGTTTTACCAATCTTTAAAAAGGACAGCACAATCACTTTACCACAGGTTAGCAGGGGTAATGTACACAGAGTTGCATAGCTAACAAAACTAGAGTTCAGGAAAAAGGGGAAAAAATCCCAGTTGACCCTGTTGGAAGGGCAAATTTCCAACAAGTCTGGACCTAAATATTCTGGTGAATGAGCGTTATAAGAAATTTGAAGAATTCCAAGAAAACTCAAAAACTTTGGATTCGAGTCAGAAGTTGTGTAAAAGCAGAAGCCGAAACCAGGGCACCAGGCGCGATGTGTCCTATCATCACATCCTGTGACTGATTTTTTTTCTAGGATTGTTGATCAGCTGTTACTAAGGAAACGTTTCTGTATCCAGTCTGCCACTTGGGGTTTCTCATAAGGAAAATAATCTGTGGGAAGAAGTATGTATCAGAAATGTGCAAATTGGCCTCATTTTCTAAAAATGTTCCGAGAGATAACCCTAAGATCCTTCGCCTCTCCCTCATTTTGTTCAGCCACTCTACAGAATATGGTCTGGAAATGTATTTCCACCTATTTTAAAGCTCACCTACTGTCCGTGGCCTGGAGTAGAGTTTGCTTCAATACATATTACATTGTGGGCCTGATTCACAATTTGCAGTTTGTAGTACGTTTGTAGTAGAACAAAACTTATTACAAAACGTACCACCAAGTGTAAGTTTTGCCTATACTTATATGTGCTGAGTTATTCGCCCCAACTGTGGAGTCTCTGCACATGTAAGGTTTAGATTTTAGTAGTAAATGTGGGAGGAACGCAGGGGAGTGGGTAGGAAAAGGGGCATACTTACTGCTAAAGGGGATGGGATTAGGGAGGAGTAAAAGGGATTTAGAGAGGGTCAGGGAAGGGTTTAGGGAAGGACGTCACTCACTCACACAAGAATAAGCCAATTGCATTACTCTGGGGATGGAGACATCTAACGTGCCCTTTTGCATTAAGTTTACACTCTGAGTTTGTCAATACCGAAAGTAGTGAATTTACTGCAAAGTGTAAACTTACTCAAAAAGTGTAACTATTTGTTTTTGTGAGTCATGTCTTCAGTCCCTACCTCAGATATCACATTTCATCCACCACATCTATAAAGTAACTGTTCATTTTTCATTTCTGAATCATGTAATGTTCCTAAGTAAAAAAAATATGTTATACAAAAATAGGTCAGAATTGGCGGAGGAGGAAACAAGCCTAAGAAATGGAACTGTAAGAAGAAAGAAAAAGGAAGGAAGGAGCAACAAAGAGCGCCAGGCAAGGAGCATGAAATGAAGCAGCAGCTGTGTTAACGGGTAGACTCTATTGCAGTCCATCTGTCCTCCCTCTTGGCAACAAAAAAGTAATTTTTTACCTCATTAATCTTCTCCCAAATCCTATTGAAACCCCAACTCAGAACATAAAGGCAGCGACATGGGCTTCCGAGGAACTCAGTACCCTTTCTTCTCAACCCACGCCCCTTTATTCTTCCCTCTTCCAAAATAAATCCAGAGGTATCAAGAATGCCTTGTTCTTCCCAAAGCAAATGTTTGAAAAAGACTCTTAGAAAGAAAACCAAATGGTGAACTTGACGTTTTTCTAAATTCATTCCAATTTCGCACTGAAGGATTTTGGGGTGGGGGGTCGGGGAAATAGCTTACTGTTCATTGACACCCTCTTTATATTCTGGCATCTGGTGCCAAATTGCACACGTTTTTTACGGATGCAGTGCAATTTGCAGTGATCGGCCAGTGCAAAAATAGAATATGCATTGACGAACAGGTTCAGGAAAGACATTTAAGTGGTGTGTTTAAAGTGTTTTGTATTATATATATATATAGATATATATATATATATATATGTCTGGGATACAAATGTGATTACCTGGCTTTGATACATCAATGATGTTTTTGTTGTTTGGAAAGGTAGCAGAGAGAATGCACTGACATTTGACTCTGCCATCAATAATAATGATCTCAATCTAGAATTCAACACCACCATTTGTTCCACGTCCATTGAATTCCTTGATGTCACTGCATATATTGACAACAATTCACTCCAATCTAAGTTACACCGCAAGGCAACAGCTGGTAACTCCACACTGCATGCGTCCAGTTTTTACCCCAGACACCTTATTGCTAGCATCCCCTATGGGGAAATGTTAAGATTACATAGAATCTGCAGTCTTGAGTGTGACCTCACTAAATGTTAGAATGAAGCCAGCAGTAGGTTTAAAGCACGTGGATACCCTGTCCGTATCATTTCCAATGCCATCCAAAGAGCCAATACAATACCCAGAGAACAATTACTAGAGGGGTATATTGACCATGAACAAGGATTTGTTCCTGCTACCCCTTCCACCCCCGACACTAGTGAGAGTGGTGTCGTTGACACTCGATTGGTCATCACATACAGTAAAGAAGAAAGGGCAATCAGATCTATCATAAATAGACAATGGCGTATCATTCAGACTGATTCCATTTTAGGCCCCATTGTTCCAAAGCGACCTACCATCACTTACCGCCGGGCGTATTCTATGAGGGATGCGCTAGTGAAAGCAGCCCAGAGGTGATAGTCCCCACTAATTGGCTCACTCATATCAAGGGCTTTTTTAAATGCAACACATGCAGGGCGTGTCGTTTTGGGATCAACACCACCCAAGTCACCGCTACTTTTCGTTCTGTGCCCATTGTCATCAACAGGAAGTACTCTTGCAGAACTGAGTTCGCAGTATATATACTTCATGCACATGTGGCCTTAAATATGTGTGCAGCACCAAACTTCAAGTCCACATGAGAATCTTGCAACACCACAGGGCCATTGTCAACAATGATCCCACTTACCCTGTGGCACGACATTTCAAAGAAGTTCATAACAACAACCTTAAACACCTTAAGTATTTTGTGATTGATAGTGCGCCTGCACCAAGGAGAGGTTGTAACCGCGAAAAACTCCTCAGTCAGCTTGAGACACGCTACATAATAGATTTAAATACTAAAGCACCATGGGGTTTGAACATGAGTGAGAATCTATATAATTATCTATAATTTTCTATATTTTTCTATATTGATTTGGATTTGCACGCGTTGATATGGTCTCATGTCCACCCCATCGCCAAACCCAAGGTGCCGTATCTATGTATTGAATTACTCCAACTGATGTTTTCTCTCTGTATATTTGTTTTTCTTTATGTTAATCTGCATGTGATTACCTAATTAGGGCTTTTATGCCTACAGATGTAATGCTATTATGGATAAACACACTCCTGCAGTTAAGCATTTAAGCAGTTCTATCTTTTACTCACTGTATTTTTGAGTGGGGGTTGAATATACTCCATATGATTCTATGTGACCACCTATGACCACATTAGGACCTGTGTCCTATGATATTATTCACATCTGCAGTTTGCGCTTTTTAACTAGATGTATATTTAGTCTTTTTACTCCATTATTTCACATTTACACTATCATACTTAATTCATGTGTCTTAGCATTTCTTGCAGAAGCATTTGCTTTGTTATTGTAGCACTATGCATTTGTAGCACTCTCATCTACCCTACGGCACGCACACCTGAATGACTTGTTCATCTGACTCACCAGCAGCCATTATTACATGCTTATTTTTCGTGTAAGCGGCATCTTTCTTTGAATTTTATTGCACATGGTTTTCCAGTAAATACAGTGGTCTGTTAGTACACTCGCTGCTATATGACTCGATCTGCTGAGCACGTTGTTATTTTCTTAAATCAACTGGCAGCCGGGGTGCATTTTCTATTGATGTTTACCATATGGTTCTCGAATTGCTATCTGATTTAAATTATTCAATTCAAGGTGTCTTAAATCACTGAGACATTCCGACGCACTATGCAGCCATTTCTGTATATTTGTATATTTATGAACTCAGCACTAATAACTTTCGCGATGTACTATATTGAGTATGAGCAGAATGTTTCTTCTCTATTTATTACCATGTTGTTACTGCTTCTATGTCCATTCACCTGGCCATATCGTGAGTCTTTTCATGCTTTCCATGACACACTGCTGTGTCCATGTAATTCACTGCCTAGGGTAGTTTTCAACTTCAATCACCT
This sequence comes from Calotriton arnoldi, assembly GCA_963921515.1. NCBI lineage: Eukaryota > Metazoa > Chordata > Amphibia > Caudata > Salamandridae > Calotriton > Calotriton arnoldi. The sequence goes on from CAWUFW010009314.1 coordinate 247,123, forward strand.
GTGTAAAAATGACAGCTTTGTCGGAAGAAAAAAATGTGTCAAAAAAACCTTTATTGTATAAATTGAACTCCAATGTGATGCAGCGGGTTATGTGAGCAAGTCGCAGGTCAGCAGCCGAAACGCGTCATATGGACTGTGCTGTTTGAATAAACCTTTTTTCACGCAACTTGGAGTCTGTGCCCGAGCCGTTATTGATGTCGTAATGAACCGGGAATTCATTGGAGATATATATATATATATCCACAAAAACAGGTTGCCCAAAATGAGGATGCCCACCCGGAAAACGAAGCCTCCTAAAGTGAAGACTGCAGCCCCTTTAGCATTCCGCTTTCCATCTTCAAACTGGCTTTACGCGTTTCAGATGCAAATCCTTGTTCACAAGCCATGCGCTAAAGAACAAACAGCAACGTAAGTGTAGATCACCTGCGATTTTATTTGAATGAGTCCAACCCCAGTGGCCGTGTCCTCCCGCCTCAGTGGGCGTATGCATCAAGGCATTATGGTATTAGCAGTCTCTACATCATTATAAATTCCCTAGTGGGTGTTGCCACGTGCCTCTTTTTTAAACAGTGAAATCCTCAGTGGGTTAAAACACAAGCGGCAATGTGGAGTACTCTGCAAATCACAAGTCACTCACTTTTGGCCATTTTGCGTCCTATACTCGGCGCCAGGTCCTCCCGATGCCGCAGGTCCGCAATTATGCGGCGGTTCATCCTCGCGGCTTAGGCATAGCTGCTCATATCCACAAAAACAGGTTGCCCATAATGAGGATGCCCACCCGGAAAACAAAGCCTCCTAAAGTGAAGACTGGAGCCCCTTTAGCATTCCGCTTTCCATCTTCAAACTGGCTTTACACGTTTCGGATGCAAATCCTTGTTCACAAGCCATGCGCTAAAGAACAAACAGCAACGTAAGTGTAGATCACCTGCGATTTTATTTGAATGAGTCCAACCCCAGTGGGCGTGTCCTCCCGCCTCAGTGGGCGTATGCATCAAGGCATTATGGTATTAGCAGTCTCTACATCATTATAAATTTCCTAGTGGGTGTTGCCAAGTGCCTCTTTTTTAAACAATGAAATCCTCAGTGGGTTAAATTACAAGCGGGCAATGTGGAGTACGCTGCAAATCACAAGTCACTCACTTTTGGGCATTTTCCATCCTTTACTTGGCTCCAGGTCCTCCCGACACCGCAGGTCCGCAATTATGCGGTGGTTCATCCTCGCGGCTTAGGCATAGCCGCTCATATCCACAAAAACAGGTTGCCCATAATGAGGATGCCCACCCGGAAAACGAAGCCTCCTAAAGTGAAGACTGCAGCCCCTTTAGCATTCCGCTTTCCATCTTCAAACTGGCTTTACACGTTTCGGATGCAAATCCTTGTTCACAAGCCATGCACTAAAGAACAAACAGCAACGTAAGTGTAGATCACCTGCGATTTTATTTGAAGTCCAACCCCAGTGGGCGTGTCCTCCCGCCTCAGTGGGCGTATGCATTAAGGCATTATGGTATTAGCAGTCTCTACATCATTATAAATTTCCTAGTGGGTGTTGCCACGTGCCTCTTTTTTAAACAATGAAATCCTCAGTGGGTTAAATTACAAGCGGGCAATGTGGAGTACGCTGCAAATCACAAGTCACTCACTTTTGGGCATTTTCTGTCCTTTACTCGGCGCCAGGTCCTCCCGAAGCTGCAGGTCCGCAATTATGCGGCGGTTCATCCTCACGGCTTAGGCATAGCCGCTCATATCCACAAAAACAGGTTGCCCATAATGAGGATGCCCACCCGGAAAATGAAGCCTCCTAAAGTGAAGACTGCAGCCCCTTTAGCATTCCGCTTTCCATCTTCAAACTGGCTTTACGCGTTTCGGATGTAAATACTTGTTCACAAGCCATGCGCTAAAGAGCAAACAGCAATGTAAGTGTAGATTACATGCAATTTTATTTGAATGAGTCCAACCCCAGTGGGCGTGTCCTCCCACCTCAGTGGGCATATGCATCAAGGCATTATGGTATTAGCAGTCTCTACATCATTATAAATTTCCTAGTGGGTGTTGCCAAGTGCCTCTTTTTTAAACAATGAAATCCTCAGTGGGTTAAAACACAAGCGGGCAATGTGGAGTACGCTGCAAATCACAAGTCACTCACTTTTGGGTATTTTCCGTCTTTTACTCGGCGCCAGGTCCTCCCGACGCCGCAGGTCCGCAATTATACGGCGGTTCATCCTCACGGCTTAGGCATACTCCACATTGCCCGCTTGTGTTTTAACCCATATATATATATATATATATATATATATATATATGTGGCGGTCGAAACGCGTAACTGGCAATAAATCTTGGGCTGAGTATTACCATCCTCTGGGTGCGTGCATACTTGGTTGGAAATGTCAGAATTTTGTCCGGCGGGCTCCGCCGGAGCAGCGCGCCAACTACCAGCGGGCTTATGGGAGAAGGAGCAAATCTGTGAGGCATATATATATATATATCTATATAGATAGATAATTAGATAGATAGATAGATAGAAACCTACATAAAAAATTACTTTTGCATTACAGAGCGGGGCAAAAATTGCATCTTTGCCCCAGCTGATCAATGCTAATATTATTGTTTCACTAGTCATTAAATGTAAACAGTTTTAATAAATTAGATGGCTTTAAAAATTTACAAAATTGTAAAAAATATCCATTGAATGGTGTTAGGTCACTTGAGTTTAGAACCCTCACATAAATGTGAAATTCTCCCAAAGTAATTGTATTGTACGTTGGATACCTCAGATGCTAAAAGGACCCCATCCAGTAGGACCATCTACATGAGGGTTAACACCAGGGATGCCAGTACCATTATTTGTATGTGAGGGATTTGTGTCCCCTTCATGTAATGATACATTGCATTGGCCAACAAGGTGTTTCTCTGAAACTAATCTCATAAACTGGAAGCTCTGGAATCTTCATGAAATATGTGAGAGAGCAGTTTGCTGAACCCCAAATTGTCATGCAATGAATCATGTAAAGAGCACAATCACTTTAAATTGATTCCCGAATATTCACGTGTTATGGCGAATCTGATGATCTTTGAGAGATTGTATATGACAGCCAACCTAGGAAATTTCAAATTATAAGGGGCTTCACTTCTGCACATGCATACTATTGTGAACATTGCATACATTCTCCCATTCAAACAAGAATCTTAAAACATCTATTAATTTGTCACAGATGTTCCACTGAAATTCATTTCAGTCAGATGTTTACATTTCTTGTAAACCGAATTCTCTCCCAAAAATGTCTTCCTCTCATCTCTGGTAATATTCCTGTAATAAACCTGTTTCCTCCAATTTCCTTCTTCATCTTCTTCATCCTTCTCTCTCTTTTCTCCACTCACTCACTCCTTAGCTACCTTGCCTAATGCTCTCTTAATTTAAATTTTATTTTGTCTTATTCCCACACTGCCTTCAAATTGTTGATCTCTAATACTAATACTTAGCTAAACTGTGAACTATGATTGCTTATTACATCTCAATTGCATATTGATCTCTTTCAAAATCTATTATCTATAATACTTTTGAAAGAGTACTCTGGCATCCCTTTTCTGTAGATCTAGTTTACGCTGTACAAACACTCTCTAAATAAATACATAAATTAAGAATACATTTCTTATTTGTATCTGTATGGGATTATTTAGTGTGTATACTGAAAATGTAAACTTTTATTGATGCCTATTTACTGCAAAAATAAATCTCTCTATCGTGTCAAATTTGATACTGATCCAGATTCAGAAATGTGTTAAGGGTCTTCAAGTAATAGATGGGGCCAGGATATGGACAGTCATGCAGTATGTATAAAAGAGGAAGTAAAGGGACTAATTCTTGAACTGGTTGTGGGATGAGTAAAACCCAAGTAGCAGGTTCTTACTCAGGCAAAAATAAGTATTCCCTTCTAGGTAACCCAAGGTCAGGTAAACAACAACTCATCCATGTGTAAACTTCCAGATGAACTGTGGTGGGTAATCCACCTTGTCCTGTGTGCATCCCTCACCTCCTCCACTTCCTCTGTAGTCTCCCCATCCCCAACTTTGTGGAAAACTCCATTGCTTTGTTGCTAGGTTCACTCAATACAGATCCTCAATCATAACTTGGGCACAGATCTTTGGATATGGAGAACCCGCTTCCATGTGCCTACACAGCATGATAGTGCATGTAGTGCGTTGAGCAATTTCTGAATTTTTGCCTTAAGGAACACTCATACGCACCATACAGGAGACAAGTGAGGTTTGTGCGACCTGATCAGGTCTCAACTCTGTGGGCAGCACTCTACGCGAGACAGTTGAGAGTTTATGCAACCTAATCAGGTCCCTGTGCTGCCTAATTATGTCCATGTGCTGCCTGATCAGGTCCCTGTGCTGCCTAATCAGGTCCCTGTGCTGCCTAATCAGGTCCCTGCGCTGCCTAATCAGGTCCCTGCGCTGCCTAATCAGGTCCCTGCGCTGCCTAATCAGGTCCCTGTGCTGCCTAATCAGGTCCTTGTCCTACCTAATCAGGTCCCTGTGCTACCTAATCAGGTCCTTGTGCTACCGAATCAGGTCCCCGTGCTACCTAATCATGTCCCTGGGCTACCTAATCAGGTCCCCGTGCTACCTATTCACGTCCCCGTGCTACCTAATCAGGTCCCTGTGCTGCCTAATCAGGTCCCTGCACTGCCTAATCAGGTCCCTGTGCTACCTAATCAGGTCCTTGTGCTACCGAATCAGGTCCCCGTGCTACCTAATCATGTCCCTGAGCTACCTAATCAGGTCCCTGTGCTACCTATTCACGTCCCCGTGCTACCTAATCAGGTCCCTGTGCTGCCTAATCAGGTCCCTGCGCTGCCTAATCAGGTCCCTGTGCTACCTAATCAAGTCCTTGTCCTACCTAATCAGGTCCTTGTCCTACCTAATCAGGTCCCTGTGCTACCTAATCAGGTCCTTGTGCTACCGAATCAGGTCCCCGTGCTACCTAATCATGTCCCTGGGCTACCTAATCAGGTCCCCGTGCTACCTATTCACGTCCCTGTGCTACCTAATCAGGTCCCTGTGCTGCCTAATCAGGTCCCTGTGCTGCCTATCAGGTCCCTGTGCTACCTAATCAGGTCCCTGTGCTACCTAATCAGGTCCCTGTGCTACCTAATCAGGTCCCTGTGCTGTCACCAAGGAGAGCAAAAGCAGATTTTACTTTTAGAGGAAATGAAATACATGCTTCTGGATCTCTCTGGCATAACACAACTATGCAAATGAACCCCAATTATAAAGGACACTCTAGAGGTACAGTAAAGTAAGTTAATTAAAAAGGATATTAAAAATATACAAGTAAGTAGAATCTAATGTGTGACTACATTTAGAAGCAAAAGATACACAGTTGATGGACGTAATGCAGAACAAATCAAAACATTCACCCCCAGTCACAGTTAGGGGTTAAATCCATCATTCTTTTGCTCACCACGCTACCCCATTTTAGACCTGGCCATATGCAAATCAGTCTTGACCCTGTGCCTCATGGGAACAGTCCAGCCCGTACTGCCAAGCCAGGTCCTCCCTAGACCGGAAACAAGCATCTTAGGACCGGTTTCGGGGTTTCACCCCTCATCAACCAGGGTAGCTTGAATCCAGTGGCACAGTGAGCCCGGGACCCACGTCCGACAGAATGCCCTCTCTGCAAAACTCTAAATTTTGGATCTTGAATCGGGATTAGGAGGTCCATGGGAACACTGCAAGTCAGGAGTGTTTCAATTTGATATTTCACTTAATGAAATGAAGTAAAATGCTTAGGTTAAAATATGAAATGGGAAATGCCATAAAATACCATAAAAACACCAATTCCGGCATGGTATTCCCCATTTAAGATGTGGAATCTTTACATTTGTTCATATGGGGACAGGAACATCTGCACTGTAATGCATCTGACATCTCCATCTGGTGCCTGCAGTCTCTGTAGTGGGTATCTTGTGATTGGCCCCATAATGTTTACAAACTATCTCGAACTTTTTTGTTTAAACACAAGGAAGTAACCCAATCCACCTCCGATGACGCATGACAGACCAATCTCAAGTGTTCGATGTTTACATCATGTCCAGTCACTGGTCTTTCACCCTTCACATCCAGGTTTATCCAGCCGTCTGCTATTACTTTTCTAATTTAATTTAAGGCATCAAGCAGTATGTTGCATTATATACAAAAGTGTTTTTAAAGTTTGTCAATTTAATTTCCCACTCTTTAAAGAATCATCTGCAATAGATCGGAAATGTTCCTGCTCACTCTGCTTTCTGGGCTGAAGGAGTGAAAATGGAATTACCGGCTAATCTACTCTGTATGTACCAAGGAAAGTGGAGGGAATGACAAGTCGGCTGCCACAACTGGTCAATACTAAGCAAAACGCTGACTCTTTGGGTACCACACAAAAGGGATTGGAAATGTAAAAATGATAATCTTTTTCCACACACCTTAAGACTCCTTGCATACAGAAGCCCAGCCTGGGAGCTCAAATGAAGCACACAACAACTAAAAGGATTCTAAGCTCCTCCAAGAGCGTTTAAAACAGGGATGTTAAAGGTAGATCCAGGAAGGCCGAGAGGATCCACACCAGGTGTTCAGGAAGATCACTGCCTGTGCAAATAAGTTTCATTTAGAGTCATTGTAAGTAAAGCTTTCTTCTATGGATATTCTGAAATTCTGGCATGGATGTGGATGTCCTGGATTTACACCGGTTCATAGGTTTCTGATGGCAGATCCAGCTCAGGCTCAGACTTTGGAAGCTTACCAGTCCTCCACCTAAGAGTCAAGCAGAGGAAGTCCAGGTTCCTGTCTATTTATGGTGGACTCTCGCGTTGCCAAACCCTAAATGACCCAACTGTGTCAGGACTGAGTCCCACTTAATCAGAGAAAACATCTTTGCAAATCAGACCCAATCTTTGAAAGAAGACACTCAAAACTCACCTCTTAAGGTACCATCTTTATATTTATCACCCCAGCTCAACTTTTTCATTAATGTTAGACCTGGCATTTCTTGGCGTGGTTACCCCTGACTTTTTGCCTCTACCTCCTCTATTTTTGGTGCTGTGATGGATTTTGTTTTGCCAACTTAGATGCTTTGGACACTTTGCCACTGCTAATCAGTGTCAAAGTGCAAGTGCTCCCTGTATAAAGTGTAATGGTAATTGGTTGTCCATGATTGGTATGTTTGCCTTACTAGTAAAGTCTCTATTAAAGTGCACTATGTGTGCCAGGGCTGGTAATGCAAATGCTGCTAGTGGGCCTGCAGCACGAATTGTGCCACCCACACAAGTAGCCTTAAAGAGGGAACTCAGGCCTGCCACTGCAGTGCCTGCGCACAGTTTGTTAAACTGCCATGTTGTTCTCACAAGTGCACCCACTTGCCAGACCTTACCCTTCCCTTTCTATGCACCTCAGACACCCCTATGGTAGGTCCAAGGTACCCCCTGGGCAGGGTGCAGTGCATGTGAAAGGTAGGACATGTACTAAGGTGTGTACCATGTCCTGACAGTAAAATAATCTCCATTTCGTTTTTCACTGTGGAAAGGCCATCTTGCCCACAGGATAAAATGGGGAGGCTGTGTAATATGTTTTCCAGCCTATCTTCCCAAAGGCTTAAGATGGAGAGGTGAGGTTTAGTGTGCCTGAACTCACAATGTAATAACACATCTTTTTATGAAGGTGGTTTTTGCATTGTGTGTTTAGAAGCCACTCTTTTAGAAGTGGCTGGGTTTTTGTGCTCTAACATTTCTGTGTCTCTCTGCCTGGTTGTGGATTGACTGTCTGGTTTTGAAAGTGATAGGATCTGGAGAATGTCTTGACCCAGGGGAGGAGGTGAGACAGCAACAGGCTGACCTGCATCTGGAGTGTAGGGGGAGGAGTAGCCCCTAGAGGTGAAGAGGCCTGGGCGGCAGCCGTAAACCAATGGCTCCGTCCCCTGCTGAGTGATTGAGGATCCAGACCCCCACTATTAAAGGAATAAGGTGTCACTGGCAGGGAGGCACCCAGAACTGGTTTGAACAGGGGTCAGTGCCCCCCTGAATACAAAGACTTCAAAGACATTTAGGGGTATAACTATAAGAGCTGAAGCCCCTGAACTTTGGAGAAATGGATTGATCAAGATTGAACAAGACTGAAGCTACTTCGTAGTCAAGAGGAACCTTTGCCAAGGAAGAAACAGCTGAAGAGACTGAAGGAAAGGACTGACCCTTGCTGTGTGTTCTGGGGCTGGCCTGCAGTTTGCTGCTTTAACCAAGGAGAGGCTAAAGGGACTTTGCTGTGTGCTGTGTCCCCCTGCTTGAAAGGACTTTGCTGTGTGCTGTGTCCGGAAGTAACTTATCCCCAAGGGCCCGAGGTGAGCTTGCTCCCTGTTGCGGAAACTCAGGAACACAAAAGTTTCCAGGAGAGTCTCAGCGAAGCTGTGTGTGTGTGCTTTTTGCAGCCTGAGACCCTCGTAAGAATTGCCCTGTGATCGTGGGCATCTGGAGTCCAAGTGAGTCTCAGCGACGCTGTGTGCGTGTGCTTTGTGCAGCCTGAGACCTTCGTGAGGATTGCCTTGTTATCGTGAACCTGGAGTTCAAGTGAGTCTCAGCGACGCTGTGTGCGTGTGCTTCGTGCAGCCTGAGACCTTCGTGAGGAGTGCCCTGTGATCGTGCACCCGAAGCTCAAGTGAGTCTCAGTGATGCTGTGTGCGTGTGCCCTGTTGCAGCCTGAGATCTTTGTAGCATCAGCGGCCCGGACCGGCAGCCCCGGAGGAGCCGAGCCGCCGGCCCGAGCCCGCCGTTGCCATAGCGGGACCTCGAACCAACCTCGTCGAGGGAGGGCCCGAGTCCCACTGCCCGGAATTCACAAAGATTGCATCGGAGGCCCAAGTCGCGGGAAGAGGAGAGGAGAGCGAGGTCGCACCCCCCAGGTAACGTGTGTCGATGCCTGGGGCGGGGTGCTCAGAGGGAGACGCTCTCGGCCTCTCCCATTCCTGCAGTGCGAGCCTCTGCTTCGGCTTGTATCGCGGCCCGTACTTGCCAACGGAGTGGCAGTACAGGGGCCAGAGTGCACTTTTTGTTTACACCATACCCGTGTGGGGGCAACTGTTGACAGAGGCTGACTGCGAGTCAGTACGAGTGGCGGAGAGACCGCCTGAGGCACCGTGATCGGTGTTGGAGTGTATTACGCATTGCATTGTTTCTGCATAACGAACTACCTGATTAGTGTATTACGCATTGCTTTGTTTCTGCATAATGAACTACCTGATTAGTGTATTACGCATTGCATTGTTTCTGCATAACGAACTATCTGATTGTCGTATTACGCATTGCATTATTTCTGCATAACGAACTATCTGATTGTCGTATTACGCATTGCATTGTTTCTGCATAACGAACTACCTGATTAGTGTATTACGCATTGCATTATTTCTGCATAACGAAATACCTGATTGTTGCGTTACGCATTGCATTATTTTTACATTGCAAAGTGCCTGATGCTATCATTACGAACTGCATAGCATTGCATTAGGACTGCAGTGGAACGTGTAGAAGTGCTCATTAATATCGCCAAAACTTACAAGGACTGGCTGGCCTAACAACCGGCCAGGAAGAATATTACAAATACGCATATTTTGGATTTATATCGTGTGGTCTTATCGTATATCTTTTTATATAAATTTATACTTGTTTTCATGAAACTCGTGTGGAGTCCATTTGTGGTGTCATCATTGGGTTGCTGTGAGCGTGGTTGCAAATACTTTACACATTTGCCTTGAAGATAAGCCTGGCTGTTCGTGCCAAGCTACCAAGGGGGTGAGCGGGGGCTATCTGAGAAGGTGTCCTTCCTTTCCCTGACGTGAGAGCGAGGGCCCCTATTTGGCCTAAGGTACCTACCTCAGCCAACCAGGGATCCCGGGTCTAACAATTAACATCTACCTTCTCTCTCCATGAAGGCCTTTGTAAATCATTTTGATGCGTTCCACATCCCCTACCGCGAGGTCGCCTCTACATACATATCTGTAGCATAAAAAAGCATGACTAGTAGGAAGGCAAGCACTGGGATGAGTTAGATGCTTGGACTGTCATGCTATTTGCAATGGACTGCTGTCTTAAGCAATGAACACCAAGGTTGTATCACATCCATGCTACAAAACAGCATCTTGCATTGTATCAATTCGGTTTCCTGGTAATTTTATGTTTTTTTTTTTTTTTTTTACTTTTCCCACTTTCTGTAATCATTGCTATCGTGCTGTGTTATTTCACTTTTGTCCTCAGCCGTCTAATCTCCTCGCATCCATCTGTCATTTAGGCCAAGCCTAGGCACCAAACTTGTTTGTATTTTTATCAGCCATTTTGTGACTTCACATCTGAGGGTGGTCTCTTCTATCTAACTGATAGGATTTCCACTCTTCGACAGGGGGGAAAATCTTGCGGCAGCACTCGGGAGAGAAAAAGTGACGGGTATTGCGTTTATAGCACTTCTAACTAAATTCCACTTAGAACTGGCACCCACCTCTTTCCAGCCTTTGCAATCACAACCTATTTCAATTTCATCAAGGTTTCTAGACAAGCAAAATTCCATTGCTGCAGAGTGCAAAACCCATAACGATTCTTAGACACTGGGGCTCGCTTCCAAAATTGGAGAAGAAACTGATCCTGCTGCAAGAAACAAATAATGGGTAATGTGCTCTTGGGGAGCAAGGACGATTACTTTGAGGCTGGATTGTCGTTAAGTCATTCACTCAACATCTCAGTTGATTCCCTGGGAAACCAGAATGCTCAGCACTGGCTTTGTGTTCCCGCCGCATGACATCATCAGGCAGTGGACCAGTAGACTACGCCATATGCTTTTGTTGCCCGCTCTTTCTTCCGCTCAATCTCCTCCCTCCCATCTTAGCTGTCGGCCCCACAGAAAGGGAGCCTCAGTGTTCTTGCTGAGATAAATGTGATCCTGGTGCTGGCAGGTGACCTCCTTCCAACTGCTGGACTACAGTAAATAGCAAGGTCGTGTTTGCTGCTTGCTGGTGTAAAGATAAATCACAGGCCTTCCGGCCCCCATCCGCCTTCCCCCTCGCGTGGGCACACACACGAAATTACCATACTTCAGCCTGGGCGACTAACACACAAAAGGGCTTGAAAGAGAAGCAAGAACGGTGCCAGGAGGAAACCCAAGGTGGCATTTGCTTAGTTTTGTTCAAGTTGGCCCCACTGCCTAATGCCTTTTCAGAACTAAGAATTAAGCATGGTCGGGGAGGGGGGTCTGAACACCCTTTTGTTCAATTTCCAAAGGAAAATACATTTCCTCAAAACATCAGCCATTAAGGAAGTTCTTTAGGGAGTTAGTCTTGCTTCTGTGAGTATTTCCAGCAGCTCCCGATTGACCCATACATAAGACATGGACTTGGAACCTACACTCACCACCAGGCCTTCGCTTAATCCATCACACTGGGCCCGATATGTTTGACTTCACTGTGGCTCTATGTAAGTTGAAACTTTGACCCCACCATGGTTCTATGCACAAAAACGCTCATAGCCTTAGCTTTGTATTGGAATTATACGAATGGAGTAGAAAAACCTAATAAAATAAATACATTTAATAGAAATTAAGTAATACATATCTATGAAATTATGCATTTATTAGTTGCAACACTGCAAAATCCATTATTAGAAAACTAACAACTCCTAGAAAAGTTGGAAAAAAGATACATTCATGGACTTTACACTGTTTTGATTAATGTATCACTTCCGGTGCTCCAGATTGGAATAGTAGCAAAGATTTCTAAGAGGAATGGACATAGATGTGCCAACGGTACTTCAATATGGTCCCCTGTTCAGAGCTTCTAAATGACGTCACTAGTTATGATAGTGAGTGCGCATAAAACAACGCGTGAAAACAATACCTGTTGACTTTATGTGAATTTCAAATTATTCTGGTTTTGTCTGTCTTTGCCTTTTAAATGTACCCTCTTCAAATCAAGCATTTGGAAAGCGAAAGAGCGTGTGGAACAATTGCAGAATTAAGCACTCTTTGTGGCAAAGGTAAACCAAGACTAAAGAAGCAGTGGCTTTAGTCACACTTATAAATCGTTTTTATTTTCATTTAACTCTAAAATGAAACAGATTTTGATTTGAGAAGTTGTGATTTCTGTGCAATATTAATGCTGAGACATCAAGGGTCGCATGTAAAAAAATTTAGAATTGCGATTTCGTAATTGCGATTCTTACCGCATTGGGAAATTGCAGTTCCTCATGTAAGAAAACTTACATCTTTCAAATGGTCATTCCAAGTAGGTCGCAAATTGACCTACTTCATGAATATTAATGAGGTAGGTCGCAGTTTGCGACCCATTAGGAATGACAGGCATTACAGGGAGGTGGGGTCAACAGACCACCATGTCTGTGGTTGCTTTTTAATAAAACAATTTATTTTTATTTTTTTCAAAAATGGGATGCGTTCAAAAAACAGAAAATGAAACCTTGAAGTTTAATTTTTTAAGAGTAGGCAGTGGTCTGTGGGACCACTGCCTGCTCTTAAAAAATAGGTTTTTTTTCTATTGGGAGCCCTTCTCATTTGTGAAAGGGTTACCAACTTGTTTAAGGAGTCGGTACAGTATTAATGTTTTGCGACCGCTATAGGGTCGAAAAACATTAATATATTCCATTCAGATTCGGTATTTGGAAGAGAGGCCCAAAACATGCTCTTTCCAAATACTGAATCGCAAGCACAAATCATGATTCGGTAACAAATCGTAATTTGTGCTTTGAACATATGTAAAACCGTTTTTGCGGTCAGAAACGGCCCGATTGGGTTGTTTATAACTGCAAAAATGCCTTGTACATATGGCCCCAACTTTTTTAATGTCAAGAGGCCTGTCACTCTCAGCGTTTCTATCACTGTATCACAGAATCATATGGCTATGTCGCCAGGACACGACCTATGCTTTCATTACCACATCAGTGCTTTCTGGGAGTTTCATCTTTGGTTCACAATGGAGTCAATTGGCTTAAAAGTCCCAGAATGCAGTGGTTCCATGTGATATGATGCTCCATGGCCACTCTACAAATGTACAATTTATCAAAACACTCCCTTATTTTACTTCAATAAAATGGTGAATTGGACGCCAAAAAGTTTAACTTTGTTCCACCACTAGCTGTACTGTGAGTCAGAGGAGTTTTAAAAAACGTAAACAGTGGAACGATCCTGTAAAATACTGCTAATTAGAAGGGTACAAAGTGTTTTTTTTCCCAACTTTTCAGGTTTTTTTGAACTTCACGAAAGTTTTGAGATTTAAAAAATAAGCATTGGTGAAGACAGGTCTGGTGGCCTCGTGAAGTCTGAAATGTATTTATGTATTTTATTCCAACGTATGTAACGGACATTAAAAGTTTTAAAAGATAAAAATAAAAATACGACTGTCTAACGGTGACATGCACTTGTTTTATAAAAAAGTTTAAAAAAATACCCATCAGTAAAATAAATAAAAACAAAAAAAACATGAAATGAGAGCAAAGATTGACCCACCACCTTGGCACTGATACGTGCTACTGTTTAGACAAATGTGTCCATTTAACTAGCAAGACACCATCACTTACAGTGAGGTGAACCAACGTCAGAAATGAGGTGAATTATTGTTCTGTGCTGTGGTGAACAGAAACAAAATGTGAATGACACTTGAATATACCAATGGCTACAGAGGGCTAATGAAAAACCCTGTATGTATGTATGTAATTTTATCATTAATCTTTGGAAAACATGAGGTTGGAGAGACATTTAAAGCTGTCTCTAGGCCAGATGTAAAATGAAAGTAATAGCTGAAAGACAAATCATTTTTTTTTGTATCAGAAAGCTACATTGCAGTAGTCGCAGGTGCTACCTTTTGTGAAGATGTGCCCCTTGCGCAGGAGAAGAATGCTGCCACTCATGGTAAAGTTAGCAAAAGACTGAAATGAGCTGACACATTGCCCCATGCTGCAGGCTGTAGTAGGCAGAAGAAAAATGTGAACTATGCACTAATAGACCAATGGATGATGATAGATGAATGAAAGCCATTATAAGTATATTGTATATTATTTTATATGTACATATAGAATATATCATTTTAGTAAAACAAAGGTCTTGGCTAATGCCAGAACTAAAAGAAAAGAAGAGCAGCTCTTACAAGAGAAAAAATCATGGAAATTATTTTCTGTGGAAGTATATTCCTGCAAAAATGTTTTAGCACAGCATTTCTCACAGACATCAAACACACAAAAGGTGATGGGAGAAATGGTTGCAATTAGTCTAACCACTGGCATTTACTCGCAGCAGCATCCCAACCCATCTCCTTGTGCTCAGCTTGCCATTTCAGTCTGGACCCAGCCATATTCAAATCAGCCTTGATCCAGCTCCCATAGGAACACTCGAGGCCAGGTCCTCCCTGACCTAGAACACAAGCAACCCAAGACCGGTTCCTCCTTGATTAGGGCTTATCAGTCAGGTATAGCCATGGCCAGTGGAATTATGCGATTGTGTGGCCACAGTGATTTTCGCATAATTATACATTTACTGCATTTGCCACATAATCCATCATCTGCCACATAACCTGCAGATTTTAACAAAAATTAATTTTGGTTTTTAGCTCTAATGGTTCAAAAGTTATTAAAAGTGCAGCAAAATGTGTTGCCGCGCGGTGGAAAGCCCATTGCAAAGCTGAATGTCCACCTTTCTATTACTTATTATTATATTTGAGTGTTAAACTGGTAGGAATGAGGTGACCCGAATGCCCAGACAGTGTCACCAAGTTTAAAAATGACAAAATAATGAAGTAATACTTTTATAAAATTTTGCAGTATTCTGCATAATTTGGCTTTTCTTGTCCCAGAATTTACTCAACCCTGCCTCATAATTTGGCCCTCTCTTGCCGCATAATTCCAGTGGCCCTGGGTATAGCTTGGTTACAGTGGCATAGTGAGCAAGGACCCAGAATTGGATGGACATACCCTTGCTACATAGGGCTTAAATCTAGCAAACAAAAGGTGATGGGAGGATGCTTACAATAAGTCTAACCATTGGCATTTGCTCAGGGGTCACATCCCAACCCATCATTATTTTGCTCGCCATGCCATTTCAGTTTCGTCTGAGCATATGCAAATCAGTCTTGACCCTGCTCCAAGAGGAACAGTATAGCCCGAACTGCCAGGTCAGGTCCTCCTGTTACCGGAATGCACGCATCCTAGGACCAGTTTAGCCCTGATTAGCACTCATCAATTGGGTGTAGCTTGGTTCCAGTGGCTTAGTGACAAATCGCTGCTTAAAGGTACATTGATGTTTACTTTTCTTTCTGTGACTGCAAAGTGAGAGAATTTTGTAAAGTGAACTATGTTATGTTAAAATCATTTATCAAGCGCACGTTCACCAAACGGTTTCTTGGCGCTGGGAGAGTGAAAAGGTGGCATCAGGGGTGGATGGCTTAGGTTCCATACACCTCTGCGAACAACCAGGTCTTCAGCTGTTTTCTGAATAAGGTAAGAGAGGTTAAGGACCTCATCTCCATAGGAGCGAGTTCCAGAACAGAGGGGCTAAGATCATAAATCTGGAACCTCCGTGTTTCTTGCGTTTAAAAGTAGGAGTGACCAGTAGATTCTGATGGGAGGATCGCAGATTGCGAGAGGGGACATAGCGAAGAATCTTAGAAGCAATAAAAGCTGGGCTGTTGCCATGAAGAGCTTTAAAAATAGTACATCCTAACTTGAATGCACTGCGCTTGGCCACTGGAAGCCAATGGAGGCTTTTCATCAGTGGCTTGACATGATGCCATTTAGGTTGCGAAAAATCAGTCTGGCGGCTTGATTCTGGACCAGCTGAAGGCGTCTTAATTGGTAAGCCGGGATGCCAACATAAAGTGAATTGGCATAGTCCAGGCGGGAGATAACCAATGCCAGAACAACTAAGGTCAAGGCTTCCTGGACAGGAATTTGCTGATCTTCTTTATTCTCCGTAGTTGGAAGAAACCAGCGGAGACGACGGCGCCGATCTGAACTTTCATGGTCAGATCGTTGCTTATCACTATACCCAGACTTTTGACTGAGCTGGCCGGTAGAGGGGAACTACCCAGGGTGGACGGCCAAAAGTTGGATTTCCATGGGTTGGCAGGCCCTCCAGTAAGGATAAGCTCAGTTTTGTCGGGGTTAAGCTTCAATTGATTGTTATTCATCCATTCACTTATAAAAATCATTGTGTCTTGAAAATGAGACACAGAGGATGATGAGAGATTGATGTCAAAGACCAATTGAAGGTCGTCCGCATAATTATATGTTCCCACTTTCCTTTCTCGCAAGGAAGAAATTAAAGGAAGTAGGTACAAATTAAAAAGGAGCGGAGAAAGAGGAGCCCTGGGGAACCCCACAAGTCAGTTCTATCTTGGTAGAGGAAAAATTGCCAAGACGCACCGCTTGGAACCGGTCTCTGAGGAAGGAAGAGAGCCACTTCAGAGCCAGGCCCTGGATCCTGGCCTTGTTGACACGATTGATCAGGATGTTATGGTCGACCGTGTCAAATGCTGCAGACAGGTCCAGGAGTACCAAGGCCTGGGTGAGGCCTCTATCTGCCCCCCCTCTGAGTTCGTCTAGGACTGTCAAAATGACTGACTCAGTAGAATGGGCAGGTCGGAACCCAGCCTGGTGAGGGTCCAGAACATGAGACTGTTCAACAAAGAGACTAAGTTGGTTCGACACATGAGCTTCTAAAACCTTTCCAAGGTAGGGTAGCAGCGAGATGGGGCGGTAGTTGCTAAGAATGGAAGGATCCACACCCGGTTTCTTTTAAGATGGGGATAATTTCCGCGCTTTTAAAGAGGTTGGGGACTATGCCAAGCTTGAGTGAGTTATTGAGAAGCAAAAGTGGGGGTCCGGACATCTGGCGAAGACTTCCTGAAGAACATGAGGAGGGCAACAGTCAGTCGGAGAGCCTGATCCGACCTTTTTTAGTAGACCCAGGAAGATCTCATGAGAGATGAGGGGAATCTGAGCCAGTTGAAACTGTCTGACAATCTTGCTGGGGTACAGCGAGGGTGAAAGGAAAGGCAGTAGGATGTCATTTTTTTATAACACCAACAACATTTGAATACCTGTAAATGAACTGTACAAATATTTCAAAATATATCAGCAGCAAGGAAAGCACAAATTACCCAGATTTTTAATTCTGAAGTGTGATGAGATTAAAGATTTTAATAGATACGAAAATGATGAATATTTGCAGAAACTCGTTTTCCAAACACTTTCATTTGTGGGCTATATATTTTTTTCAGTAAACCTGTATGGTTGTGCAAATGTATTAGGCATTTCAATGGAAAATGTGATGTTTGTAAATGAGTAGAGGTCTATTTGAGAAAGTGTGTTCCAAAATGCACCAGGGGACACATACTACACCCTCGCTGCTGAATGGGTGCGGTTTATTTGATCCACCTGTTCTTTGTGTGATGGTTGGATTTTTCTCAAACTCTATGACTTCTGTGATGTATGGCCGCACCCCTACCCTGAAAATGGCTCTAGCACCACCCACAATGGCAATCTCGAAACGCCAGGCATCATTCTGAAAGCCCTAGAGATTTAAAACCAGTGGCAGCTCCTCCGCTAATGCGGAGGAACGTTGCCGCACTGCTTTTTTGCAGTGAAACAAAGGGAAAATAAAATGATAATAATTAGCGTTATTATCATTTTATTTTCTCCTACTTCTGCAGCATTGCGTGAGGGGGCAGGGGAGGAGTGGTCGCACCCTCCTAAGGGAGCAATGACTGCTTGGCCGGCCTTCTCGGGCCACCCAAAACAGTCTTGCGCACCTCGCATGTTCTCCATGCAGGCTGCATTACAGTCTCCGTGGCGAACATGCCCAGGACCCAAGTCAGTGTCTGAGCGCCGAAACATGGCGCTCAGACCTATCACAACACTGCTAAGGCAGCGTTGTGATTGGCTGACTGGGAGCCTGGGTGTGTTTCCTGTTGAGGCCGAGCGAGGGAGGACTACGGAGGAGAGACGCGGCGAGGAAGAGGCGAGAAGGTAATAGTTTTTATTTAATTTTTTTATACCCTCTTCCTCCCGCGTCCTACCTGCCCCCTACCTTTGATCTGTGCCGGCCACCTCTTTTTAAAACCTAAAGGCACCCAGTCAAAGTTGAGAGATACATCTTATTTTATGACATATGACCCCCACAGGGGAAGAAAAGGCAAGAAGAACAAAGAAGCAGAAAGTGACAAGCTTTAAGTAGAAAAACGATGCATTCTGTAAGACGGCTATGGGGTCGGTGAGGTGCACCTGCACCTAAAGGGCATTTTTTATCTCCTGTTCAAGTTTCAAACACCACAGAAAGAACGTTGTTTAGGAAACTTTTATTACTGGTGTATTTTTGGACCAGTCACAAGACAAAAAAGACATCTTGGACCGAGAACACACAATAGTAGACCAGGGTCGAAGAGTGCATCTCATTTCAGATGTGTTGGCTCAAAATTATCTTCCCAACAAAAGACTTCTGTTAAGGAAAAGATCAGTTTTCTCACCTGTGGATACCGAAGAGGAAGCGGGAGGCATTCCAGCTGGAACAGATGGGCGCGCACAAAGGGGAAGAGTAAGTGAAGGACCAAGAGAGAGAGGGAGAGAGAGAGAGATTGTTTTATCATACAGAGTCTAGGGGCATTGGGGGCATTGCAATGCAACCGTCCTAGAAGGTTGCAGGGCCTATTTGACCTTCCTTCCTTCCTTCCTTCCTTCCTTCCCTCCCTCCCTTTTTCATTTATTTCTGATATTTTGTGCATGCCTGTAGTCTTTAGGGCGACTTGACTGTGGAATTTTAATTTTTACGCTCTTTTGTTTTCTTTCTTTGTTTCATTCTTTCTTTCTTGGTAAGCGAGGAACCTGTTTCTTGTTTTCTTCCTAATTTTTCTTTCTTTCTCTTCATCTTTTCCTTCCACCAAATGCACTGACTTGCACATTCCGTCATAGCATGGGCAGCAGGTATTTGATAGCCCAGACTGAGTTACAATCTCACTCTTTGAGCAGCATCACCTGAGAAGCTCTTTTGCAGAAACTTCTTTGATGAATATACTCAATAGGGAGGCTCTGAGAATGAGTGGGGTGGGGACAGGTGTGACAGCCATATCCTCATTGTGACTCCTGTGAAAAGGTTTGCTGCGCCCTTCCAGGAACTAAATTGTTGACATTAGCATGTTAACAGAAACCATGCAGAAGAGACAGTCATACAAAATATCTTTTTTTTTGTTATATCTTTTTCTGTAACAAGATGCTTTAGTTCCCTGCTTATGACTGTTTCCCAGGTGTTAGATTGAAAAGGTATGAATACCCCTTCGGGGGTGATTTGTGTGCTATATAAGCTATATTAACATAACATAACATAACATACCATGAATCCGAATTCTTCATCTCTGTGTTAGCCTGGTTGATTGAGGTTAACAGAACCATGGTGGTTCTTTGGAGATCTGCAGATGCAAACCTAATGCCATCCCCAACAACTTTGCAGTCCCAGGCCACATTAAGAGGTGGAGGAAGAACATTCCACCAGTGGAGCTGCAGCTGGGCCCGCCAGCAGACACCCTGGACTGGTGGTCCTATTTAGGACTGGGCAGCAGTCATTGAATTTCATTGCCCAGGCCCACCATGCAAAGCAAAGCAGACCTGGGCAGGGAAAACAAGGAATGGGCCTGTTGAACATGAAGAGAGCTCCCCATGCATCACACCCATTGGTTTTTTCAGAAGCTAACTCTCACCTTGGGAGTTTGTTTCAGAAAAAGAAACTGAAAATGACAAGAATGCTATGCGGGGTCAAAAAAGGACTGGATATACAGGCCGAGCAGGCTCAGATATCTAACTAGGGTGAGTGGTCCTCAGCCACCAGAGCAGAGACCAGGGCCTCCGCTGCCCTGGCAGCATGACAAGCCACGTAGCACAAAGCAGTGATCACCCCAAGTCTGTAGTGACCAGTGATATTCCTGTTTAGTTCATCACAAGTAGGCCAGGGCAAAATGTCATTTACACTAGGGTAATCTCTTGTAATTTCTGGCATGCGTTTTACAATAGTTACTCAAAATGCATGAGATTACACCTTTACACCACTGCAGGTAATTGAGACTTTATTCGGGTAAAAATCATATTGAGGGAGTACGCGGAGAATGCAAACAAACCAAACATTAGCAGCTGCTGTTTGCACCTCATGCAAAATGGGCATGCGGAACCATTTTGCACTAAAATAGTGCAAAATGCCCAAGCCAGCATTTGCATGATACTATGTCATTTTGCATACAATTTGAGCCATTTTGTGTAATTTCCACAAAGGATATCACACAGATTTTACACAGGCCTATATCCAAGGCAGGAAGTAGAGTGATCATGGCCTTCTGATGTTGGTACAAGTCCAGCTTCTAATGCTGGTAGAGCTACCAAGGACAGTGCATATGAACATCAAGATGGTATGACAGAGGATACCCTCAGACGATGCAACAATACCACCATATCCAAGGTAAATCTAGCAGATATGAGTCTGTCCTAAGCGATGCTATAAGATATATTCCGGTCACAGATAATAATCTCAAATACTCTCCTGCCACAGGTGATGCTAACAGGAATGCATCAGCCCCAGGTGATATTAAGAGAAATGCATCGAGCACAGGTGATGCTAGCAGATGTACTTTTATCTCAGCAGATGCTATGCAATTTATTTCTGCCTTAGGTGTCCCAACAGGAATGTCTCTGTCCTAGGTGGAAATAGGAGGACATTTTCTACAGAAGGAAATCCATACTTTCTTAACCATGGGTCAGGGGACACCTGGGGCTCTGAAACACCTATTCAGGCCGTCCGCGACAGTTTATTTATTTATTTATTTGTGTCCTCATATCACCAATGTCTGCAAAACCAGGCCTTCCCATACAACCTGTCCCAACCTCAGGCCAATTGCACTGTAACTCTGGCCTTGCCGATCCAGTCCTACCAGTTTCCTGGTTACTGGTTTCATGCAGGTGTAATCATAGGACACTTCCTTCTTAAGACATTGCTGTTCCACACCATCTTTGGAAATCGCCACATATCCTACTACGGAAGCCCCCCCAGCTCCAGAGCCATTTGTGACGGTTTCCAAAGTTAAATAATATTATCAGATTAATAAAGTATATATACATAAAAAAGCAAAATTGAAAATTATAAGTTTTAAAACACTGTGAAAAGGTGAAAGACTATGAAATTGGTTGCTAAAAATTAAGTGAGTGTTCTGAGCTTGAATTGTGGGAGCATGAACAGTAACAGAATCTAGTATGGAAAATTGATGGCCACAATTGAACCATTGGTATGTGCTGACAAAAAAAACATAGAGCATGCATTAGGAACAAAAAAGATAAAGTGGTGTTCTAGGGTTTAGCATTTCCTTCCTTTAGAAATAAAATTACATTTTGAAAAGCTCCAACGTCACATTGAAAAATAATTGCGATTTTGTTTTTTTACATCTTCTTTTGTTCACAAATTAAATGAAATATTTTATAATTTGTGCATTTGTTTGCTGTATACCTACTTGTCTATTTTTGCATATTGTTTAGAGGTTCAAATCGTATAAGTTGTTTAGACAGGTGTCGTCGCTTTCAGTAGTGATTCAGTGAGGGTCCACAGAAGTTAAATGGTTAAGAACCACTGACTAATTGCTTAGATGCTTTATATATGGACACCAATCCTTTTCAAAATATATATATTATGCACCATTGTTTCTTGCTTAAAATTAGGGGTGGGTGAAATATTCCGTTCCACCAGTGCAATTGACGGAATTGTGGCCACTCCGCGTTACTCTTTAACTCGCAGTTCTGGCCAAATTCCACCAATTGCCTGGTGGCTGAATTTTTCTCCCACAAGGCTCCAAAATATGTGAGCTGGAGAGTGCGAGCGAGATCTGGAGTCCCCAGCACGGTTTTTCTAATGCGGGCGGTCACCGGCGGTCGCGGTCAGAAAGCTGCCATTCAACTCAAGTAGATTTTCTACTCAAGCGGCAGCAAAATCAACTAGAATGGACGCGATACCAGCGCTAAATTGCAATGGTGCCTGCATTACAGGCAGGAATGAATTTTGTGTAGGAAGGCAGAAAAACAATCCTTAAGGGCATTTTCCTTTTTCTCTCTGTTTTGCAGAATGAATCACACATAGAAAAATCCTTTGATTGTACTAAACAAGGCAGAGCCGCGCAAAGTGGCTTTCCATGGCTAAGTAAATCCCACTAAAGGACTAACGTTGCGCCGGGATGACTTGCGTCATGCAAGGGCAACAAGGCCCTTAGTAAATCTGTTCCCTAGTTCCTAGCTATATTTTTGAGAATCATATAGATAAGTGGTTTGCTGCTTATGAGGTTACCTTGTGCATGCACAAAGTACATGTAGAAAGTTGGTGGGTATCCTGTCGATGCACATGTCCATTTATGTGATGCGCAGCTCTAGAGGCAGCAGAGCAGGTTTAGTACCAACCCATGAATGTTGCCCTTCTTTTCAAGTTTGTTCTATCTCCTGAGAAATGTCGCTTGAAGTTTAAGAATGCCCAAAAACAGTCAGAACAGGCTTCGGAAGATTTAGCTGCTGTTTGTTATGTTAAAGTAATGGAGAATAGGGCTAAGTGTAGAAAAGTAAGTGACTATGATGGTCTGTATGAATTGCTTATGAAGGAACACCTTCGGAGTTATTGATTTGCAGAGTTGCACCAGCACCTGATTGATTCTAAGCTCACTGATCACAGGAAGCTTCGGAAAGGCACTGACCTCCAATTCAGTATCAGTGTGTCGAAGAGAGTACTGAAGGGTGACCGCAAGAGGGGTGGGTCAGAACCCCAGCAGAAGGTTCAAAATGAGAAACCCTTAGAACCGTTTGATAAGTTTAGTGTACAGCATACCAGTAAGCCTTTACTGGCTGTTTTGATCCTCTTTGATTCATACTTGCATTTGCACATTAGATTATCTAGATTCTGAAGTTGTAAGAGAGGCAGGGTGCTCATCAACCCCCGTATTCTCTCCTGGATCATGTTTGGTCCCTCCTTCATTTCCTGGTTGTCCATGTCGCACAGCCATTTTTTTGTTAGCAGTCTAGCTTTGAACTGCGGATATTTAATGCACCAGCATGCACGTACGCGTGTTGGAGAAGACCTTGTTAAGTGTACTTCATGCCAGTAAGTCTACTTAATACTACAAATCTAAGTGAAGCCTGGGAATATTTTAACTTTGTTTTTCGTTTTCTATAAACAGTTTTTTAGGTCTGACTTGATTTGGTGTTTACTAGTGTGACTGATTTGCTTTGATTCATACTTGCATTTGAACTCTAGATTCTCTAGATCCTGAAGTTGTAAGTGAGGCGGAGTGCTATCCTACTCTCGTCTCCACTCCTCGATCATGCTTGGTGCCTCCTTCACTTCCTGGTTGGCCAGAAAAGGGTGCCATTTTTTTGTCAGTAGTCTAGCTGTGTGCTGATAATAAGCAGCCGCGGAAGTGTTCACGCAGCAGACGTGGCAACAGCAAGCCCAGGTGCGCCAATGTCAACTCCGTCTACGCCCGTCCGCATCCAGGCTACGTCCAGTGGCTGAAGATGCTGCTCCGCTGAAAGAATCACTTCAGGTAACAGATTTTTTAAATATTCTGAGACGGATGTTATGTACCCCTGGCTGAGATGTTAAAACAGCTCAGTTTGCTCGCATGTTATACTAATCATGCCAGTACACATTGGTTTAATGATAATATGAGCTGATGTACTATTCGTACTCCTTCATCCCCAAAACCGACCACTAAACATAATGATTGTTTTATAGGTGCACTGCGTAATGTGCAGCTAGTGGTTGCTGTCACAGCATTTTGGAGTTATTCTCTGAACATGATCTCAACCTGCTTTGTCTAAATAGACATGGATGAAAAAAAGATACCATTATCATTGTAGTTGAGTTTGTCCCCCAAGGTTATCAAATTGTAATGAGATGCAGAGAAGCTTAGCAAGGAGGTGGGCTACCTTTGATCTTAAAAAAAAAAAAAAAAATATGAAATTTTAATATCAGCTATACATGATGATTTAGAAAGTTTGGAGGAGAAATTCATTGATCCCGCAAAATCAATATTGCACATTTCTGAATGTTATAGTTAATCCAAACTCAGTCTAAATGCCTCTTTTTAGCATTTAACTGGCTATATAAATGATGTTGTGACACTGAATATCAATAATTTAATGCTTGACAGCTTGAATATTCATTTTGATGCCTCCATATTTAGGACTCAGTACAACTTTGTGGAGTTACTTATCACCTTCGAATTCTCTCTTCCAATGGCTTATCCAACACACATTGGATATTGATCTACGGGCAAGAATAGATACCAAAGATCTTCCCGAAGGCTTACAGAACCACTATAATTTGATGGTTAAAAATCATTGTGCATTGCAAGATGCTGTTAGATCTACCAAAGAAACAGTATATTGAAGAGCTAAGAATCTTGAGAAGGGATCTTAAACATAAAGAGCTATATTATTCTGAAAAAGATGAACTAGTCTTGCAATCGATGAACAATGGCTATAAGAAGGCCATCAATCATGCAAAAGTGAATTACTTATGGCCTCTACCACTACTAAGGCCACTACCAAGGAACCGTTTTAAGCAATAGATAAAATGAAAGAGATTTCAGTAAAATATATTGAAAATTGCAAAGTACTCAGGTGTAATAAAATGGCTGATTTTATTGAGTAAATGGCTGATTTTGTTGAGTAAATGGCTGATTTTATTGAGTAAATGGTTGATTTTGATTGAGTAGTGGATGATTTTGTTGAGTAAATTATTATGTCTCAATTGGATACACTTGAGCTCGTAAATGATTCAAGTAATATGACCACTACATTTAATAAATCCAGCTGCGTAGCTTAATCAGTTCAAATTACTAAACAATAAAGACTGGGTTACACGTGTTATGAATAGTAAACCTTCAGGTTTTGGCAAAGATGTGCTTCCTGCTAAATTGCACAAACAGCTTCTTCTGATCGCCCTTGCTGCAGGTAAACCCATCATAAATTCCTCTTTGCCAAATGGTGTAGTTCCACCTTAACTAAAAAATCCAGAATTCTACCTCTCCTAAAGAAACCATCATTAGATCCAGAGAGAACGTTGCATTCAACTAACTCTCAACTTTTGTGGAAATCCAAAAAGTGCTGCACCCAACTCAAGCAGGTTTTAATGCGGGTTGCAGCACTGAAAGTGTGGTGACTCCAGTCTTAGATAATTTCAGCTACGTCTGTACACTGACAAGAATATACTATCAGCATTGATATGACTTAATTTGTCTGTAACATTTTAGACTGTGGACCACCAGGTACTCTTACAGCAACTGGTCAAATGTGATATTGGCGGAAAAGTATTAAACTGGGGCTAGAGTTTTTTGCCTGATCGATTTTCAAAATCCTCACTCACGCCTACAAATGCCTACACAACGATGGACCCAAATACCTCAACGACAGAATCAACTTCCACGTACCCAAAAGAAACCTCCGATCTTCCAACCTCGCACTGGCCGAAACCCCGCGCATCCACAGAGCCAGAGCAGGCGGAAGATCCTTCTCTCACATTGCAGCCAAGACCTGGAACGAGCTACCGGCAGACATCAGACGCGCCCCCTCCCTGAACACCTTCAGGAAGACCCTCAAGACCTGGCTCTTCGGCTAAACAGATCTGTGGACCCCCCCCTCAGCGCCTTGAGACCCTCACGGGTGAGTAGTGTGCTTACAATTCCCTGATTGATTGATTGATTGATTTGTACAATCCGACCATGGGGAAAATCTATCAGATGAAAAATCTCTTTCCTGCAGTGTACCACTGTGAACTGTTCCTTTCCCTATGCTATTTGAAATTTACAAAACTTTTTGGCTCAGCTAATAGAGCTACACAAACTTGCATCTTTCATGTATGTTGATGATACCCAAATTCTCTTTGTAATGGATGGGGATCCTGGGATTTGTGCTTTAAACTTACAAAATTTCATGTCCAAGGTTCAAACCAGATTAGTGCAAAACCAACTCAAGCTTAATGGAGTAAAGACAGACATTCTTATGTCTTTCTGCCCATTAACTGTTTGAAGACAATGTCTGGTCCCTACCTTCGGGTCCACTACTGACTCCTGTCCCGAGTTTTAAGAACCTCAGGATAAAATTTGATTTAAGCTTAACGAAGGAGGAACAAATTAAATCTGTGACCAAGGTCTGTTTTTTCCAATTCCGCGTTCCAAAGCTTATTACACACCTTTTTCATATACAACAACACGCTCCTGGGCTAAGTTCGCGCTTTATAAAGCTTATATTCATTCATTCATTTATTCATTCATATCTCTGAGATTGGACTATTGTAATGCTATTTATTTGGCCCTTCCAGCTAAACTAATAAGCAAGCTGCGAAGTATACCTAACTTGGATGCTCATCTGATCCTAAACATTTGGAAATATAAGGCCAAATCTTCTGAATTAGCTAAACTTTATTGTTACCAGTGTGACAGATGATCTGTTTTAAAGGCTTGTGTTTAATACACAAACTGCAAAATGGAAGAAATCCCAGGTTGCCATAAAAAGGTTAGCTTTTTACACTCCAGGCTGCTGTTTGTCTTTGAGAAGGCTGCTCTTGTGAGCATTACCTAATTTAGTAGAAGTACTCTGTCGGGCATGCTTTTCCAGAGGCAGCTGCTAAACTATGGAATGGTCTTCCTTTGAACCTTAAAGCAGAAAAATCCTTTTTTTTACATGTGAAAAACATTTTAAAACCAGCCTGTTTGTGTAGACCCTTTGCAGGAGATTACTCTACATTGACAGGTGTGAACTCCGACGCTAGTGCCAAGATACCCACAGTTGAACGTTTGCAATTTAGAAATACTGTAAAATAAATAAAATAAAAATGTCTGGCACGGGAAAAGAATCCCAAACTACTCCAGAGAAGCAGGAAGGCATGGAATCCAGATGGGTAGAAGCCCTTCAAGAGGGGCAGGTGCTTTAATTGTCATCAGACGCAGGAAGTTACTCATTAGTTGGCACCAAGGCCGAACTGGGAACCGAAACCAGCCCTGGCAAAGAGCTCGGCTGGCCCGGTGGGACGAGGAGGGGGGGGGGGGTGCTAGCGGAAGGAAAGCTTTGTGCCGCGCTTTTGTTGCTGGGGGGCCGATATTGCAGCAAACCAGTAACAAAAGCAGCCCCCCAGGGGTCTAAAACCAGCCCCCACCCTGGCGGCCCACCAGGGAAACACCTGGTGCCCGCTACGGCCAGTCCGGCCCTGGTTGGCACTCCGTAGGGGTGGCTAGTGTAGCGCTAGGGAGAGGTGATTCGCATATGGAGAGTGTAGAGCATGCGCTAGTGTCACTTTGTTGAGAGGTGGACCTAGAGGGTAGCCAATGATCTCTCTGAGTTCCAGAAAGTACTTTCAAAGGGTCACAGTTAATGGGATATTGTGAGAGAAAAATCACCACCACCCAATTCTGAGTAAATTTCAGGAGACTTTGGTAACATTTTGAAACTTTAATAAAGCAACAATGATCATTGGGGGCCCATGTCACCGGTCATAGTCTCAAGCTCCCCAGATACACAAATACAGCTGGAATCCACGTGATTTAATGCAACCAATCAGTGGCATACTGTAAGGAAATGCCTCTTTTCGCATGTTCACCCCACATGTTTGGACTGATGCTGCTGATTTTCGACTCTGAGAGTGCACTGAGTCCTGCTGACCAGAACTCAGTGCCAGTGTTTCCACCCCTTACAAAGTTTATGTCGAAGGAGTTACCCCCAATTGGCAGAGCTTGATTTACTTACAAGTCCTTTGTATATGGTACCCAGGGCATGGAAGACAGAGTGTCCACCCAGGGCTGGAGCACTGCTTGTGCCACCCTGTGCATGACAAAATGCAAAATGGCTCCCAGCCTGCACTGCAGACTGGAACGGCAGTGGTAAATAGTTCGACTTCGCCATTGAAACCAATGGCAAAGACCAACATTTCCCTTAACAATATATGTAAGTCTCCCCTCAGGAAGGTCTATCGAGCCCTAAGGCAGGGAGCCATTTGTTGTTAACTAGGCCATGATATATGTGTGTGTGTGTGTATATATATATATATATATATATATATTTTTATATATATATTTTTATATATATATATATATACATATCTATATCCATCCACACTCCTCAAAAAGAAGTACGTCGATTTCAAATTCAAATGATTTTGAAGTGCTTTATTTTTCCAAGAGATATGCGGCAGTTCACTTCTCTCCTCCTTACGCGTTTCAGCCTTCTCAGAGGACTTGATCACAGGTGAGCATTGTCCGTTCAAACTGACCATGTGTCTTTTACGGACAAATACAAAACCACCTTTTTATTCAGTAGTTTGCCGGTTGTGTCACTACAGGCATGCGCATCAAGAACCATAAAAACAATAAACTTTTCACAGCAACTTCTTTTGCCAGTCTCAATCCATTATTTATCCATTTGTATATTTGAACGCTGTCGTTTTATTTTATTTTCCATCTCGTTCTGATGCGCACGATGATTTATGGCTCTTTAACTCGTGACTCTGCCGTCCGCTTTTACATCTCACTGGCGAATTCTTAACTTCATTTGAATTCTGCAAGAAAGAAAGCAGTGTTTAATCTTGCTCCCTTGCCCACATCTCTTATGATTTCATCTACAGGTAAGTCCTGTCTTTTTTTCTTCAGAAGACATAAGAAGGACTGCTCTGCTGACCCCTGGACTTGGCAAAAAGAGTCTGCACCACATGCTGGACTGCACCTGCCGCACCTTGGCCTAGCGAAGAGACGGCTGTGCTTGTTGCTACTGACTTGAAGAAAGGATGCTCCCCAGCCCAAGACCGAAGAAGTGACTCCAAGGTTTAGTCAGCTGACCTCATTGAACCAGCACCAGGGCCATTAAAACCTAAGTATCCCACTTTGGCAAATCAGTAGCCACTTCAGAAGTACTGTTGCTGACTGCAGCTGGGCACCCCACAAGACCGATCCTTGATGGCCAAAAGTTGCACCCGAGTCAGCCGGACCCAGGAGGGTCATCTGAGTCCAGATTGGTAGCCTAAGAGGGACAACAGCCTCCACCAAGGGATATTGCTGGTATTGCTGTTGACGGAGACCAGGAGGCTAGCTGCAACTTGCCTTCTACTGTCTCAAAGAGGATTTCAAGGAACCCCTACCTCTGTGGCCAAAGTCGCCCCACCTGACCGGTGGACCAAGGAAAGACCACAAAGACCACAAAGATCCACCGCACAGCACCCAGAGAACCCTTGATCATCTTCCGTCTCCTGCACCTGCAGCATCAGGACCACTCCATTGAAGTCTATGGCTGTTGTGCTGCAAAGTTTTAAACTGGACTGAAAAAGACTTAGGGGGTCAGGTAACTGTCCAAATGCTCCTTATTGGCCTTCTCTCTGTTGGATTAGGTTGCCCAAGTCGGCCAGGAGTAGTCGAATTGAACTCTTACAAACTTTTCAAAAGTTTACCAAACTTTATGGTTACCAGTGCTTGTTTGTGGCTAAACTGAGATTTAAGTTTTCTTTAAAAATGTGTATCTTCAGAACCTTCCGGTGGATTTTACTCATCTTGAACTCTAAAAATATCATGTATTTTTATAAATTGGTGTCAGCTTTCTTTCATGTTGTGTGGCTTTCTTATTTCGTCGTTTGGTACTGCTAAATATTTTACACTAGTTCCCTTATTTAAGCCTTGCTGCTCGAAGCCAAAGCTGCCCAGGGTTGAGCTTAAGGGTTTATAAATGAGCCTCACTGGACCCAAGATAGTTTTTACGAGAGTATTGCAAGGTAAGGCCGCACTGACATACCATATAATACACCCAAATCCTCACAAATACCATGGCAAATTGATTATGAAAAAAACTTTTGTGCAACACGTGCTGATCACGCACTAATCACACTGTAGCTCAAACATCATTAATGGATCATGAATACAGCAGCACATTTTCCATATATAATTATTACATTGTATTTGTGGGCATGTTATCAATGAAATTTCATTAAAGGCTGCCTGAACTCTTGCCGTAGGTCTCAGGCTTGCTTAATGAAAAGGCCAGTTCTGTTTAACCCCAAACACATCTGCTTTCCCAATTCTTTGAGATGTTCTTCCAGCCCAATCTCTCCTTAAGCCTATCCTTACACAGCTATAAACTGCAAGCAGGCTAAGCAACATGATCATGTCCTCGATTTACACCACATCCGCTCCTCCTCAGCACACACCCTTGCTCTTAAGCCATTAGCTCAGCTTCTGCTATAGCGCTGTTATTTTCGACCTCCACAGTCCATATTGCTGTTCTGTGGCATAATTGTGCCAGTGGGACTCTAGTGGTGGAAAGGTTGGTATGTAATGTACGGACTGTCCAGGGAGGGAGTATAACCGCCCCATGGTCAAGGTCTCCTTAAAATGGATGGGAAAGTTGCCAGAGGAATGTAGCTGTGTGTTCATACTCGCCCATAGATCGCGTCCTTACCACTGAACTCCCACAGACTGGAAGGGAACCAGTCAGTGAGAGCAGGATTTTGACAGAGGGCTACAGTTTGGTGCAGAGGGACAAAGAACAGACATGCTACTGCAGAAGATGCAAATTGTCCTTGTTCTATCACCTGAGCTGGGAAGTCCATCAAGGACCTGATTAGTCTACCCTAGCTCTGGCTGAAGGTGGCATGTGTAACAAATCTATAATTTCTGCATGGTCACCCCAGTTTTTACATCATTTTGTGGAACCTATTTGTGGTAGCTTTAGGACTCTGTGCCCTTTACCGTTGCTAAATACTAGTAAAGTGCCTGTGCTTCTGTTCTAAAACATGTGCTGTACATTAGAACCTGTTATTTGGATTAGTCAACTTCCCTATATGTCCATTTAGGTCCTTAAAGTGTACCCATGGCACTGAAAATTAAATGTCATATGTGGGCTGCAGTGTGTATTTAGAACAGGACTTAGCAAAATCTCACTGTACGCTTGTTACATAAAATCAAATTACACGATTACGCCACTTCACAAAATTACACCGCTGTTGGTGGCAAAATTATAGCGTGTGAGCGCAGGAATCACACAAGCAGCCAGGACAAGAGCAACTATTATTCCAATATAGGATCCAGTCGCAGTAGAGGAAAAACATAGTTTTGCCCCATCATGTGGGAAGAGAGCTCCTCTAATGAAACTGAGTGACTTATGAGACAAAGACAGGCCTGCCTCATGGCAGCTTGGGTTTGTCATCTTGAAACCTGATGGTAAACCTTTTGGTTACGCGCAGCGGGACCGCTCAGCTATCTTGCCCTAATGTTGGACTACCAGGTGACAAAAGCCAGACAGTACCATCTTTGCCAGGTCAAAGCAGGGCCCTTTGGGGCCCATATCACCGAAGCTGCCTTGATTCATATTGTAGATGATGCTCTACGCTCCCGCGACCAGAATTAATCCTGCTTACTCATCTTACTTGATCTACCCGCTGCGTTCGACACAGTCAATCAAGAAACCCTGCTGAACCTTTTAGAACTCAGGATGGGTTTCTATGGGACAGTACTAAAATGGTCCTCCTCATTCCTCCAAAACAGATCTCAACGTGTTTTAATCAACAACACTCTCTCGGATCAATCACCAGTGACGCTTGGCATCCCCCAAGGATCTACTCTATAACCCCCGCAGTTTAGCCTTTACATGGAGACCCTAACTGGCATCCTCAAACTCTCACACACCTCCTACCACATGTATGCGGATGATACTCAACTGTATATGAAAATTACATCTCCCAATGGCATCAGCACCCTGAACAACACCTTGACAAAAACACAACAATGGTTGACCTGTAACCATCTCAAACTCAATGCCACAAAAACAGAATATTTATTGATCTCACCGCCTAGCATTGCTCCATGCATCAAAGACTGGACATCACACCTTATTGTCTTGAATTGTACTCTGCACATCATTGATTCAGTAAAATCTCTTGGATTAACCCTGGACAATACTCTTTCCGTGAAAAAAACATATTAGCGCCACAACTAGAGGAACTAATCACCAACTTCTTGCTCTTAGTAAACTGAAACCTTTCCTTCCCACGGCTTATATCAAAACAGCGATTGAATCACTTGTGATTACGAAATTAGACTATGGCAGCACTACTCTCGTGGGCCACCAAAATTCAATCTCGCTTCTCTGCAGACTACCTTGAATGCTGCAGCAAGGCTCATCGCGGGTTCCAAAAATGGTACCATAGCACTCCGACCTACATTCTCTGAAATGGCTCCCCTACGAGGCTAGGATCCAACTCAAAATTGCCTGTATAACTCACAGAGCACTACACCACAACACCCCATCCTACCTGACTCAGAAACTGATCCTATCTGGCGGAACACAACCATGTAGTAAGGCAAGTTCCAAAAATTTAACACACAGAAAACCTACAAGAGATTCTTCTCTGATATGGCCACAAAAATCTTTAATACTCTCGCTCCAGCGATTAGATGCAGCCCATCCTCATCCACTTTCAGGAAGAAAGTAAAAATCTACCAACCAAGAGATTCCACCCAAACTAATGCCCAAAATTTCTCGGCTACCCATCATAATTTTTATACTATCAAATCTTCCCTTTTCTACTGAGACCAATGCCATTTGTGCTGCTTCCCCACCCACTACGCTATAATGGGACTCACTCTTGGACTGTGTTTTTTGTATTGTCTTCATTTCTGTTGTCTTATACTATGCATATATACAACTTTTTAAACTTTTATTTGTAACTACCGCTGATATTCCTGTAAAGCACTCTTTCACCCTCCCCAGTCATGTTTGCGCTATATAAAACTGAGGTGGCTGAAGCCTGGCGGCAGTGTCCTTGACCATGTATGAGAACTTCACATAAATGACAGAATCCGGTGTAAGGCCCAAATGGGACCTTTACCATGTTTCTTGGGGCACGTAGCACTCCACTAAGAAGCAGAAGTGAAAGGGGACTGTTTCCCTTTCTTTCCCTAAATCTCACAGCACTACTACAGATACTCTTCAGGTACGCACCTATCTATTATATGTGTTTTCAAGCAGTGTTCCTGAAAAAGCACATGCCCTTCAGTCAACTCAAATAATTTTTTTTAAAATGGGAAGTTTTGTTCTGTATTTGTGTGCTGTTGCTGATGTCATCATAATATAACAAAAGACTCACAAATGATGAACGGAATGCAGAACAAATTAAAACATTCACCCCAGTCAAGAGATCTGGGTTAAATCTATCATTCTTTTGCTCACCATGCCACCCCAGTTTAGACCTGGCCAAATGCAAATCAGTCTTGACCCTGTGCCTCATGGGAACAGTCCAGCCCAAACTGCCAAGCCAGGTCCCCCTGGACCGGAAACAAGCATCCTAGGACCGGTTTCAGGGTTTCACCCCTCATCAGCCAGGATAGCTTGAATCCAGTGGCACAGTGAGCCCGTACCCACGTCTGGGCATACCCAGCGCACTCAGGGCGAGAAAGCAAAAGACACACAAATGATGGACGGAATGCAGAACAAATCAAAACATTCAACCCCAGTCCAGGGATCTGGGTTAAATCCATCATTCTTTTGCTCACCATGCCACCCCAGTTTAGACCTGGCCATATGCAAATCAGGCTTGACCCTGTGCCTCATGGGAACAGTCCAGCCCGAACTGCCAAGCCAGGTCCTCCCTGAACCGGAAACAAGCATCCTAGGATCGGTTTCGGGGTTTTACCCCTCATCAGCCAGGATAGCTTGAATCCAGTAGCACAGTGAGCCCGGGACCCACCTCTGGGCATACACGCCACACTTAGGGCGAGAAAGCAAAAGACACACAAATGATGGACGGAATGCAGAACAAATCAAAACATTCACCCCCAGTCAAGAGATCTGGGTTAAATTCATCATTCTTTTGCTCACCATGCCAACCCAGTTTACACCTGGCCATATGCAAATCAGTCTTGACCCTGTGCCTCATGGGAACAGTCCACCCCGAACTGCCAAGCCAGGTCCTCCCTGGACCAGAAACAAGCATCCTAGGACCGGTTTCGGGGTTTCACCCCTCATCAGCCAGGATAGCTTGAATCCAGTGACACAGTGAGTCCCGTACCCACGTCTGGGCATACCCACCGCACTTAGGGAGAGAAAGCAAAAGACACACAAATGATGGACGGAATGCAGAACAAATTAAAACATTCACCCCCAGTCAAGAGATCTGGGTTAAATCCATCATTCATAATATAACGTCATACATTTTATTGTCAGTTTGAAACACATAGGTAACCATTGGGCTTCTGTTTTCCAATATTACTGCAAAGGGATGTTTCCAAGCCTCCCTCGAAATGCTTTTTTTTGCTCTACATCAGTAAATATTTCAGAATTGATCTACTTCTGCTAGCAATCTAGTGCTTCCACCGGAAGCTTTTGCACCACACACACACACACCACAGACCACACACCACACACACCACACACCACACACACCACACACATACAATCACACGTTCTACTTTGGGATCCAGAGGATTTGAATGTCTTCCTCGCACTTGTGCTGCTCTCACTAGAGCCCTGTGGTCCCATCAATCACCTAGAACCATCTAGTACCAGCGTGACCCTTGACCTTCAGGCACTACTAGGGTGCCATGTTTATTTATATATAAGTTTGATAACCAGTAAGGTTGTTTTATTTATGATATTAATGTTTTAATTGCAATGATTTTTGTTAATCAAGCAAAAATGAATGACTTACTTACAGTAAGGGGCTTATAGGCATGTGGCGTTGGGCTGACATGCTGCCAGATATCTTTATATCTCCTGAATTTTGGCTTTTGTGTGCTGTCACTATAAATTTAGCAAGGGAACAGCATGTATGTTCACTGTGTTTAGAGCTGAGTGCACGAGACTGCCTGGGCTAATGAACTTATGCACATTGGTGATTCCGTCCCTCCGGTATCCCTGCACCTATATACGTGAAACTTTTTTGTAATCAGGGTCTAATGAGTATGCAAATTTGCATGAGGCAATAAGAGGCAGAGGAAAGTCTCATCCAGAGAGACTGCATGAAAAAATGCAATTAGCTTGGCTTCTTTCATAAAAATACCAGAATGTTATGTTATGTTGTGTTATGTTATGTTTACATTATGTGTACTTTTAAAGCACGTATTTCACCTGGGAGGAATCCTGGTGCGAGGGGGGGGATGCTGCCTTGGCATGGGCCTTTAGAATAAAGAGCATTTAATGAACCTCAGTGAAGTTTGTGGAAAAACCATCCCCCCCTTACCTGTTCACACTGAACGAGCCAGTACATGTGTGAGTTGTGGAAATTAAAATATTATAGTTGTACTTTTGCTTGTTATGTCAGTCCGTGAACTTACATGAACCGGAAACACATTTGACTTGTCATGGACTGCTGCTATTGTCATTGCTATAAGACTGCACTGCAAGGAGTGACTCAGCACAGACTGCTGCAGATCAATAAATAAACTTTGTGATCATCCTTGCTGCTATATAATCCATATTGATTCCACGGTAAACTGCTCTGGAATACTGGTTCCAGGGACTGATTTTTTTCTGCACTCCTATCATGCCCATTGCAAAGCTCAACACACAGAAGCAAATAAATATGTTTTTGACGGGGTGACAAAGAGTAAAACTCTGTGAGATGCCCAACATTACAAATCTGTTGTCTGAATTGGTTTATACAAATTGATATGTGTAAAATGCTAATATTTTCTGTGTTAGCCTCCGAGATGTTATGTGTAAATCACTCCTTTGCCCTGTGGCTGTATTGGCGCTAGGTAAATACATACGACAAACAAAAATAAATGTGCCATCAAAAATAAATGTTACATACAATTGAGACAAGACCGTATTCATGGGTAGTTCTTAATACAAACTTTAAAAACAGACACGCACACACACCCCTACACACACACACCCCTACACACCTCCCAGCATCTTTTACTAAGTCCTTGCGACTCAGGTGAACTGAGCATCTACATGAACTTGGCGGAGGTCCTTCAGTGGGCAGTTTGTAATGAATGGCAGGCCTAGCCTTACATTTCACACCCTAGAGACACATTAGGTGAGTTGGCAGTACAGGCTGTCCTGCTGTCCATATGTTTGTTCATATGGAGGAAGGGAAATGAGTAAGATGCATTTTCACAGATATTAGAGACATGCTTTGGCATCCAAATGTTTGGGTCATGAGTGAATCCAAAGATCTGGCATGCTTAGGCAGATTGTAGTTTGATCCCTGAGGAGTTTAAATATAGAAACAACAGTGGAGGTCTATCGTTGGCTCTTAGAACCAAAGAGGAGTAAATCTCATTCCTCAGTTTTCAGTTTTGACAAAGACTGATGACAACCATCTTTAATTTTGGGAGCGTGAAGATGTACACCTGTGGGCCGTTAATATACTGACACATATTCAGTTAGAGTACCAGGTTCCTAGCGACTCCAAGGAGATGTAGATCAACATGGGTGAGATGAATGAATATGAGACAAGCCACAGATGATGGGAAGTGTTGGAGGGAAATCTGTTAAACAAAAACCAAGACACAATTGACAAAGTAATATGGGTTTCATTAATTACAGCTTTACAGCTGGGGAGATGAGTCACCTCCGAGGGGGCTGAAACCGGATGTCCAAAGTACAACTCAAAGGTAGCGATATTTAAGTTCCGAAACCACAAAGTAAGTACAACCTCACAAAACATAGTGACCTCTCATGAGGACAAACAGGAACTAACCTTGTGGGTGTGGGTTCTTGGAATTTAAGCATACAAAAGCACATGTTTATGTAGAAGCATAACACGTTGTCATATCTTGCTAAAATGCTAACCAGGTGAAGCTATCTGGCTTTTACGTGTGGTTTCTTTTGCCATGCTATCTGACCTTTAGGTGTGGATGTGTGGTTTCTGCAGAAGCGTACACGTGTGTCTGTATGTTCTAAGGCAGGATGAGACATGTAGTGTCTCATCCTGTGTATGTGTTCTCAGGGAGGGGTGTGATGAACCACAGCGTTTAGGTAGGAAGCAGGCCCTAATGTGACTGGTGCATCTCGGCTCATTTCTCTAGCAGATGAAGATTGTGGTGACCTATTTTGTGACTTATTTGTGTCCTATTTGGTACGATGGCTCATCTGCACTAACCTCTAAATGTTCTGTCAAGTTTCCTGAAACTGAAGGGAATGTGACCTATTTTCATGCAGCGGCTCAGATTGGACTTACCACAAGATGTTTCCTGAAACTAATGTGCGATGTGACCTGTCTATTTCCACTGAACCCCTACTTTTCACCACGTATTTTGTTTGCATGTATGTACCTGTCATTGATTGCATAGATCTGAAACTATTTCTAACATGAATGATTTGCATGGGGGTCTGTGGTCTTAGATCTGCTTGGGTCTCAATGCAATGAATCCCATTCTTCCCTGTATCAGAAGACTTGAAAGTCTTGAATTATACAAACTGAAATCTTCCTTTAAAGATTGAAACAAACTAAGCTGAGATCTTTCTCCCACATCCTATCCAGAGAAAGTGGATGATCAGAAAGTTTCTATGGTTGACCCTATCAAACACCTCAGAAAGAAGTCCAAATGTACCAAGACGATTCACGATCATCAAATGTGTGAGGACCTAAAAGAATCCCTGTAGATGCGCATTTACATTGCTATACTGTTCCACAACACTTTACTGTGATTGCTGGAGAATTTTGTCGACATGTGTTTGTAGTCGATTTGGGACAAATATTTCAATGATTTGCCACAGGAAGAAATGTTAGTGACTGATTTCAGTTTGATTGGGTCTGTGTTGTTCAGGTTTGACATTCTGAGAACAAGATCGACTTTGTGAACTTTTAGGACAGCTGGGATAGAACCCTGTTCCAGTGAGGCATTGATTGTGGAAAGGGTATGAAGGGCACCAGTGGCGTAGCTAGGCCTTAGGCTGCCCATGGCAGCCCCTGCATTTGCCGCCCGCAGCCGAATGTACGAGCGAGGAAAAAATGCCATCAGAGGGGGGGATTGATGGAGCAAGGATTCGAGAAAATGAAACTTGCTCGAAGAAATCCTCCATTAACTTTTACTAATCGTTAAATCCGTAGATGAGATGAAACTAATATACACCAGACACCAACACATGGGGAGAAAAGCTTACGCATGCTTAAATTAATGAAGAATAAAATGCAACGCGACTAAAACCCGCTTTAATTTGCGAAAACGCTTTGCGCATGTGCAAACCTGAATTACGCAGAGATAACGTGACTAACTCGCTTTGAGTTGGAAAATCTCACGCATGCGCAAGAAAGACTAACACGCGGTCTTGAGGTACCGCGTGCCCGGCATCTGCTTGCTTGAATTTAAAAGAAAGCTGCTGTTGCTAATGCTTTTGCCTAAGAGAGATAATAACAACCTGGGGTAGAGTAGAAGTGGATGGTGAACACTGAGAATTATATGTTGAAGAAAATAACATCTGTTTATGATTCCTTTATTAATAGTGTGCATTCGGGCCTACTAAAGCATAACGAAGAAAGAAAATGGCGACAGATGACTAAAAAGTCGCACATGCTCAGTGAGTCTGTGATGTGACCCGTTGACCGAAAGAGCTGAATGACTGCCAAGAATCAAGGACAGAAGACATGAGAAAAAGAAGACATGTATCACTCATCTATGAAGCCTGTATTGAATGTGTTATTACAAATGGCAACAATATATGTATGGGAAGAAGACAACATGAATGAGCTAAAAAAAAAAAAAAATATGATATTAATCTTTCCCTACCAATCTCTGTTTATATAGATATTGTTTGATACCCAGGTAAGAGGAGGGTCATTTGGGTATACCCCGTTTATATATACTTGTATGTTTACACTTTTTTAAGTGTGAGGGTTGTAAAAATAAAAATATGATATTAATCCCTCCCTACCAATCTCTGTTTATATAGATATTGTTTGATACCCAGGTAAGAGGAGGGTCATTTGGGTATACCCCGTTTATATATACTTGTATGTTTACACTTTTTTAAGTGTGAGGGTTGTAAAAATAAAAATATGATATTAATCCCTCCCTACCAATCTCTGTTTATATAGATATTGTTTGATACCCAGGTAAGAGGAGGGTCATTTGGGTATACCCCGTTTATATATACTTGTATGTTTACACTTTTTAAGTGTGAGGGTTGTAAAAATAAAAATATGATATTAATCCCTCCCTACCAATCTCTGTTTATATAGATATTGTTTGATACCCAGGTAAGAGGAGGGTCATTTGGGTATACCCCGTTTATATATACTTGTATGTTTACACTTTTTAAGTGTGAGGGTTGTAAAAATAAAAATATGATATTAATCCCTCCCTACCAATCTCTGTTTATATAGATAAAGGGGAAGGGCTAGCAGACAATAAGTACATTAACAAAAATGAATATGTCAGCATGCTGTGACGAAAACTCCTCTAACCCCGTCCAATCATATTCCGTATTTTAGTAAAATTTGCAACTCTTGAGGGTGGGACATGTAGAAATAAAGACTATAACTAGACTAACTTGAGTTAAGTAGAGAGAGCACGAGAGCAAGAGAGCACAAGAGCACAAGAGCACGAGAGCAAGAGAGCACGAGAGAACGAGCAGCAGAGCAGCAGCAGAAGAGAGAAAGAGAGAGAGAGAGAGAGGCGAGAGCAGACTGGGAAGACTGGGAAGACCGAAACGACAGCCTGATTAGATTCGAAGATTTGCGGAGGAATATCGAGGAGGGAGAGAGTGTAAGAGAGGGAATCGCCCTGGTGCGTCGGGTTTTGTAGATAAGTCTAGTAAGTATCAGCCCTGTCCTGATCCTGTCCTATAGCCTTTGTCTCCTGATTCTAAGTCAGGGGACCCCCACCAGCCTTTTGGCCAGAGGGTTGGGTTTCTGTTCATCTCTATTAGGTAAATGTCATTCTGTCCCTAAAAATGTGCATATTTCTTTGCAAATGTATGATAATATGTGTCTTTTGTCTCTACATCTATCCACTCATATACATTGATTTTGTTGAATGAGATTGTGTAATTGAATGTATTTGCTAAATCAATTTTCTCTCCCCATTGAAGAATGATGGAGTTTGCACTGTTATATCTGTATTGATGAGCGTTCAACTTTATGACTGAATATTTAGATAAAGCTCATGAAACTTACTCAGAGTCTGTGATTATTTCACTAAGAATCTGTGAATTAGTTAAGAAATTGTTAATATCACCATCAACTAACTCACCTAATGGTCCATCGACCAGAGGAAAGAGTTGCTGATCCGTGAAGATTAGTTAGGCATTGAAAATGTCAATTTAACCTGATTTGTGGTTAAAGGAAATAACTAATCGGAACTTTAGTGAATTATAAAACCTGACCCCCCAGCGGATTGACCAGGGAGTGTGGATGAGCAAATTTGAATAAATGTATATGGGCCCATTGAAATATTCAGGTTTTTGTTTTGTGAAATATTCAACCCTGGCCTTCCGCTGGATCAGTTTTTCTGGTAGCAGAGTTATGGTTATTATTGATTAGTTTGGTGATTATTGACTATTGATTATTGATTTTAACTACATGTTTAACACTAAAAGTTAGTGTCGCGTTTTATGTTGTTTGGAAGTACAGGTACAGAGATACCTGGGAATCCCGGGAATGGAATTTAGAAGAGTGTGGTAAGGAACTCACACTGCAGAAGGTTACTCGTCTGTCGTCATAATACCTAAAAGCTACACGAGGGTCAGTAGTAGGAGTAATACTGATGTCATAAAAAGCCGCGCTGGCATTGGTCAGACAAGTGGGTGTGTTGAAAGCTCTGATTGGTCGGTAGACAAGAGCCGCGCTGGTATTGGTTGCGTAAGAGAATACGTAGTGAGCTCCTATTGGACTGTTGGTGTGAGTCGCGCTGGTATAGGACGAGTGTTGGAAAATAGGATACGTGAGAATACGGAAGAGTTTCTAAGTTTTAACTGCTGAAACAATTAGTCACAGGGATCGGAAAATGAAGCTAATTAATAAAATCAAAAATTTCTTTAAAAAGGATAAACGTGTAGTAACTAGAGAAGGAATTCTTATGCCACCCCCTAACACGCCTGCTTCCTTTATGATGATGGAACGGGGATATCATACTTGTGTTTGGTTGGAAAATTGGGAAGAGTATACGAAAGGTGATGGTGTTTTTGCTTTTCCTGAACATGGTACGTTTAATGTAAGGATACTTCAGAATTTGAGAAATCGGATGAATTCATTAGAACCAAGTCCTAGGTTAACGCAGTATGAAGCTTTGGAGGAATGGGAAGTTGAGGCATTTGAACGAGAGAGAGATACAGAGGAGGTAAAAGAATAAATAGAGGGTTTTTACCCAGATATCCTTTTGATACTCAAGGAGATCAGATGAAAAGATGGAGAAGAGCTGTAGTAACGGAAGGCTTGTATCCAGTGTTGATGGCTGAGGATCAAGTAGGGACTAAGTGTAAAGAAAAAGTGAAACACATAGGTATGACAGGAACAGGATGTGATGAATCTGATGATGAGTTATTAGAAAACCTTTTAGTTAAAAGACCTCCACCTTATCAAGAAAATGCTAGAGATACAACTCCAAGTGCACCAATGATGGGAACTCCATTAGTTCCACAAATTTTATATGATCCAACAATCACCCGAGTATTACAGGAGAAAGAAAGGATTGAGTTGAATAAGACATAAGAAGAGATAATTCAGAAAATAAATCAGTTAGGTCTGAATACTGAAGCCTTGACAGTACCAGTAACAATTGGTCCTGTTATTCCATTGTATGGTGATAAACGAGATACCCCGAGATTACCAACAGTGACAGTACCACAGAGTAATGCTAGGAAAGAGGCAGTAATGTTAGAAGATCAAACTAGTGAGAGTGATTCGAATGTCTCAGTTACTAGATCTCCCTAATCTTGAAACTGTGACTGCAACCCCGAAGAGAATTACACCAGTAAATATTAGATGAAAAGAACCAAATGTCACTCCAGTAGCAGGGAACTCAAAAGGATTTTCACCAGAAGACCTAGAGGAGTGGGCAAAAGGATTAGACAAGAAAACCCCCATACACCAAATATAGATGTAGGCAAGTTGAAAGTGGATTTAGAAGAAATGATTATTGGTACTATAAGTTCAGACAGATTAGGTTCATATGGAGATGAGGAATTGTTGTTTTTGTGTAAAAGTATAACTTGGAGCACAAAGAATCTTCATGAGAAAATAGTAGAAGTGGCTACAGAATTTGGAATAGATGTAGAAAAGTCAAAAATATTACAAAATCTGGATTTATTAAAGGCCGCCAGACCCATGATAACACTAGACGTATTGTGCACCTCATCGAGAAAGCAAATAGGAAACGTATCCCGGCTGTACTGGTGGGCTTAGACGCTGAGAAAGCGTTCGATCAAGTGGACTGGGCGTTTTTATTTACCACCCTCGCCTCCTTTGAGTTTGCGGACAAATTTATCACTATGATTAGGGCTAACTACACCCAGCCTCGCTCGAGAGTGCAGGTGAACGGGATCCTGTCGGCTCCCTTCTCCCTGACTAGGGGTACCCGCCAGGGGTGCCCTCTGTCACCTCTGTTGTTCGCGCTAAGTATCGAACCTCTGGCCATGGCCATCCGCGCCGCTCCTGAGATACACGGCATCCCCTTTAGTGGAGAAACGCACAAGATATCCCTTTTCGCAGACGATGTGCTCCTGTCTCTTACGGACCCGGCCACTTCTCTGCCCGCACTCCAAACGGAACTCACGCGATTCGAGACAGTAGCGGGCTTCAAGGTGAACCCTGATAAATCTTACATACTCAACCTCACGGTTCCCGCTGCCGAGGCTGAGAGACTCCAAATGTGCACTCGCCTACTCTGGACCTCCCGACCACTCCAATACCTAGGAGTGCAGTTAACGCCTCGAGTGGAGGAGCTCTACAAAGTTAACTTTCCACCTTTACTTGTGAAACTCCAGGCAGATCTCATACGGTGGAAGCCACTTTTTATCTCCTGGCTCGGCCGTATTCACGTCGTCAAAATGACTGTCCTTCCTAAATTGTTGCACCTGTTTCAAGCGCTCCCGGTCGAACTGGACAAAGACTTTCTCTCTAGACTGAAATCCATGGTGCTACGGTTCATATGGCAGGGTGGCAGAGCGCGGTTCTCCTTCTCCATTCTGAGAAAACCACGGGGTGAGGGGGGGTGGGCCTCCCGGACTTTGGCCTTTACTATAAGGCAGCTCAGCTCCGGGTGGTGACCGAGTGGACCAAGAGAGAATCAGAGAAGCATTGGCTTCATATGGACAGGGCGGTGGCAGGGAGATCGATTTGGGACCTCATATGGAGACCTAAAAGGGACAGGCCAGACAATGTGTATATTAGCACTCCCACTCGAATTGCCCTAAAAGTGTGGGACTCTATCTCACACAACACCCGATGGACTACGTTTCCCTCACCCTACACGCCAATACACTTCAACACGGCCTTCCCCCGGCTTTGCAAGAGGGGCCCTTCGATCAATGGAGGGAGGGAGGTTGTAGAGCACTGACACACCTCTATCATAATTACGATATACTCACCTTCGATAATTGCAAGAGGGATTATGGACTGGGCCCTGCGGAACACTTCCACTATCTTCAGCTGAAGCACTGGGCACTTACACCTACCATTCATGCAGCAGCCACTCGTCCTCTCACGAAGTTTGAAATATATGTCCAAGCGGTAGACTCTATGAAGGGTGTGATCTCCTTTTTGTATAATTACCTATTATCTTCTATTCATGCCCCGAGACCACGCTACATGTGCATGTGGGAAGGTGTCTTACAGAGGGACATACAGGAACAAGAATGGGCGGATCTCTGGTCGGATATTACGAAATTTAACCACTCTATAGATCTGAGGGAGGCACATCTGAAAATAATGATGGACTGGTATCTCTACCCCACCAAGCTCAGACGGATATTTCCTGAAACGTCAGACATGTGTTGGAGGGGGTGCGGGCTATTAGGTGATTTCCAACACATTTGGTGGGATTGTCCGAAGATACGACCCTTTTGGGAGGAAATTCTCGCGCAAATTAAAGAAATGCTGGGGTACCCTATTCCGACCTCCATGGCTAATACCCTCCTGGGCCTCCGCGATCCCTCCCTTAAGCACCAAACTAAAGCAGATAAGGCCATTATGTGGACCTGCATTGGGGCTGCGAAGGTAGCAATAGCAGCCGCATGGAAGAAAAAGAGGCTCCCGCCATCTCCCTATGGCATTCCAGACTCTGGAAACTCCTGTGTCTTGAAAGGATGGCCGACATCTGCAGAGATGATTACAAGAACTTTGAATATAGATGGGGCCCGTTGGTAGCCTTTCTCACAAGGGGTTACCGTCCGCTGTTTGCCCTGCCTCTGTCAGAGCTATGCACCTGTTTCAATTCTAACCGATTAGATGCGCCTCTATTAGGCACCCTAACTACATTTGAGTAGCCGCCACCAGTAGTGGGTGGGGGGTGGGTGAGGGAGGGGGAGTTCCTTATTTCTTATGTTCTCAGGAGTTCTGTTTTCGACTGCTCCCAGCACACGATGCCCTCCCTGTTGGAGGGACTACGCTATCAATCTCGCCAA
The DNA here is from genome assembly GCA_963921515.1 of Calotriton arnoldi. NCBI lineage: Eukaryota > Metazoa > Chordata > Amphibia > Caudata > Salamandridae > Calotriton > Calotriton arnoldi. Next base: position 291,735 of record CAWUFW010009314.1, read on the forward strand.
GGACGACAGGCGAACACTACATTTAGCCGTGCAACAGACTTACTCTCCGTTCCACTAGTGGAGAAACTGTGTTATTTCTTTAGGTTATCTGGGATATGGCGGAGGGCACTTACCTCTTGATATATGTTGCTCTTGGCTTTCTAATTTGTTACGTCATCAGAGGCCACTCAGAGGTTCCTTCTGCTAATTTCCTTTGTAATATTTGACAAAATGTTAATAAACATATTTTTGACAAAAAATATTACAAAAGCCATATAGGACAGAATTCACTGAGAAGGATTTAAAGAGTTTGAATGCGTCAGGAAGGAGATTACAGATAAAAGAATTAATGTATATTTTGAAGAAATGGGGAGATGCAAACCGATGGAGAGGTAGATGGACAAGAAAAAAGGATGAGGCAGCTACAAAGGAAACATCCGCATTTCCATTAAGAGAGACAGAACAGGTTGAAAGAGTGTGTCCAATTAGAGAAGTTCCTGGTGGTGGATATGTTCATGTTCCTTGGTCTAGACAGGATATATTGTCTTTTACAAATGATTTCCCCAGATTAAGAGAGAAACCAGTTGAATGGTACAAGCAGGTAGAGAGGTTTGTGAAACTTTCAAAGGTTTTATTAAAAGATTTGGATGGCCTGTTTGATATAGTGGTACCAACTGATTTGTGGACAGAATGTAAAATTACTGTTGATTGGCCAACTGAAGAGTATCCCAGGGACGCAAAGACAGGTGCGCCCTCAGAAGACGTGATGAAAAAGTATCAACAGGTGATTACTTTCTTAAAAGAGAAAAATTCCCCCAAAGGAAACAGATTGGGTTAAAATAGATAGAACAACTCAAGAACCAAAAGAGTCAGTGCATGCGTATTACGAAAGGCTATTGCAAGTATTTAAGCAGTATAGTGGATTTGAAAATATTGGTGATAAGGATATGGGACATTTCGTGTATAGGTTTGTGTATGGATTGAGATCAGAAATTAGTCAGATGATTCAGCAACATATGCTTTGCTGGCAGAGCAAGCCCATTGATGTTATCTTGAAGTATGCGAAGTATTGTAGTGATGATATTGATCCAAAACTGAAATAGAAAATGATGTGGGCACAAGTGAAGCTAGCAGAACACCAAGAGGCAAACTCTGCTTCCCAAAATGATAATCAGTCGAACGATCAGAATAGTCAAGGATCAAATGGAACTAAAGGAAGAGGGCGAATGAGTAGAGAAGAAGCGAAGAAGAAGTATCCTTGTCATGCGTGCGGAAAGCATGGACATTGGAAGAATGAGTGTAGAAATGTTCAACAGAGTAATGGGGTAAATCAAAATTTAAATCCACAGATGCAGAATGAGGTGGTTGTGAACCAGCAGCAACAGCAACAGGTAGTTACTCCGCAATTACAGGTGCCACAAGCCCCTATGCCCAACCATGTAAGCGCTCAGGTGCAGAGATACAGTATGAACACCGGAGTTCGTGGAGAGAGTGGTAAGAATACACAAACAATTCAACAATATTGGATGCAAAGTGGTGAGAGTGATTCAGATACTTCTCAGTGACGGTGCCTGAGGGGGGAGGAAGAATGCGTGCTTGGCGCATCCTTGGCGGTAGATCAGTCAGGTCCATTTGTTGATGGAAAAGTGGAAGGTAATGACATCACTTTCCTAGTGGATACTGGTGCTACACGTTCTACTGTGAGAGCAGCAGAAATTCCAAACCTACCCCCTCGGGAGAAACTATCCAAGTTGTAGGAGTCTCAAATAAGCAAATAAAAACCCCAGTTACTAAACCAATAGAAGTGAATATTGGGAATTTCAAAGATATGCATCGGTTTATGGTATGTGATTCAAGTCCAGTAAATTTGTTAGGGAGGGAGTTGTTGTGCAAAATAAACTGTACCATCTATTGTACACCTGATGGTATTGCTTTCCAAACACCTGATGAAGATATTGCTTTCAAAATGATGCTAGCAAAACAAGGAACAGAAGTGGATGAGATGTTTTCACTTCTTACTGAAAACAGTTTGCCTGATGAGCTGAAAACCACAGTGAGATCAGATGTGTGGGATTTTTCAGGAAAGGAAATTGGTCTAATGGCAAATGTAGACCCAATTAAAATAATGGTGAAAGAGGGCGTAATTTATCCTAATACACCTCAATACAATATGAGCCCTGAAGCAAAAGCCGGAGTTGCTCCCGTAATTGATCAAATGATTGAACAAGGTATTTTAAAACAGATAATGGGCAGTCCTTGTAATTCGCCAATTATGGGGCTTAAAAAGCCTAGTGGCAAGTATAGGATAGTGCAAGATTTAAAGAAAATTAATACGATAGTAGTACCCTGTTGTCCAGTAGTGCCAAATCCAGCGGTGATCCTTTATCAGATACCTTGGGATGCACATTGGTACACAGTGATTGATTTGTGCCAACCATTCTTTTTGATTCCTTTGCATCCGGATAGTCAATATCTTTTTGCATTCCGGTTCGGAGACCGTGTTTTGGCATGGTGCCAAGTTCCTCAAGGGTACACAGAGAGCCCCTCGATTTTTAATCAGATCCTGAAAAGGTGTTTGGAAACATTGGTTATGCCAGGAAATTCAGTCTTGGTTCAGTACATTGACGACCTATTGGTGGCATCAAAGACACGAGAGGCCTGTGTCACTGACACAATTGCCTTACTGAACCATTTGGCAGAAGGTGGACACAAGGTGTCACCAGAAAAATTACAGTTTTGTCAACAAGAAGTCCAATATTTGGGACATAAAATAGAAAAGGGAGTTAGGAAAGTGACACCAGAGAGAATAAAAGTGATCCGACAAATGAGTCTGCCTAAAACTAAGAAAGAAGTACGAATGTTTTTGGGAGTGATTGGATACTGTTGTCAGTGGATCAGTGGATTTTCATTGCTTTCAAACCTTTATTAAAATTGACACGAAAGGATGTGACAGATCCGATTGAATGGGATGATGAAAGTGAGGATGCATTCGTAAAACTGAGAGATTGTTTGTGTCAAGCACCAGTATTAGGAATGCCTGACTATACGAAAGAATTTGCCTTGTTCTGTTGTGAGAGAGAAGGATGTGCACTTTCAGTATTAACCCAGAGACATGGATTGTCACGACGTCCAGTGGCATATTTTTCTGCCACTCTGGATCCAGTGGCTGCAGCATTGTCTGGCTGCTTAAAACCAGTAGCTGCTACTTGTGTGAGTCTGGAGCAGAGTGAATCAATAGTAATGGGATATCCCTTAAAGGTATATGTGCCACATTCAGTCGAGATCCTTTTAACAAGGACTCGTACTCAGCACTTGACCCCTAGTCGGCTGACTAAGTATGAAAGAGTGATCCTGGGTGCTGAAAATGTAAGTTTGATAAGATGTACCACAGTAAATCCAGCAACCTTGCTGCCGGATCCATACTGTGAAGAAATAAAAGAGGAGGTTGATCATGATTGTTTGGATGTGACAGAAATGTGTACAAAGCCCAGACCGGACATCCTTGATGTTCCATTGGAAGAATCAGACTATGTATGGTTTGTTGATGGGTCATGTTTGCGAAAACAAAATGGAGAACTGAGTTCTGCCTATGCTGTATGTACTGTATCTGCTATTCTGGAAGCATCCTGTCTAAGAGGAGTCAAGTCTGCACAAATAGCTGAATTGATAGCTTTGACAAAAGCATGCAAGATTGGGAAAAAATTTAGAGTAACCATATTCACGGATAGTCAATATGGTTTTGGGGTTGTGCATGACTTTGGCCAATTATGGTTGCAAAGGGGATTTCTGACTTCTTCAGGTTCTCCTATCAGGAATAGTAAAAATGTCAAAGAACTATTGGAAGCACTACAATTGCCAAAAGAAATTGCAGTGGTTAAGTGTGCCGCACATAAGTCAGGAAATGATTATGTGACACAAGGTAACAAATATGCTGACCAAGTTGCACAATTTTGTGCTTGAAATACAATGTCTTTGAACAGAGGGTTGGGAAAGAAGTTACCAATTGCCAACTAATGATTTTCTCTGCCTTTGAAACATGGGATGAAGTTAGACAGTTATAGGATGAGGCAGAGGCAAAAGAAAAAGAACTTTGGATCAAAACAGGATGCACAAGAAGAGCAGATGATGAAGTATGGGTGTGTCCAGATGGTAGACCGATAATGCCACATAGTTTACTATCACAAATGGCAAGAGTATATCATGGAGCTACACACATTGGGAGGGATGCCATGATTAGACACTTCAGACAGACATGGTACAATCCCAAGTTTAGGCTAATTGCAGAGAGTCTCTGAAAGCGATGTTTGACATGTCAACAGCAGAACCCAGGCAGAAAAACGGTTGTCAGTTGGGGGAAAATTGGAAAGGCAGAGGGATAATTTACCAGACTGCAATTTGACTTTATAGAGCTGCCGTCGTGCAATGGTTTCAAGTACGTCCTTGTCATTGTGTGTCTGTTTTCTCGATGGGTAGAAGCCTATCCCACGAGAAGGAATGACAGCCTCACAGTTGCCAAACTACTGTTGAGAGAACTCATTCCAAGGTTTGGATTTCCAGTCACTTTGGAATCAGATAGAGGACCTCATTTTAATAATGAGATAATTCGATTAATTTGTACAGCTTTCAAAGTTGAGCAGAAACTACATTGTGCCTATCAACCAGAAGCCTCTGGAGTGGTTGAGCAGCTCATTGGCACAATAAAATCCAGGTTAGGGAAGGTGTGTGCATCCACTTCACTGAAATGGCCTGACACTTTGCCCCTTGCATTGATGAGCCCTTTAGAAGCATCCCTGACAGAAGGACGGGATTGAGTCCTCATGAAATTCTCATGGGAAGAGCAATGAGACAATCATTTGTACCTAGAAACAAACTGATGAATATAACTGATGATCTAGTGTTGGACTATTGTAAAGGACTAGCTGATCTGGTACGTTCTGTGTCTCACCAGGTTGGAGAAGATGCAACCACAGCACAGCCGAATCAAGCTCATGATTTGTGTCCAGGAGACTGGGTTGTGGTAAAGAAGCACAAGAGAAAATCGTGTTTAGAACCCAGGTGGAAAGGACCTCATCAAGTTATATTGGTCACGACGACAGCAGTGAAGTGTGCTGGCTTGCCAAACTGGATCCATGCCAGTCACACACAAAGAGTCCCAAGTCCACCTGAACGACAAGAGCAGCAACTGGTAGAACAAAGAGAAGAACCAAAAGCTGAAAATTGTGAAGTCGAAGAAATCAGAGAACCAGACTCTGAAGAACGCATTGATGATGAACAACCAAGTACAAGTCAAGTAGGGTGGGCACCAGTTACTGGGTCTCAAGAGGCTGCTGTAGAGGCCGAGGAAGAGCAAGAAATTGAAAGACCAGAACAAATTGAAACAGAAGATTCAGATCAAGCTCAATCAAAAGAAGAAAAAGAAAGACTGACAGATGCAGAACAAATTCAGTCAACAGAAGAATCTACCACAGAAAATTCAGATCAAGCTCAATTAGAGTTAGAAAAGGAAGGACTGAAAGATCAAGAACAAATTCAATCAACAGAAAGAGAGAAAACAGAAAGTCCAGAACAAGCTCAGCTAAAAGAAAGAGAAAATAAAAGAACATTAGAAATAGGCGAAGAAGGTGAAAAGGCAGTACAAACAAAGAGGGTCAGAAAAAGTAATAACTGGTCAAGTGGAGTAAAAGGACTGAGATATGTTTTAAGAAGAAAAACAGGGAAAGGACAAGAACAAGTAAATGAAATATCAAGTCAAACTGAGCAAGAACATCCAAGGAGAAAATCCTTACGAAAATCAAAAAGAGTAAGAGTTCCAAGCAGAAAATATAAGGCTCCTGAAAGGACATATATCATCCTTGAGGACTTTGAGAATCTTGATCTAAATGAAGAACAAGAAAGTGTCACTATTGAAGAAAGTGATGAAAGCAAATTGAGACCACCTTAAGAGGGAAAGACTTTGACACTAAGGGTGGAAAATTGGCAAACGAATAAAGAGAAGAATAAAAGAAACAAAAGAAGAAGAGAAATAAAGACAAAGGGGAATAAAGACGAAAAGCTCTTGAAGTGTGGGATCACACAAAGATTTATATATTTTTTGAGTAAATTTTAGAACATAGAAGAATTAATTTAGATATTGATCAAATTTAAAATACTAAAAATGGCAGAAACAAAAGTGACTGGACATTCGAAATCTAGTTTAAAACGAAGATGTGTTAACTATTGTTTGTGCAGTGTTTTAATGCTAATGTTAATGTGGTTATTGCTAACTGTTGTGATACTTATTCTAATGGTAAAGAATAGCAGAAATAACACTAATACAAGTGATCGAGTGAATGTAGTTACTAAAAGAACAACTACCGCTAATTTAGAGCAAATGGATGAAAGCATGTATCATCATGACAAATCAATTAGTGATTCGTCATTAAATGTATTTACTAAACTTCTTTATGAATACGTTAATACAATGGATGTGAATGATTGTTATGTCTGCATGAAATTACCTTCGTCTGTCTGGTGTGTCATGTAGTGTTGTGTCCAGTTTGTTCTATGTAACAGGCAAGTTGCAGTATTATTATTCAAATATGGATTTAGTATTTTCAGAAATCCCTATTTGAAGAAACCTGAACCCAGTGCTTAGTGCTAAAGATGCAGAATTTATGGGCGAGTTCTTCTTAACAACAAACCCAATAGACATAATGTATGCTCATAAGAATAATCTAACATGTATTTTGCGTGATGAAGAAAAAGATTTTCTAAAATTAGTAGAGGAAAGAAGACAGGATTTTCAGAAGAAGGGTGTTGAACAGAAGTCACATGTACCTCCATGGGCTAATAAGGAAGGGGACTATAAGAAAGGCGAGACTCATGCTGCAATGCCCCTAGACTTGTCAAAATTGGGAAAATTCTGTCTGCATAGACTAAAAACTGACTATAACAACATTTTCATTGGTTCTAGTGAATGTGAACATACCTTCCTAATAAAAGGTGGAACTGATCCTGTTTTTCCAGGGCTCTATTACGTGTGTGGTAAAAATGCCTATTATAGGTTGCCTACACGATGGTATGGTAGTTGTTATTTTGGAATAGTATTTCCAAACGTCTATCACATAACTAAGAACAATGAAATGGATGTAGTAAGTCAAGGACTAAAACGAAGTAAAAGAACAAGTTTTTCAGAAATACTAGGTGATATATTTGGTGCACTGATACCAACAGTTGGAGTCATACTGAATTCACATAAAATACGAAAATTGTCAACAATAGTTGATCGTCTATCAACAGATACTGCTGGGGGATTAATAATGATTAATACCGAAATGGTTGCAATTAGATCTATGGTTTTGCAAAATCGACTTGCACTTGATATATTATTGGCAAAAGAGGGTGGAGTCTGTGGCATGTTGAAAGTTCAACATTGCTGTACATATATCCCAGACAAAAGTAAAGGTATTGAGGGATATATTAAGAATATTACAAAAATTCAGCACGCTTTGACCCAACTAGAGGTTGACGGTGTCTGGGAAAGGCTTAGTAAGAGTATTTCCACTATAGGTAGTTGGTTTTCCACTATAGGGAGTAGTCTATTAGGGAAGATCCTAATACCTGTAATTTCAATAGCAATAATAGCTCTGATAATAATGATGACATATAAGTGTTGCAAGAGTAAAACAAAAGCGAGAATGTTGGCTGGAATGAAGAATAAGAGAATGGGAAGTAAGAGAAAAAGGGAAGAGATTGAGTTAGAGGAAATGAAAGGAAGTTTATATGATAAAATGAAAGAATTAGACATGAAAGAGAAAACCGAAGAATTACTAGAAGGAAAGGAAGACACTAAAAACTAGATGAATAAAGTTGGCACTTGGTAATGATGGGTATTTTATGATGGCTCAAAAATGCCATCAGAGGGGGGATTGATGGAGCAAGGATTCGAGAAAATGAAACTTGCTCGAAGAAATCCTCCATTAACTTTTACTAATCGTTAAAACCGTAGATGAGACGAAACTAATATACACCAGACACCGACACATGGGGAGAAAAGCTTACGCATGCTTAAATTAATGAAGAATAAAATGCAACGCAACTAAAACCCGCTTTAATTTGCGAAAACGCTTTGCGCATGTGCAAACCTGAATTACACAGAGATAACGTGACTAACTCGCTTTGAGAGGGAAAAATCTCACGCATGCGCAAGAAAGACTAACACTCGGTCTTGAGGTACCGCGTGCCCGGCATCTGCTTGCTTGAATTTAAAAGAAAGCTACTGTTGTTAATGCTTTTGCCTAAGAGAGATAATAACAACCGGGGGTAGAGTAGAAGTGGGTGGTGAACAGTGAGAATTATATGTTGAAGAAAATAACATCTATTTGGATTCCTTTATTAATAGTGTGCATTCGGCCAACTAAAGCATAACGAAGAAAGAAAATGGCGACAGATGACTAAAAAGTCGCGCATGCTCAGTGAGTCTGTGATGTGACCCGGTGACCGAAAGAGCTGAATGACTGCCAAGAATCAAGGACAGAAGACATGAGAAAAAGAGACATGTATCACTCATCTATGAAGCCTGTATTGAATGTGTTAAACAAATGGCAACAATATATGTATGGGAAGAGGACAACATGAATGAGCTAAAGGGGAAGGGCTAGCAGACAATAAGTACATTAACAAAAATGAATATGTCAGCATGATGTGATGAAAACTCCCCTAACCCCGTCCAATCATATTCCGTATTTTAGTAAAATTTGCAACTCTTGAGGGTGGGACATGTAGAGATAAAGACTATGACTAGACTAACTTGAGTTAAGTAGAGAGAGCACGAGAGCAAGAGAGCACGGGAGCAAGAGAGCACGAGAGCAAGAGAGAACGAGCAGCAGAGCAGCAGCAGAAGAGAGAAAGAGAGAGAGAGAGAGACGGGGAAGATTCAGATCCGAAACGACAGCCTGATTAGATTCGAAGATTTGCAGAAGAATATCGAGGAGGGAGAGTGTGTAAGAGAGGGAATCGCCCTGGTGCGTCGGGTTTTGTAGAGAAGTCTAGTAAATATCAGCCCTGTCCTGATCCTGTCCTATAGCCTTTGTCTCCTGATTCTAAGTCAGGGGACCCCCACCAGCCTTTTGGCCAGAGGGTTGGGTTTCCGGTCATCTCTATTAGGTAAATGTCATTCTGTCCCTAAAAATTTGCATATTTCTTCGCAAATGTATGATAATATGTGTCTTTTGTCTCTACATCTATCCACTCTTATGCATTGATTTTGTTGAATGAGGTTGTTGTGTAATTGAATGTATTTGCTAAATGAATTTTCTCTCCCCATTGAAGAATGATGGAGTTTGCACTGTTATATCTGTATTGATGAGCGTTCAACTTTATGACTGAATATTTAGATAAAGCTTATGAAACTTACTCAGAGTCTGTGATTATTTCACTAAGAATCTGTGAATTAGTTAAGAAATTGTTAATATCACCATCAACTAATGGTCCATCGACCAGAGGAAAGAGTTGTTGATCCGTGAAGATTAGTTAGGCATTGAAAATGTCAATTTAACCTGATTTGTGGTTAAAGGGAAATAACTAATCGGAACTTTAGTGAATTATAAAACCTGACCCCCCCCAGCGGATTAACCAGGGAGTGTGGATGAGCAAATTTAAATAAATATATATGGGCCCATTCAAATATTCAGGTTTTTGTTTTGTGAAATATTCAACCCTGGCCTTCTGCTGGATCACTGGGCCGCAGCCCCCAAAACTCGTGCCACCCGGGGCAGACCGTCCCCCACCCCCGCTTGCTACGCCACTGAGGGGCACGGGCAATAATAGCCCGTTTTGTGTACATCACGCACTGTCGCACTTTTACATCACTGTAAACGGGCGCCATATTAGGCAAATTTAGTGGTACAAAGCCCTCAGAAAGGTAAAACGCTTCATTTGAACTATGAGGTCTCTAAATGTGAGCGGCAGTTCACGCTGTAATAGTGTTTATTGAGTGTCGGGGGTTGCAGGTGGTGGGCACCAGCGTTGACTTTTGGGAACCCGCTCTTATTTTTCTTCCTCAGATATTGATCCAGTAGGTATAAGGGGAAGGGAGAAAAGGAAGGGAGCGAAAAATATGAACAGAGGGTCACAAGGAGAAAGCATGGATGAAAAAGACAGACACAGGAAGAGTGAAATAAAGAAAGAGGAAGCAGGGTGGGGGAAGAAAGAGGCAGGCGGTGCAATGAATTGTAGGCAGCCCGGGCATTTGGCAACTGCAACATTCGATAACAGGTTTCTAGGCAAAACCTTGAGTCCATCCCCTTGTTTTTTTATTTTAATTTTTATTATTTTTTTAACAAATTTTAATATTTTTTTTAACAAATGAAGCTCCTTGCTGGTAGCGAGAGTGCACTTCTTTCCCCACCTAGCGTTTTCTTTTGGTCGTTTTGCAGGCTCTATACCATCAGAGTTTTAATGCATGAAGCACGGGTCTGGAATTCCTTCATGTTTCTGTTACCCTATCACTGTGCTCCTTTTAAATCAATTTGGCTGTAATTTTGCTCACACCGTATACTTGAACCCACGGTCCTCAGAGCTCCAGATGTAATTCCCATCTCATCCATGCGTTTAACAGCCAGCTGGGGCTGTTTTTAATGTAGTGTAGAACAGGGCCGGCTCTAGGGCGGTGCGACCGGTGCCACCGCACCAGGTGCTGACTTCGCATGGGGGCACCTGTTTCCTAGATTATATTGTGCTTAAAAGCACCTGCTGCCGCGTTCCTGGCCTCCGGCAATTTTCAGGCAACAATTAATATGTCAAGAAAACTCCGGTGATTAATGTTCTTCCAGGCGAGATCGGAGTTCTGTCTAGTAGAAGTTTTGACTCTGGAATGTTTTGATTCATGGTAAGGTAGCGCAGGGGGTTAATATGCCTGCTGCAAAGAACATGTACCATGCAGATCACAAAGTGAATGTAATGTAAACAGGTCAGTTGGTTACTGCTTTTGTCAGAGACTTCCTTTTGTTAGTTGCAGTTTGCAGTGAGCTCTTAACTGTCATCAAAGAACTGCGTGCAGACTTCAGGGTATAGATTAGAGCGTATGGATTTTTCCCCCAGACTTTCATTATTCTAATGTTGCAAAAAGGGTTCATTTGGGTACAAATCAGTTCGTTATTAAAGAGACATTTTTAATTCAGAGTTTGTGCTTCTCCAGACCAAGTACTCTTCAACTATACTGCCTACCTGTATGGATAATATGTAAACCCACCCCTTGTCCTCTGTCTTATGTAACATTTCCTATACACTGATTGACACACCTATGATTGATAGTCTCTGTGTTATGTAAAGTGCTCTGACACCCTTCACTTTTATAGTGACGCTATAAAATTAATTAAATGCATCTGAGAGAGAGAGTAGTTATGGAGAATGTTAAAGGGTGGTAGGGAGGGAATCCGTGGCAGAGGTGGTCATTGGGGGGGGGGGGGGGGCAAAAAACATTGTCGCACTGGGCGCCACCAGTGCTAAAGCCGGCCCTGGCGTAGAACTTTCGAGACGTCTTTTTCATTTTGCTGCAGATCGTTAGAATGACACCGGGAGGGTAATAAATTGACTGTTCCGAGGAGACAGGATCGTATATGCATAATTGGAATTTTGATGCTCAGAGCTTCTACTCTGCTGAGCGTATGATTCAATTTTCCTTTTTGGAGTCGAATACGCTTTGATATTTTTGCCTTTTTGTAACTTGTTTGGGTTATTGCATCATGTTACCCCCTCTGTGGCAGACATTCCGCATATGGGATCAAGCACCCTGCCACAGAAAAGTACCTTTCTTTATCAGTCTTTTGGTGACATCTAGTGGCCAGAAATGGTTTTGCAGTGTGCAGTTTTCTGACTGTGCCCTGTTCTTCTTAGATTCAGAGATTTTAATGAGTGTTTTTAGCACCTTCAAATTTACTACGAATACTTAGTAAATGTAGTAGCTGCATATTTTGTTTCCCTGACGTATCTCCCTGCCGGTTCAACATTTTTTCTTAACGGATTAGCAGTTTGTGGCATCTTCCCAAAAGTTGTGAGTGGGAGTGCGTCTGATGACCAAACCGATTAATATGAACAAGAGAGTAACTGCAGAACAGAAAGCATCCGGTGGTTGTACAAATTTCACTTTCACACCGTGATCAGCAGTTCAGAAATTACCAGGAGTTGTGCTTGTGTAGGGATCTGCGGATAACGGCAAAGTTCTTCCGAGACATATTTTGTGTTCGAACCCGCCCTCTACAGTAAAAAATTGTGCGAAATTTTGCGCTTGCATGGCTTTAATCATTTTGCATAAATTGCGTTACATTAAATCGCGTGAATTGCAAAAATTAGATGAGTGCAACTGAAAAGTTCGTATAGGCTTGAATACCTCACACCGTACTGTTATCATCTAAGGCATGGGTACTCGTAAACATTTTGCCAGGGGGCCACAAAGTTTGGTCTGTGATGTGACCGATGGCCGCATTGATACCAGCAGGGTGGCGGTCGGGGGTTGCTGGTAAGGTGAGTGTAAGGGAAGTGAGGCATATATATTTAGTGTCTGAATTGCACAATGTGATACCAAAAACTTGGGATTAATCCCAGCTTCTCCATTTAACCAAATTGTGTGATCCTAGACAATTGTTTTATTTCAATATCCCTTTTTTTTCTTCATTATAACATATGAGGGCCTCAAAATATATGACTTCAGGATGTGCGCTGTACAAAACCTTTTCCTGTGTTTGATTTAATAAACTAGAATGTTGTTTATGTATAATAGGAACCTAGGTCACCCTAAGAGTGCACATAACTGACTTGCCTCTTACTACACTATTGGCATTGTTGTCAGGGTGGGTGGGGTGGGGGGGGGGAGAATGAATGGTCCTTAATTCATGTTTGAAAACTATCTTCTTTAAAAACTACTTCTCAATGCACTGATATAATCTGATGTAGTAAGTAGAAACAGTTCTGCATGTTAATGAAATACACTATTTGAATTTTGAAGAGACTTAATTATTCTTTTAAACTTTTGTTGCAAGATGTCTTGAAAAATGAAGGTGTGTCTAAAGTTGAGCAGTGCAGGATACCCTAGCTATTTAGTTTCTTTAACTTCAATTAAGCGTTAAATAAATGCTTGGCTGTTTATTTAGCATCTTTTAATGTTAGTGTTGAGTCATGTAAACAGCAGCCCAGTGCTGCTCTTGACCAGGGGGCCTCATCTAATGGTCAAAAGGGCCCCATGCGGCACCTGGGCCGTACTTTAAGTATCGATGATCTAAGGTGACCCTGGCTGCATTTTGCTTCCAGAGAACAGGTACAGAAAATATATGGTGGTGACAGAGTTAGAGTTACTAGGGTATAGGCAGGGGTAAAGGTGCTAGGGTATAGTGGGGTATAAGAATTGGTGGAGTTATGTGGATATAGTTAGAGGTAGAAATATGCTATAGATAGGAGTAGAGGTAATCAGATACAAGCTAGGCAGGACTGGCGGTGTGAGGGCATGTGTAGGGGTAAATATAATAGGGTATAGGAAGGGTGCGAGACCCAATGCATTCGGGTGGAGATGCTAGTTAGAGTGAGTGGTAGAAGTTCTAGGCAAAAGCAGGGCAGGGGTATAAGGTTACAGGATAAAGTGCTGAGCAGGGGCAGAGGTGCTCGAAAGAGTTGAAGGAGATAGTTAGAGAGCATAGGGTATAGATAAGGAGTGAGGTACTAGGTAATGGTAGGAGTAGAGAAATAATGGACTAGGTAGGCATACAGGTACAGAGTCCAGGCAGTTACATAGGCACATGGGTATAGGCAGAGGTAGTGGAGTATAGGTCTGGGGTCAATGGTATAGGCAGGAGGTATAGAAACTATGGTATAACATAGGGGTGGAGGTACAAAGGTTAAGGTATGAGTGGAGGCCGGGTAAGACAACATAGTACAGGGAAAAGAGGGGTAAACAACCTGGGTGTGCGAAGAGCGATAAAGGGATGAAGAAAGACTGAGAAACGGTGAGGGCGTAAAAGTGGATGAAAACAAATAGGGTTATTTCAAAAGGGTGTGGCCAAACGGCACAACTAAGAAACCTAGACAAGAGGCTTCCAACCTAATACATCTTAGCAACAGCCGCGGCCCGTGCAGGTAAGAGCAGTGGGGCGGTGGAGCCGGTTGGGGGGTGAGTTCGACAGACAACAAGGGAAAATTAATTATTTCTTTAATTTTCCCTCGTGGTCGTCTGTCGAATCCCCCCAACCAGACCCCACCGCCCCACCACGCTTACCTTCACGGGCCGCGGCTGCTTAGCAAATTCATAAATAGAGTTTTACTGGGCAAACAACACAAAATCCGCAGGCACAAAGAAATGTATGTACTAGTTCATATAGCACCATTAGTATGGGTCATAAACAACAAAGCCCTTTGCAAGATAAATATAAGCGAAAGCATTGATAACTTAGTCATTCATTGATATGAAACAGATGCAGCTCTGGTGGGCGACAGGCTTGTTGTGGGTGGAGCTGTTTTCCCTTAGTAGATGAACTAGCAATATTTTTTTCAGCACTCGTTTTTGCTTTTATAGTTATTTACTGACATCTAGCGGCAGAAAGAGGTTCGTGTCAGGATTTAGTAATTTGTAAAATTGGCTTGTAATTTCTGTATTTTAAAACTGTAATCATGCGGTTGAAAAAAGCACACGTTCTCAAATTCACCTGTTCCACAATGTTAAGCTTGTCGCTGTTTTAAAATTACTCTTCTTAAATAGATGCTTGTTCATTTTCCTGTATGGCTAGATGTGTTTTCACTTTACTACAAAGATGCCTTGTGTTAATTTTTTCACTATTATTTACAACACCCTCGACTTAGATGTAAAAACTGTGCCAGTTCTCTTGGCAGGCAAAGCCAGCAGACTGGTAATGCTATTGCCACAATTATTGAAAGAATTTTCCACGCCAGACTGGTAAGTATAATGGCACAATTCTTGAATGAATTTCCCACAGCAGACTAGTAATATTGCTGACACAATTTCAAAATGAATTTCCCACAGCAGACTGGGGGAAACATCCATCACAACGTGGGCATTGCATCGCAATGCCTTTACATCGCGGTCATTACAACGCAAGTCGTTACAACGACTTGCGCTGGATGGCGCTCTAACCTAAGGAATAGTATGATTTACTATTCCAACACCTTCCCTACTGTACGTAGACTGGAGTTGGAATAGTAAATCATACTATTCCTAAGTCCAGCGCCCTCCAGCGCAAGTCGTTGTAACGACTTGCGTTGCAACGAACGCGATGTAAAATACCGCGTTGTAAATGTATGCGTAGTAACGTCATACATTCCAGACTGGTAATGATACTGGCACAATTCATGAATGAATTTCCCACAGCAGACTGGTAATGATATTGGCACAATTCTTGAATGAATTACCCAACAGCACACTGTTAATGATATTGGCAGCAGACTGGTAATATTTCTGACACAATTCCTGAATGAATTTCCCACAGCAGACTGGTAATGATACTGTCACAATTCTTGGATGAATTTCCCACAGTGGACTGGTAATATTCCTGGCACAATTCTTGAATGAATTTCCCACAGTTGCGCAAAGTATGCTTGACTTTTTTCTTTATAATGAAAGTAAGAGCTTGACACTTTTTTGTGTGTGTCATCCATAAGGTTCGCTATTCTGCTAATGCTTTTGGCACTGGGAGATAGGTTTACAAAAACACAGTGCAACGCAGTGTAGGAATCAAAGTTTCTGCGCTGCACTGAGCTAGGAGGACAGAGCCATATGTACTAAATATCACCTGCTTGCTGCTATGCTCTCCCTTGTGCTGGAACTCTCTAAGGGTGCAAAGTGCCTCACACACACTTTTGCACCCTGGTGGAAGGGTATTCTTCCAGTCCAAAATTCTATGCCATTTTTTTTTATTTTTTATATTCACACATTGGATGTGGGCTGTGTGGTGTAGCACACATGCAATGTGTGAAATGTAAGTGGAATTAAAAATATTTTTCTCTCTTTGCACCTGCCTTGAGGAGGCTGCATTCTTGATGCGATGCCCGGCCTCACAATTTTAGTAGATGGGTTTTGAGGAAAAAACTTATGTGACTGCTCAGGAATACCCAAGTACCACTCATGGAAAACATTTTCCCTACAAATAGGGCACTTTTACACCACACAAAAATTGCACTGAAATGTAAATCCCATATCAAGCACTTCATATGACTTTGCGGCTTCACAAAATCTTGATCATTTTACCCCAAGTTCATTGTGGAACTTAAATCTATTATCTCCACATATTAGTCTCATCTAGATTTTTCTGGAATGCTGGTAAAATGTCATGTAACCTAGGTACCAAACAATTGTTTAGCCCCACGGGGTTACAACACTGATGGACATTCTTGTGAAGTGGGGGTTTTCACTGCATCCTCTCTGCTGCCTTCAGTTGACTGAACAGATTCGGGGAAGTGATCAGTCAGCAGTAACAGTATTACCCCCTCATGGGCCCTCCTCGTCCCAATCCTTACTATGTGAGGCAATCCTGCCTCACGACAGTCAATTAGCACGTTAGTGTTTCTTTTATTTTAATTATAAAAGCCCCTCCCACCCACAACCATACCTGTTCTTTTTACTGTCCGACACAGCGGTCGGGGCATTGGTGTTTGCTGTGCTGTGTTTTCTTTCCTGCTGCTGCTGGTCGCGCAGGGGGTCTACGGAGTGGTAAGTTTTTGTTTTTTCTCTATTTACATACATAGCCTATGGCCATTCCGCTCTGTTAGCCCTTGATCTGCTCTGGTCTCTGGGGTTGCGCATGGTCGGGGTAGTTTGTGCTTGGCTTCCCGCCTGGGTATACGTGGTGCTGTAGGCTTAATGTATGCACGCTGACCTTATCGGTGTTCCGGTCGGTCGCGTACCTGCTCCGTTGCCAGAACGTGCTCTCCGCGCATCTGCTTGGCTGGGGCGGGGAGCTTTCATTTGCGTTCTGGCTTCGGGTTGTTCCGGTGCTGGGATTTTCTAGCAGCATCCGCCTTCCATGCCTTTGATTTTTGTTTCTATGGCTGTGGGGGAGGCAGCAGGGCTGTCCATTTGGCTTTTCCAAATCTCGTGTTAGATGTGATTTGGTTGCTTAGTGACAGTATTCAGTGGGAGTTGCTGGGCACTTCCTGGTTTTTGTGGCTTCCTGTGTGGTATTTGCTCTTCCTACTTCTGCCATGGGGGATGAGGATTCTTCTCCTGTGTCTGTGAAGTCTTTGTCCAAACAGAATAATGTACAGGAGCTGCAGGAGGATGACCTGTTGCAGATTTCCAGGTCTGATTTGCATGGATTTAAATAATTCTGCTGTACAATCTGCGCTGCTTGAGCCCTCGGCAAAAAAATACAAATTGGAGGATGATGAGGACTTCGACAATTCCCCTAAGGGGAAGTATATCCAGGGGAAGGTTTTTTCGGATATGTTGGTCCATATTTTTGAGGTGCTGGGGTTTGCTCCTAAGTCATTGACTGATGAGGGGTTTTACTCCCAGTATAGTACCTCAGTGATGGATGACCTGCCCTTTCATGATGTCATCAAGGACATTCTGGCTAAGGAATGGCTTGAGGTTGACAAGCAGGGGATTCCTCGCTTTTTGAGCAAACGTTATTGCCTGGCGGAGTTTGATGCCTAGTTTCCTCAAGTGCCTAAAGTTAATTCTATTTTGTCCTCCATGGCTTCTTCTTCATCTTTGTCTTCGGAGGAGGCATCCCTTGCTGACCCGGTTGAGAGGAAGGTGAAGTCCGCTCTGAAGCTTTCTTTTGCTGCTTCTCATTTTGGGATTCGGGCTAGCACTTACTCGGCCTATGCCTCGCAGGTCCTTATCAAGGATTTTGAGGAATTGTTTGACTGTCTTCAGGATCAGGGGATCCCACTCCTATCTTGGTGCAGATGAAGGTCTTGGCTCAGTTTCTGTCTGATGTGGCTTTTGATTCCCTGTGCGCCTTCTTCTCAGCTGCCGGGGCTGCGGTTGCTGGTCGGAGGTCTCTCTGGACCAAGCCTTGGTATCCTGACGCTGCTCAGAAGTCCTTGGTCCATAAACTGCCTTTTGATCGTCCCTGGCTTTTTGGGGATGATTTGAACACTATGATGCAGCGGTCTGCTGAAGAGAAGAAGTTGTTGAAGCCCTTTCATGATGTACCGAAAAAGAAATCCTTTTTACAGAAACAGGGGTTTCAGGATGCTCTGTCTTCTTCCCAGCCCTTTTGTGGTCGGGCCCGTGGTCGGGGGGCTGCGTTCCGTTATAAATCCCGGCCTCAGCAGCAGACCCAGGGTGCTGGACAAAAGTGACTATGCCAGGGTGGGGGCTCACCTCCATTTGTTCCTGTATCGTTGGTCCACTCTGATTTCCGCCCAGTGGGTCCTGTCGGTCATTGATCTGGGTTACCGGATTCCGTTCCAGGGCCCGCCCCCATTGGACTATTTTTGGGCTACCCCATTGTCAAGAGACCTCGTGAAACGGTCTGCCAGGTTGTCGGGCGTGGACCTCTTGCTGTCAAAGGGCGCTGTTGTCCTGGTTACCGAGGCAGAGCAAGGCCTGGGATTCTATTCGACTCTGTTCCTGGTCCCAAAACCCGATGGTTCCTTCTGCCTGATTCTGAGTCTCAAGTCTTTGAACAAGTTGGTGCGGCTGGATCATTTTCGGATGGTCACCTTGCAGTCCGTCATTCCCCTCATAAAGGAGGTTGAATTTTGGGCTTCTCTGGAGTTAGAGGATGCCTATTTTCACATTCCTGTCCATCCGTGGAGTCAGCGGTTCCTGAGGTTTGCAATTGACGGGGTCCATTACCAGTTTTGGGTGTTGCCTTTCGGCCTCTCTACTGCTCCTCGGACTTTTACCAAGGTATTGGCTCCTGCTGTGGGGGTTTTGCAGCTTCAGGGTTTCTCTGTATTTCCCTATGTTGATGATTGTCTGGTCTCTGCTTCCTCCCTTTCTAAGGCTCTTCTGGCGGTGGAGCAAGGTTGGCCATGTTACAGAGTCTGGGGTTCAAGCTGAATCTGGCGAAGTCTCATCTGGTCCCTGTGCAGAGACTTCAGTTTATTGGGGACTTTTTTACACCTTGTTGGGGGCCGTGTTTCTCCCTCCTGCTCGGATCTCTACCCTACAGGCTTTGTCTGAGGGACCTGCTGAGTCGCCCTTCTGCCCCGGCTCGGCTTTGGTTACGGGCCCAGGAGTTGATGGCTGCCATCACGGCTGTGGTTCCTTGGGCTCGCCTGCACCTCAAGCCCTTGGTGATTCATCTTTTGGTTCATTGGGACCCCTCCCGTGCAGATTACGATGCTCTGGTTCCTCTCTCCCCTGTTCTGGTTCAGGACTTGGACTGGTGGCTTTGCATGCCCAATCTGGAGAAGGGGATGCGTTTCCATTTCCTCCTCCCATCTTGTTGACAACGGACGCCAGTTTTTGGGGATGGGGGGCCACGTTGTGGTCCTTGGAGGCCAAGGGCCAGTGGTCTCGGGCGGACAGCGCCCGCCCCACGAATTGGCGGGAGTTTGCAGCCATTTGGCAGGCGATGCTTTTCTTTCAGGTTTCTCTCCAAGGGGTGAATCTGTTGGTTTGTAACGACAATCAGGCGGTTCGTTGTTACTTGAACCGCCAGGGGGGGGACCCGCTGCGCGTCTCTGAATCTGCTGGCTTCCATGATTTGTGTCTGGACGGAGTCTCATCTGTTGGCATTGAGGGCTGCTTACATTCAGGGGCTCCTGAACTTTCATGTGGACAGCTTGAGCTGCAACCTTCCATCCTCGGTTCTGTTCAATCTGTCTGTTCCTCTGTTCCGGGACCTTTGTCTTCGGTTCGGGACTCCCTGGAGAGATCTTTTTCACTTCTCCTCACAACTCTCTTCTACCTCGGTTCTGTTTAGAGGTGATTTGTCCTCAGGCTTGGGTGGTGGATGCACTCTTGATTCCTTGGCCCTTGGGCCTTCTGTATGCCTTCCCTCCGATTCCCCTCCTCACGAGGGTGCTGCAGAAGATTCGGGGGGAGAGTGTGTCTGTACTCTTTTTTTGCCCCATTTTGGCCCGCCGCCTTTTGTTTCCGCTGCTTAGTTCCATCTCCTCTCCAGTTTCCTCTCCTCTCTTTGCCCCGTCTTTGTCGCTTAAATCTGACGGTCTGGCTCTTGAGCGGTTGACGTTGGAATCTTTGGGTTGTTCTGTTTTTGGTGGCCCATGACATTCAGCCCTCGCATCGGCCTTCAACCCTTAAGAGCTATGGTAAGCATTGGGGCTCCTTTGTCTCCAGGTGCTCCTCTCATGGTGTGGATCCTGTGGTTGGGACTCCGGCTTATATTCTTGAGTTTCTTCAAGATGGGTTTTTGAAAGGCCTTTCCCCTTCTACTTTGTCCGCTCAATGGGCTGCGGTTCGGGCATGTAGGGGTTCATGGGCCTCCTTGGGGGGTGTTGCTCCTTTGGTGAGTCGGCCTCTGCGGAGTTTTCGGCTTCGTCATCCAGTCACTCCTGTGCTTGTCCCTTTCTTGGGATTTGCCGACTGTTTTGAGGGGTCTGCAGTTGCCCCCTTTTGAGCCCTTGTTGTATGCGGATTTGTTGTGGTTTTCTGCTAAGGTGGCTTTTCTGTTGGCCATCAACTCCGCTAGGCGGTTGGGTGAGTTGGGTGCTTTTCTTGTTTCCTTTCCTTATTTGCAGTTTCTGCAGGACAGGGTGGTTTTGCGGCTTGACCCGGCTTTTCTCCCTAAAGTCTCCTCAAATTCCATTTGCAGCAGGAGGGGCTTCTTCCTGATTTGCCTGGGGATGGTGATGCGATTGTTCCTTCTACCTTGGATGTTCGCAGGGCCCTTCAGGTTTACATTCAGCGTACCCTGGGGTTTCGTCTTTCTCCTGCCCTGTTTGTCTCCTGTGGGGTTGTAGCCAAGGGGAAGAAGGTTTCTACTTCCACCATCAGTCTGTGGGTGCTTTGGCTGTCTGCCAATCCTATAAGTCTGTGGGTCTGCCTCCTCCATCTCAGGTACAGGGCTGTTTGGCGCGTTCTGTGTCCGCTTCCTGGGCTGAGGCGGCAGGGGTTTCTATCCAGGAAATTTGTAGGGTGGCCACTTGGCAGTCCCATCATACGTTTGTCCGGCATTATCGCCTTTGATGTTTTGCATGCGTCTGTGGACAATTTTGCTGTTGACGTCTTGAACGTTGCTGTACCTTCATCATTTGTTTGAGTAAACAATCTGTATTTTTGCAGGGATCCCTGGTGTGCTGCGTTTTTCTTCTTGGTTATTCTGCTTGTGAGGTACGCACATAGTAAGGACTGGGACGGGGAGGACCCATGAGGGGGTAATGTCTTGTTTCTTACCGGTAATCTTCATTACCCCTATTCGGGTCCTCCTTGTCCCAGTCCTGTTCCCTTCCTCCCTCCCGCTGTGTTTATGTCTGGACTTGTTGATAACAGGCATGGCGGTGGGTGGGCGGGGCTTTTTAATAAAAATAAAAGAAACACTAACATGCTAATTGACTGTCGTGAGGCAGGATTGCCTCACATAGTAAGGACTGGGACGAGGAGGACCCTAATCGGGGTAATGAAGATTACCGGTAAGTAACAAGACATTACTGCTGGCTACCTCCCTTCTCTGCCGAAGAGTCTTTAAATAGGGTGATACGCTGATAATTAATTTAATACCACAATTGTTATTATTACTTTTATTCCCGAGGCGTTATTAATTAGGGTCTGTAATCTTGCACTTGAATGATTTTGCCAGTTTACTTGGTGTTATTGGGCCTAATCACTTTAACTTTTTTGTCAGGCCCCTATCACTGTACATTTGCTTACTATTTTCATTTTACTTGTTGCAAAATTTTGGAATGCTCTGTTTATTACTGTTCTGCTAATCATGTGAATTTAAAATCACGCTTAAAAGACCAGTGACATTTTCTCTCCCATCTTATTGTCAATATATCATGTGCTGTGATTTCTACATTCAGTTTTATTTTGTAGTCGATCATATTTCATAAATTTGTCTTAGTTTGTACTCATTTAACTGTAGTCCAATGCTCTTAATGGAAGTGCAATGTATATAAACCTATAATCCATGCATTCATTTGTCTTCTACGCTCCTGTTTTCTAGATGACTTCCTCAGGCAAAATATACTACAGTCAGACCACGCAGACAGACAGTCGGCCACTGATTGGTTCAGGCCTTCGGAGGAGGCGGGTGATGACAAAAGATGGCCACAGCAACGTGCGTATGGACCACATTACTGATAAAGGCTTCCTGTACCTTAAAGACCTGTGGACAACTTTCATTGACATGCAATGGAGGTACAAACTGCTCCTCTTCTCAGCAACATTCGTTGGCACCTGGTTTGTTTTTGGCATTATATGGTACCTGGTGGCCCTGGTGCATGGGGACCTCTTGGAATTTAACATGCCAGCAAATCACACACCCTGTGTCATGCAAGTTCACACCTTAACAGGCGCCTTCCTTTTCTCCCTAGAGTCTCAGACCACTATTGGATATGGTTTCCGATATATCAGCGAAGAATGTCCTTTTGCCATAATACTACTCATCGGCCAACTAGTTCTGACGACGATCATGGAAATTTTCATCACTGGGACCTTCTTGGCTAAAATAGCTCGGCCTAAGAAAAGGGCTGAGACTATAAAATTCAGCCAGCATGCAGTGGTAGCCAAACACGACAGCAAATTATGTTTGATGATCCGTGTTGCTAACATGAGAAAAAGCCTGTTGATTGGTTGTCAAGTGACTGGTAAGCTTCTACAGACCTACCTCACCAAGGAAGGTGAGAATGTTCGGCTTAATCAGATCAATGTGAATTTTCAAGTAGATACCGCTTCCGATAGCCCTTTCCTGATTCTTCCATTAACCTTCTACCATGTTGTTGATGAGAACAGCCCCTTGCGGGACATTGCCCTGCGTTCCGGAGAGGGGGACTTTGAATTGGTGGTTATCCTCAGTGGCACAGTGGAATCCACCAGTGCAACCTGCCAGGTGCGAACCTCCTACTTACCAGAGGAAATACTGTGGGGTTACGAGTTCACCCCGCTCATCTCTCTCTCATCCAGTGGGAAGTACGTGGCCGACTTCACTTTCTTTGAACGTGTTGTCAAGGTGGATCCACCATGCTGTATCCATGAGACTCTACGGTATGGAGATTCAGAGAAACTAAAATTAGAAGAGTCCTTCAGGGACAAACCCGAGAAAGATGGGAGTCCCCATAATGTCCGCATCAGCAATGTTTGATCATGGTGAATCTGTAAAGGGAACTTGTAGAAACCCTTTTGATTTTAACTTAGATCGCTAGTCGAACTTCTCCTGAGTTTTCCTTTGATCCACCTCTCCATTTTCCATTTTCTTTGGAGTTAGACAGGAAAGTTTTGGCACACACTCCCGACTGCAGGAATCTTTGAAGAGACATGTGGCATAGCTTAATGACATCACTGTACCTGGCCTGGAGTGGAAGAGTCTCAAGCTGTTTCAAACAGGGCAATCTTGTCTGGAGAGAAAGACCATCACATTAAATGTTCTTGTTGACTAGGAATGTTATGGAGTTTATTTAGATTTACCGGAGCTATGCATATTTTGTAGCATTGGGCTAATATACAGCAGAACCTGGAAGAAGATTACATTCCTTTTTTCAATGTTTTTAATGATTATTTGTGTTATATTTTTAAGACTCTTTTTTATTGAAGAAGCAGTTGCTAATCAGAGTTTAATCTATTCTGGAAGATAAACTAGATAAATAGAACCTGACCCTTGATTGTTAGGTGTGCTAACAAGGAAGGGGCTAGGCCCATGATGATCCTTTGCTAATCACTTTTTACTTACCACTTTAAGAAACCTTCCTCAAGGCAGCTTCTACAGCAATTGAGGGCAATTGACTATGGAGCAGGCCTCATGCACTACCGTTTGAAGATACCAGCAGGTTGCATGGTGCGGATTGCAAATGGTGCCTTTTCACTACATGACTATGTATCAGATGGCCTTTTTTAATGGTAGTGGGCGTGCTAAAGCTTCTTCGATGTTGCAGATGTATGTATGTACCCAGCACCAACACCGGATATCATGTACAGTATATCATTGTACAGCGGAACAGCGCCTGTCCTGTGTTTCTTTCTATTCCCTTTTTGTTTTTAGCAGATATAGTCTATTGGGAGTTAGTTTTTTGATTGAGCATTGAGTAAACAAACAGGTGAATGACAAACTTTCAATGACTGATTTTCTGATTGTAAATTATTGATTTAAAGAGGGCGCATTTATGGTAGTGTTGTCACTGCTGGAGAACAGGGAAAGTTAGATCCATATGTAGCCACGCCCCTCCCTCCCCCGCACCCCATATCCATGTGAAAGCACCACTCTCGGCCAAATGCAGAGGAACATGGGCCACCAAGATGTCTGCAGTTGATACTCCTAAGTACCGGTGCAACTAATTGTCATCAATGTCTGTCTAAGGTTGAAGCTTGGAAGAGCCTCAACCCGCTGAAACTCAACAGAAATAAAACTGAGATCTTACATTGCTTTTGGCCTATCCTCTTTCTGGCATTTTCCATTTTTGCCACAAAGCTCTTGGCGAATGAGATTCCCAAGTTTAACATTTTAAAATTTCTATGCTCAGCTTACACTAGTCCACCGAGTCAAAGCAGTAGTCAGCGCTTTCTTTTATTGTCATCAAGTTTCGAAAAGGATCTAAGCATCTTGAATGCCTTTCCCTTCTCTCATAAAGTTCAAACCAGAAACACTTTTACCTCTTCACGGATGGACTACTGCAATGCTCTGTACCTAGTTTTTGAAGATAGTCATTCTCATTGTTTAATATAGCCTTAGAGCCTGCCATAGTGGGTCTACCGGCCATTAAAGGCCGGCTCCAGCGTTAAGGCTCAGGCCTTTAATGACAGGTAGAGCCCGCTACGGAGGGCTCTAAGGCTATTAGAACATTCCGCCCCTAAATGGCAGATTGTTCCAATTTGTAAAACAAAGACCTTACAGAGCCCGAGGGGGTTGAAATCCCCTTGTGCTCCGTGAGGCCTTTGTTAAACTTTGGAATGTTGATGCTCCGGGCTTCTACCGGCTATTAGAAGCCCGGAGCACTCCATTGTTTTCAATGGAGCACTCAATATTCCATTGTTCTAAAGTCGGTTCAAAACCTGGCTGCCAGAATGGAGCCGCTTTTGACCGGAGGAGCCCATGCTTTATCCTCACTCCATTAGCTTCCTGTTAAGAGTAGCGCTTATCTCTATCCTCAGACTTCTGGACACTCAGTGACACGGTGCCAGCGGGTGAAAGAGTACTCACGCTTAAACTGATTACATTGACAGGTGCATGACTGTGCCACATTGTTGCAAAGGCCCTTGCATCAGCTCAGAGGTTCCTGTTCACAAGGGAATCTAGGGAAACCCATATCCAAATTTCGGGCCCCGGCCTCCATGCTAGCCCCTTCTTGAGCCCGTGTAGCCAGTACTAGAGGCATCTGCCAAAGGTCCCTAATTGGAAATCCAACTCTGGGTATGGTTGGGAGGAAAAGGAAATGAAGAACAATAAATATATTTTGGATTATTTTCCTCCCCGGCACTGCGCGGATATTCGATCGCTCTGGAGTATCTACTTACAACAGGATGCTACGTTAGAACATGGCAGTCAAGGTTCCTTGTTTCCAAGGCTCAAGCAGATGTTTCAGTGGCCAGCATTTTCTATCCTCATATTTTCCCTCCATGTAGGTCCAGACTGTCCTGTTTCTTTTTTTGAAAGTTTGAGCATCTTCTCTAGTGCCGCTGTGCTTACAACATACCTGCAACCACTATACATGCGCATTGAGGGATGCACTGCCATAGCAACTCATTATTCACTCAAACCACAGTCAATGTTTAATTGAAAGAACTTTCTATTGTGAAAGTAACTATTCATAAAGCAAAGTCACCAAGATAGTTAACTTTTTATTGGTATTCGATAAAGAATGATTTAGGATTGTCAGCACTGTATTTACAACCCAACTGAATATCAGAGGCGGAAGAAATATATATATATATTTTTTTGCTGGGATGGGTGCTTGCATGAGGGTCAAGATCTGGGTTAGGATCGGGAATAATGTCGCTACAGGTTGGGGTCAAAGTTAGTGTTGGATCAATATTGTCATTGCCTAAGGATTAGCGTAAGGGTTAAAGTCAAATGTAGGGCTAGAATTGGTGTCAGTTATGAAGCCATGGTCAAGTTTATTGTTAAGTCCAGGTCTATGCCAAGTGACAAGGTTGTGGTTACGGTAAAGCTAACACATAGTGTTAAGTTTTAAGGTTGTTAAAAAAAAAATCGGATTTTAGAAAACGTTTTAGAAAAAAGTTTAGAAACTTGAGAATGAAGGGCGAAAGTTACATTGATAATAAATAACCCTTTCAAAGGAAATCATTTTCCCCAAGTATTTTTAGATACAAACTATCCTTAAACTATAGCAAATCTAACTTTTGCAATGCTAATGTTATCTGTATTTATACATTGCAGTCTCACCAGCGAGGGTATCCTGGCGCTGATGGAGAGCTTACAGTGAAATGGGGTTTCAACAAAATATACTGAGATTAAATGACATGTTCTCTGAATGACACCCAACACACAGGGGCCTGTTTACAAGAGGACTGCACCACCAGAGCGTCACTTTTTTTGACGCTCCGGTGACGCGGGCCTCTCAGTCATATCTATGAGGCGACGCAAAGTCAACCTGTGTGTCTTTGCATTGCCTCATAGATATGGAGTAAAGCAAGGCAGGGCAAAGCAGTGCGTTGCCTTACTCTACGTCAAGAAGGCGTTCCATGGATTTTGAAGCTCCCCCAGATTTGCAAAATGACATAAACCTGAGGCAGTACCAAAACCTTGCACCTCCTCAGAGCAGGCTTAACAAGGAAAAATGTTTTCATTTCTCCTCGTTTTTTACTTTTTCCATGTGTGCTGCATTCTGCAGCATACATAGAATGAGGAAAACACCTCTCTGGATTGTTTTTGTGCAGGAAGGTCCCCCTTCCTGCACAAAAACAATCCTGCATGCAACGCAGGCACCCTTGAACCATGGTGCAGGAGTGCCTGCATTGGCGCTAGGCAGCCCATTGTGTGCCAGCGCAGGGGGAAAGGACAGGAATGCACTTTATTTCATAAATATGGTGCATTCCTGCCCTTTCACATTGGTGTAGAGCAGCGCAGCAAGAAAACGTGCGGCGCTGCCCTACGCCAATTCCTTGTAAATGAGGCCCACAGTGTTTATGTTGACAGCAATCTAATTAAGTTTTTTCTATTTAAAGTTTACCTGGGTCTTCTCTGTGTAAAAACACAAGCTTCCAATGATGACCATTAGCCACAGGCTTTCCATTACACACCCTGACGTGGGACAAAGAATCATCATCTCCTGGTGTTAAGATGCTGCAAATTCCATAAAGGATACTTGATTTCTGGAACATAAAGGCACAAGTAATGAAGTGTGAACATAAGTTGGGAATTCAACTTTTGATGGGCTGGTAAGTCCCATAATTGGGATATAATTCACATCAGGACATAAAAAAAGCCAGTGGAAAATGTGTTTTTGTCTGCGAAATTTGAGACGTGTGTATGATTCCATTAATTTTGTGGGTGCAAAACTTAACACATTTTCTCTTTGTGGACTACTTTGAGCAGTAAGTATCTCTTGGGAGGTTGTTTCGAAGATAAACTGTCTGACTGTGGAGATTTTCTCCTTGATACAGTCCCATTGCATCAATCTCATGTGGCTTCTGAACATGAGTTATATCACAGCGTCCATTTTTATGTAAAGAAACAGCAAA
Source organism: Calotriton arnoldi (assembly GCA_963921515.1). Taxonomy (NCBI): domain Eukaryota; kingdom Metazoa; phylum Chordata; class Amphibia; order Caudata; family Salamandridae; genus Calotriton; species Calotriton arnoldi. The sequence continues at coordinate 319,465 of CAWUFW010009314.1, forward strand.
GTGAATTTAGTGACATTTTACCTAATGTCACATAATTTTCATTAAAATCATGAAAACAGTTTGCACACCACTAATGAAAGAATGAGCTAGTCAATTCTATCTCATGATAGTGCTATGAACAAAGACACCAAGGCCCAGATTTTCAAACAGGTTACAAAACGCAGCAGCCAAAAATGCTGTGCTGCGTTGAGTGACAGGGAGGGAGCAGGGGAGCTCCATATCTACAAAGAGATGGCTCTATGCTCCCCTCTCCATAGTGCCAGCACAGATTTTAGCTGCCGTACACCAGGCACACACCTTAGTGCCATAGTACTAGGGTTGCATGCCTGAATCTACCATAGGTGTTGTACTGGAAGGGAACCCTTCCAGTACAAAATGCTATGCTTAGACACACTTTAAAACTTTTCCTTTTTTTATATTTGTGCTGCATAGTGCAGCACACATGCAAAGTCGAAAAAGAAAGAAATTAAAACATTTCTCCTTTTAATGCCTCCTTTCAAATGGCGTTAACTTTTGGCGTAAATGCTGGCTACTATTGTTTGTAGATAGGGTTTAGCATCAAAAAGCATTAGTGGTTGCATGGGAACGCCCATGTACCACCCATGTAATTCCCCCTTTGCACTAAGTAACCCAAAGCAATGCTTCACGCTGCTTTCCGTTACTCTTAAGGTACTTTCCAGCGCTAAACAAGTTTTGCACTGGAAAGTAAATTAGGAAAAAAGCATTTTGTGCTGGTTAGTGTCACTTTTGTGATGCTAAACCAGCCCAAAATGTTTGTAAATCCACTCCCAAGTGAGCAAAGATGTTAGTAACACTCTTGTCCAATCTAGCTTCAGTAGTGACGGTCTCTATATCAATCAGTGACTTCAGTGTGCGTAAAATGTCCAATCTTTATCCTCTGGATCAAATAGATTATATTGCCACTAGTACTTTCCAACTATTTGTTTTTAGTGGCAACTCATCCACCCCTTTCTATTGACTTTCTACTTGCTGTTTTAGACAGCACACTGTTACTTGAATTGCAGCTGACTTTGACAGCCTGGCTCCTACAGAAAGCCATACTGTAAAGTCTTGGGTATTTTTTGCTCTAGAGTTTGCTCCCTAGGGTTGTTAATTATTCTTCTGCCCCTCTCAGTTTCAAGTGAGAGCAATGTTTTGTCCTTTTTCACTTTTCGGTTCATCTGGTGTGTGCGCATGGTATCATGAATGTTTGAGTGATTGATCAGAAAATGTTGTACAGTATTCACAGAGAATTTAATTTTCTCTACGTGCTTGCCTGATAACAGCTTGACTGAATGCAGTCTTAGCACCCTTGTTTTAAGGGCAAGATTCTCATTTTTTTCCAGATGTATAGAAAATTTGGGCAACCTTGTAGAGATCTGGGTAGCAAGTGACAAGGTAACAGGTCAGACACCGAGAACCCATTGCCACGTTTGGCCGAAAGGTGGCTTGTGGGAATAAATGAAGAGGAAAGTGTTGATGAGGGTAGCATTCTAAATGGAAATGTCCTCCTTATTATGTTTTGTTGTACATAAAATTATCTTCCCTTATCCAAGACCACCCCAATGTCAATGTGAGCTGGAGTTTTTAAACCTCAGTATATAAAATATGATCTTCATGAGACCTGAACTATCAGAAGAACATGCAACTCATTCTGGTTTTGATTGAAAAATCTTAATAGCAGGAGACTAATAAAAGGGCAAACTAAGAAGATGACTTAATTTGGAGTTGCCACTTCTAGGCACAATAATATGAAGTTTCCATTCACAGAAGCTGATGATAGCAACAGCAACAGCTAGGAAGCACACATCCATCCTCCATCCTGGGTGCCATCATTCTGAGGGTAGCCAAGAGGGTACCCATGCTTTTCTCAGAACCTGGGATATTGCTACAGTTTCCCAACAAGGGGGAATTTGTCACTCAAGGATAGCTGCAATAGGCACTCACAGTGATGACAGCATCTGCAAGTCTTATTATACCTTTAATGTGATTGTAGTATGGAATATCGATGCGACAAAATATAATTACAACAATATTAAAGGGGAACATTTTGAATGGAAGGTAAGTGCACAGAGGAAGGTAAGGATTTACTATTCTTAACACCACATTTACTTATCTTGAAGGTATATATATCACCAAGGTATCTATATGAGAAGTTAGGTATGGAACATATATAGAATCTTACAGTTCAATATTTTTTCCCTCAATATGGTTGTAACAATATTCTGTCCTGTCGATATCTGGGACTCAATATTTCCGGTCCACACTTTTTCATGCTCATACTTACAGCAGAGCTATATATCCCACAGAACATATGGAAACAGTTATAAATAATATCTGATCCACAGGCTTGAGGGCCTGTATTGAGACCAGACAGTTAGCATTATAATGAAAATGTCCGATTGAAATAGCTGTGGCCAGTGACTGAAGCAAACTGCTAGAAAAAGCAATGGCCGCCACTTTATTAGGAGTGTGACACTGCTGTCCAGGACAAAAATGAAATCCGGATGGACTATGCCTCGGAAGGGTCAGCAGGGACTGGAAAGAGTCAGTAACATATTTGAAATGTTCCCACCTCTTGGCACACCTGACTTACAGGTTGAATGGCTAGCCCAATGATAACCAATTTTCTTTTCTGTTTTTTTCTGTCAGATTTTGTCCTAGAGGCATTTTTCAGTCAGTGTTGGGCAAGTATATACTTGCACACACACACACACACACAACACACAGAGGTAATGGTCTCCATTGTAATGTGTATACAAAAAGTGAATTTCCTGGATTTCTGGAAAAAATGTCACATTTATCTGGATTATTACTAGAGTGTGCAAAACTGCTAACATTTGCTCCTGCACACAAAATCAAATTGTGCTGAAAACTATGATATGGCCGTTACGATTTTGATTGTTGTTTTTTTAAATTGCTGGAGTACATTAATATTGTGTTCCTCCCTGCAATTCAAACTTTTGAACTAAAACACTTTCATGATGGTAAAAATTATTTCAATAATCAAAGGTGAAACAATATGCAGTTAATAGAAAAATCAGTCAGTACTACTAAAATATTCTACTGTAGATGCTCAGGGGCCGATTCCGATCTCGGTCGGAGGCGCACCCAATACCATTCGGTCGGGAAAAAAGCCATGCGAAAGCCTGTTTCCCGACCGAACCGTCCGCTGAGTCCGGCCGAGCGAGTACGATGCGAGTCGCCGACCGACTCGTCCGGGCGACCCGACCGCTCCGACCGACTCGTACCCGGATCGTACCGCTCCGACCGACTCGGTCGGAACCGATTCGCACCGCGCAATGGAGACGTTTCCGGCCGGGTAAGTACGATGCGCACCTCGACCGCTCCGACCGACTCGCGCCGTCCGACTCGAACTCGCTCTCGGAGCCGTACTTTGGGGGTCCGTGTCGGACCCCCTGTACGCGTACCCGTGCGAGGCGCACACAGGGAGGACCCATGGGTCCCCCTACCTGTGCGTGTACGCCGCGAGCGCCCGCGGCGTACTCGCTGTAGGGGCGCCCTTGTCCGCCTCGCACCCATTGAGGCAATGGGAGCCCGCGTACGCGTTGTACGACCGGCTCCCATTGAGTTCAATGGGAGTCCGACCGACTCGTATCCGATAACATACGGACGCATCGGACTCGTTCGGTCGGACTGCACGGGTCCGATTCGGTCGGAAATCTCTCCGGGTCCGGCTCGGTCGGAGTAATTTCCGGCCCGAATCGGAATCGACCCCTCAGTGTCCAGTGTACGATTCATTGAACAATTGTATAGTGTTTAGTTAAGACCGAGTTAGTCGCTATGCAGTAGAAATATCAAGATGTGGGTTGCATTTAAAAAACTGGTGTCCTTGTGCAAATGGCAAGTTTTTGACGTTTGCGCTGCAGGACTTGCTGTGGTATTAAAGAAAGGGTGACATTGCCTTCTGATCTAGTGACTATTGCACACTCACTTTGAGAAGGGTTTGCTGGTCATCATAAAGATGGCCACAGTTAGGGAATAAAACTACCCCACTCACCCTCCTGTGCAATTTCAGTCCCCACTCCCCCCACCAAGGATGGAAAGGAAGACTTGTGGGAATGGTTTGCTTTCCTCTGCAAGCACCAAAATAATTGTTCTTGTTTCATTTGTACAACACATCTTATCCAGTTTTCCAAAACAAGGTAGATTTCAGGAAAGAAACAATTTGGTCGATCCACTCTCGCATATTTTTTTTAAAAACCCATCAGTCAGTAAATAAATGAGCACAAGTTGTAAGCTCAACACACAACTAACTCGAGATATTTATTCGGTTAAGCCTCTGAGATGTATTTAAAAGATTCCACATGTGGATGACAGAATGAGACCTCTCTCATACAATACTTAATTTGAGCCGGTGGTTTCCGGTGCTCGGCACTGATACTTAATTGTTAATACTGACACTTATGACAGTCTGCCACATGGTGGAGCTAATTGTCTAAACTAAAGATGAACACAGCAACAGTTGTTTATTAATTCAATATACATTCAAAATGAATAGTACCTGATGCCTAAGCATTTATTATTGCTCTGGGGGCCTGGAATAATCTGAATTTTTACACTTGTAGGGTGTAATGTTTAGTAGTTGTGTTGGTTCTGCCACTGGCACAGGCAGGGTCAATGGGTGGTGGAAACTGCAGTGGCCTCCTGTTGAAGGCCCTAGCACTTTTTTTTTTACAAATTAAGCACTGCTTTCAAGTATATACGGCCCAGTTTTGTGGACTGGACCTGAATGGTGAGAATGATGGGTATGTATGTGTATGTGAGTGTTGTGTGTGCAAATAGTGTTTGTGAATAGCGCGTTTGCATTTGTGCGCCCATTAATAGCCTGGTTGTAAGAATGGCATGAATGTAAATGGTGTTTGTACTTGTGTGCTGTTTCCTCAATATTTATGTATGAACAGCTGATGGTGGGTCTTTGTGTAAATAGGGTCTGTGGATTTTTGTGTGTGTAAGTGTTCCAGTGTAAATGAAGTGTGCATGCTAGTGTAAATGGGCCATGTGTGATTGATGAAAGTTTGACTAAAGTGAGTGATATTGGGGTGTGTGCATATGTTGCATGAGACAATAGCATGAATGTGTGTGTCAGAGTTTAATTTGTAAAAAAATAAGTGCCAGGGCCCTCGTCAGGAGGCCACCACAGCTTGTACCACCTACTGCCCCTGCCAATGACAGTTTCTACAACTACTAACCATCACACTGCTAAAGTGTGACAATTCAGACTGTTCAAGGCCCCCAGAGATATAAGAATGGCTTGGGTGGCAGGTATTAGTTGTTTTTCTGTATATTGAATTCATAAACAACTGTTATTGTGCTCATCTCTAAATTACACAAACAGCACCACCATGTGGCAGCTGGCATAGGCGCAGGTGTTGACAATTAAGTGCCGGTGCCGAGCACGGAAACCACTGGTTCAAATTAAGCACTGTTGTTAGTGTATGTGTAAGTAATTTGGCATTATATAAGAGTTGGTAGTGTGTGTTAATTCTGTGCTCTGAACAAGTGTGTGTGTTTGTGTGTGTCTGTGCATGTGTGTATGTTTCTGTACGTGAATATACATCTCTCTCTCTTGCTCTCTCTCTATCTCTTCTTCCCTCTCTCTCCTTCCTTCTCCTCCTTGCTTCCTCTATGCCCTGTGCCTGGCCTGTCAGCAGAAGCTGATGGTGCTTGCAGGCCCCTTGCTTGTAATGCACTGTGATGAGGATGATCTGCATAAGTGGCCTTTCTTCGTCACAGTCCGGTGACCATCCTTCACCCTCGCTTACCATTCTTAGGTCTTCCGCTGCCACCAATGGCTTGGAACTCGATTCACAAAAATACACCTGGTTTTCTCAAGGCATTCAGTGGTAAACCAACAGTTCTACACTAGTAAGTCAAAAACAAGCTTGGTGAACTGGCCTGTGCCAATTTAGGGGCACACTGTGTGCAGCAGGGGGCTATGGGTACTGAGTGGGAGGAGCCAAGGCCATAAATAGGGACAAAAAGACAAAGTCCTTTATTTCAAGGATAACCAAAATCTAATTGTACGAAGAAGCCATTTTGAAGTTCATACAGAAACTCCTAGACTTCCTTTATCTAAGGTCCCTGAGCAGGGAATGTATTGCGCTGTACATAGACTGCAACAGATAAAGCTACATTGATTCAGCATCTGCAGGTGAAATCTCCATAAAACTTTGCTAAGTTTGAATCTCAGCAGGGCTCACACAGCCTTTCATCCTTTCAAAGTCGACCAAAGTGAGCACCATTGAGTTGAGATAATAAAAAAATCTATTATTGGCAGTGTTTTAGAGGGGTTGTAGTAAGTGTTTTTGAATTCTACATTAATATGTTACCTTTATTATTATGTTCAATAATGGAAACAATTCATTTTTATCCGGACATGGTTTATCTGTCCACAGCTGATTTTTCTCCTCTGCTAATCCGTTCTATATGTTTGATATGCTATTATTATTAGTTCTGAACTAACTTTGCACCTTAATTAATATTAATATATAATTTTATGTAACAGGTGATTGTCTCTATCTCTGTCCTAAAAATTATTCAAGCAAATAGAAACGAACTCAACTGTAATGTTTGCACATTTAAGGCGCAGTGAAATGAATGGCACTTTGGCAAATAACTTTGTAGAAACTGAAAAATATATTTTTGACTGTTCTGGTTTATAATGGCCAAAACGTGTTTGCCTTATGTTATGTAAATTAAATCCTATGGTTAACGAAATGGCTGCATCATCAAAGTATTGTGTAGGTTAAGATTAAGTCACAAAACTTACAAAATATAAATGGCAAAAAAGCTGAAACTCTATTGAAAAAGATGCATTTGCAACTTCGTACATACGTTTGTATTGTCGCCGAGACTTGTATCCACATTATATGCATTTCCTCACATTATGTAAATATTTCGGATGTTGCCATTTTTTTTGTAATATGCATCTATCGATTACATTTTTACGTTGTTTGAACTGTAAGACATGTCTTATCCTATGAAGAAAGATATTGAACACATAATTGGAAATTAAGCACTTGCAGTGAGATCCTTAAAGTGATATTTTCCTTTGATGACTTGTGTCTATTCCTGTACGGATGGAGTTACTGTTGGGGTGTTGTTAAAAGCCTTCTGAAGACCCAAGCTTAAAACAGTAAGTAATGGGTTGAAACATGGCGATGATTTAAAAAAATGAATGCAATGAAGCCAAATGTGAGACAGTGAGTCGGTTTGAGCTGCTGCAATGAAGCGATGTGCGCATGGCCCCGATTTATGCTGACTTATCTTGGCGCTCACCCTTGACGGGTGTGCTGGCGCAGACTGGCACTGTGTGCCCGCTTAACAAAGAACCAGACCTCTCTGTAGTACATGTGCTGACAGCACAGCATGAAGTAAAGGAGTCACTGTACCATTTTACTGTGAAGATGCTCTCTATCAATCAATCAATCAGGGAATTCTGAAGCACGCTACTCACCCGTGGGGGTCTCAAAGCGCTGGGGGGGGGGGGGCGGGGGGGCGCAGCCTCGGGTCAGCCGAAGAGCCAGGTCTTGAGGCTCTTCCTGAAGGCTCTCCAGCACCTGAGCTACTGAAAACCCTCCTGAGGATGCTTACAGTGACCGATGGATTAAACTCAATGTTGCTCTCAGGGATTTCTTCAGAGTGTGGGGTGCACTGTGGCCTAGGGGGAGACTAATATTGTGTTTTTTGTTTATTTTTTGGGGGAGTTTTATCTAGTGCGAACTAGACCCGAAGGTATTGGAGTGCTTTACATGAGCACCAGTTGGGTTACAAATGGACACATTCATTTTGTTAGGCACGGGGAGATTAAGTGATTTGCACAGAATCACAGGATGTTGAGCGTCTCTGCCGAGACTGGAATCTGACTCCCCAGCTTTGAGGTCGACCGCTGTAGCTTTAGGCCACATCCTCTTCCTGCTGCACTGTCAGTGGCTCAGCACTTGCCTTCCTAGGCTTCCTGTGTAGGGGACAGGCATACTTACATGATGAGTGCAGTCTGTGACCGCAACCAGAAGGTGGTAAGTCGCTCGGATTCAACATGTACTCTCCCGAGGGGTTTGTATGTCAGAATATCATGAAGGTAAGTATAGCTAGGTATGTACAGTTTTATAACATAATATGTATTTATAAAGCACATGTTCACCACGAAGGCCATCTTGGCACTGAATAACAGATGTTTGTTGTTACACAACTCAATGGTACTCATTTTATCCACCTCAGAGGAAGAAAGGCTGAGTGGACCTGCCAGGATTTGAACCTGTGACCATGAGGTCGCACACCGGCCCCTACAGATAAGGCATTAGTCCACTAAGCCACCAGATCTGGCCTCTATTTCTTAACGACACTTAACCCCTATGTATCTTCAAGCAGGGATAGACTGGAAACCAAAATCAGTCCAGACAGAAATGTTCAACGGAGCCCACACTGAGTATGCTGGCCAAGGGGGCAAGGTTGGTGCATGGCAGCCCATCCTGCTCTGAAAGCAGCACAGTGGTCTGCTGCATGCCAAGGAAGTGCCAGAGAGTTTGTTAATAGGACCTTACAGATCAAAATAGTTTTGTAAATTCATCAAATACTACAATTAAGATAGAATATGCAGTAATTCAAATTAATTTTCATAACAAAATGGTGTTGCCTTGTTTATTACAAGCCAAAACCTAGGCCCTGGGATGGTTACCTATTGAAAGAAATAAACAAAGAAAGGGTTTGGTTCCAGAATAACATAGAATTCCTTCTGACAAAAATATCATCCTAAATTTCATCTACAGAAATATCACCAAATTGAAGTCAATAATTAAAAATCTAAAACCAAAGGGACATTATTTTTAAAACAATATTTAGGACAGAGTATTGAGGCCATACAATATTTCTCTATATAATATTCTGACATATTGTTATATTCCATATAGGTACCCTATATAGGCGCAGGTAACATTGCAACCTTTCACCTATATCCTTCCCTACATTACATACATAACGGTTCATAGGGACTGACCTTTTACCTAGATACGACACTGCATTCAGAACGCGGGTTTTTCCCTAGTTCGAATCTCATACATTATGCATGAGGCTTCTTGGAAGCACAGCAGGACTGACAGCAGGACGAACATCTCCTGTATAATATCTCTGTATAAAGTTAAGGCCCGACGTCATCCTTTAGGCCGACACAGCAAGGTAGGACCCCTGGGCAGACCTATGGGTATATATACATCATGTCTTGCTTATAAAGACAGAGGAGACTGTGACTTCCCGGCTGACACACTGACCAGAGGCGCTGAGGTTCCTGTATGCAGACGCTCCAGCTAGCAGTGGTCTAACATCCCACGCGGGGTGTCCAACTCGAGACCAGGACGGGTCCCATATTCTCTCATTCTCAGGTAATGGGGCTGACTAGATCCTAGAGGGATTCTTGGCATAACACCTACACATATGCTAGGTACATTTAGGTACATCTAGTTAGGGAGACATCGTAGGGTTTACGCACTTTTTATCATGTGTTTTATGTACATGTATATATTCATGATTTCTGCAAGATGGTAGAACTATACCATCCCTTTACTTTTGTAGTATTGCTAATCAGATATCTCTGCTACTGTCTAATGGTTGTTGCAGCTCATCTATTCTACACTAGAATAACAACTGTTCAATAAACCTTTATTGACAAACGCCCAGTATGTTTATTCTGTGTGTCTCTGAGACAAACTAAGTAAGCACGAGTGACTGAGCGGAAGGTAGTATGTTGTTTCCACGATTCTGAGGGATCAGGGTTGTCATGTTCTGAGGTTGCCAAGAACTATTCTCTCCCCGATAAGAGGAGACTCTAGTGGCACTGTGAGCTAGCTGATACAGACAGGCTAACGTATCCGGTGGCGGTGCACAGAATCAGTCTGCCACCAAACCCACAGTTTATGTTATCCAAACGCGCAGATCCTGTATAGCTAATATAGAAACTACATGACAATATAACCACACAAACACATGACCTCCCGTCCCTCCCTCGCCTTCCTTCATCACAAATGAGGTCCCGCCTCCCCCTAGACCTACCCCAGCCCATACAAACTCCACCCGCCCCCACCTGTTCTTTTTTGTCTCCCTAAGTTAAACTTATCTTGGGTTCTCCTCCCTGTGGCGGTGCCGGGGATTCTTCGGGCTGGTTCTCTGCGATGGCGGGGCCCTCTGCAGCATTCTCCGGGTGATGCTTCCTCTCCTCATTCTCCTTGCGGTTGAGAGGCATCGCGGTTGCTCAGGAAGCCGTGACGGTATGCGGCGGTCCTCCTGCGGCTGTGTTTCCGGGTCAGGGTTGCGTGGCAGCCTCTACGCCCATGTCTGCACACATTGAGGAGACCTGGTAGGACGGGTTTGTGCACAGTATTTTATTTCTGTTTGGCAAATGCTGTTTTTTTCCATATTGGTGATATTACATGGAGGGTTCTCTATTGGTTGATAGCAGGATTAGTTCTCGGCCATATAGTCTGTTGCTGGGGGGTGGCTTCTCCATTATTCATCAAGCATGGGTCGCAAGAGGTTATTCAAGAGGAACAACCTGATGTCATCTTCTTCCTCTTCATCTCCTGATGGGTCTCCAGTTCCCCTAAAGCGCCCTGGAAGCCAGGGCCTTGCAGGGGGTGATGTGCCTCTCATGTGTAAGGAGGAGGTGCAAGGCATGATGAGGCTGCTGTGACTAGAGCTCTGCAGGCTCGTCCAGTGCCTTCTGGTCCGTCTAGGCATCGTACGTTGGATCCCCGTCGGATTGTGAGGGTCCTTCTACCTCCTCTGGAGGAAAATATGTCTCCAGAGAGGAGATGTGGGACGTTCTGGCTCATGTACGGGACAATTTGGGGTTCCCTCCATTCCAGCCGAGCAAGGACAGTGGGGCTCTTTTTCCTCAGTACACTAAACCCTCTCTGTTGGGCATGCCTTTTCAGGGCCCGGTGAAAGAGTTGGTGCTAAGGGAATGGCGTGAGGTGGACAAATTTCAGGTCCCTCGCTTCCTCCAGAAACTTTATTTGTTGGAGGGGGAGGAACCCTTGCCACATGATGTGAACTTAGACTATCCTGGCTACGCTGATTGGCAAAACAGCTATTCAACCTGAGGATTGTACCCCGACTGATGCTACGGCTAAGAAGGTGGACTCTGGCCTTAAAAAGGCGTTTTCGGCCAAAAGGCCATCTGTGGGGTTCCAGTCGCAGACATTGGCACCGGGGCCAATTCCATTCTGTTTCTGGTGCAGACGGTGTCCTGCGGTTTACGGCCCGTTCTGGATCTCAAATGGGTCAACTCCTGGGTTCGGACTGTTCAATTCCGTATGTTGACCCTTCAGACGATTAATCCTCTGGTTCGGCCGGGCGAGTTTTTGGCCTCCTTGGATCTACTGGACGTCTATCTCCACGTCCCTGTAGCCGCCTCTTCTCAATGTTTCCTGAGGTTCGCAGTGGGGGCGACCATTTTCAATTTTGCGTTCTTCCCTTCGGCCTCAAGTCCTCTCCCAGTGTCTTCACGAAGGTCCTGGCTCCTCTCATGGCTCTCCTTCATGCGGAAGGGATATTAATTCATTCTTATTTGGATGACCTCTTACTGCACGCAGCCAAGGAGTCTCTTTTGCTCGCTCAGGTCGGAAGGGTCTTGGAGGTTCTTCAAAGGCATGGCTTTTTGGTGAACTGGGGAAAATCTTCTTTGATCCCCTCTCAAGACATGGTGTTCATCGGGGCTCATTTTCAGACTCTGGTCGGCCATGTTACTCAGTCTGACAGGCGCCCGTTCTCTCTTCAGTCACAGGTTCTGGCCTTGATGTCCCTGGAGGCTCATCAGGAGGTGGAGTGGCAGAGGGTGCAGGGGCATTTGGCTTCGGTGTGTTTCTGGTTCCCTGGGCTCGCTTTCACCTACTTTGCCTGGCCAACTGGATCCTGTTGAATTGGTCTCTGGGATCTCAGAGACTGTTGTCTCCACTGCCTATGACTGTCCTGATCCGGGAGGAGCTCTCCTGGTGGCTCTGCCGGAGTCATCTTCTGGCCGGGATTTCCTTGGCTCCTCCGGCTCCGCTTGTGGTGACTTCGGACGCCAGCCAGTCTGAGTGGGGTGCCGGGCTGGGGCAGAACAAGTTCAGGGGTGCTGGTCCCTGCAGCACTCCCGGAGGTCTTCGAACTGGAGGGAGTTGCGGGCAATTTGGCTGGCCCTGGTTCACTTTCAGTGCTCTCTGGGGGGCCATTGGGTATTGGTTCAGACGGACAATCTGGTGGCAATCTGGTGGCAAAGTCCTATGTCAACAGACAGGGGGACCAGGTCCTTGAACTTGATTGCCAGCTACATATTTCTGTGGGCACAGATCTGGATGCTGGGTCTGTCTGCTCTCTACATCCGGGGGGTGGAAAATGTGCGGGCTGATTGCTTGAGCAGGGAAATTCCCTCGTCGAAGGATTTCTCCCACCTTCCCAGTTTGTTCGACCGGTTGGTGAGTCGGTGGGGTCTCCCTGTGGTAGACCTATTTGCAGACCCGGAAAATGCCAAGGTGGGCCTGTTTTGTTCTCTGGGTCGGTGTCCCAGGGCTCTGGGAGTCGACGGCTTGACTTCTCCTTGACCTCGGGGTCTTCTGTATGCCTTCCCCCCTTTCCCACTGCTCCGGGCCTTTCTGGTTCAGGTTCGGAGGGACCGTGCTCAAGTGGTGTTGATTGCGCTCGCTGGCCTCGGGCGAATTGGTTTCCTCTCCTGTCCTGGTTATGTTGCGACCAGGAGTGGGTCCTTCCTGTGGTTCCGTCTCCTTTGGTGTTTCAGGCCCTTCCCCTGTGCTCCTTGAAGAAGTTACACTTGACGGCCTGGCAGTTGAGCGGCAGGGCTTAGCTTTTTTGGGGGTTCCTGACCATTTGGCTGTTACTTTGCAGGCTTCTCGTAGGTCCTCCACTCTTCTATCCCATGCTAGACATTGGAGGGCCTTTTCGGCCTGGTGTGCTGATAAGGAGGTTGATCCCACGGTGGCTGACCTCTTTTTGGTGATGCAGTTCCTGCAGGATGGGGCTCATCTGGGGTTGTCGGTAGCTTCTCTGCGGGTGCAGTGGGCAGCCATTCAGGCTTTTCGGGGCTCCTGGGGTAATTTGAGGGATTACGGGAGCCTGATGCCTCGTTTTTTTCAGGGTCTGTTGAATTTGTTTCCTCAACCTGTCCGATCTTTTCCTTCTTGGAATTTGCAGTTGTTGTTGGATGTCCTGTCCGGTCCTCCCTTTGAGCCCCTTTAGGGTCTTGAGTTAAAACTCTTGACTTTTAAAACTTGTTTTCTGGTGGCCATTACTTCGGCACAATGCTTGGGTGAATTGGGGGCTTTGAGAACTTGACCTGGTATATGATGTCCACTAATTAAAGTGGGCCCTTGCACTAGTCCAATCAACCCTTATGGTGATTTAAGAGGTCAAAGATAACCTTAGAAAGCTATCCAAGTGGTAGCTGTGGAGAGCAGCCTTCAGGCTTAGTCTTGAAGGAATGTTAAGCAGCTTGTTTTACCAGAATGCAACCTTATTCAATCAATCAATCAGGGTTTTTTTTAAAGCGCGCTACTCACACGTGAGGGTCTCAAGGCGCTGCATTGTATTGGTTAAATGAAAGGAGAACCACACAGTAGTTATAAAAATATGTATTTATTATTATAACACACTTTAAATACCTCACAGTATCTGCTACATGCAGATAAACACAAAGCACACAATACTGTAGCACAGAAACAGTTGTAAGTAGCACTAATACACAGTGGGCTCCAGGGGGAGACCAAACCATATACTAAAATAGTGGTATAAGAACCACGACTCGAGTCAAGACAGTGTCTAGAGGATGTAGAATCGCTGGGACCCCAAGGAACCACCCAAGGTGACTAAGTAGGGATCCCACGGAGGACAGATGCAGTGTGGAAACACGACCGCGTGCTACGTATAATTCAATGGGAGATTTGCGGTTGCAATTTTACAGTTTAAGGACCCTTCCCAGTAAATTACGAGGAAACCCTTTGGAACATAGAAGGTTGGAGAGCTACCCCACCCGTGGATACTGAAGTACCAGAGTTAACTATCCCAGGCAAGCCGGGTGCATAGGGCTGAAGTGGCGTCGGAAACCGTCGTCGATCTCAATGGGAGCCTTCAAAGAAATTCCACTGCTGGAAGGAGGAAAAGTGTCCGGTGGAACCCGCAGGTGGATTCTTGATGGGAGGAACCTGAAAGCAGAGGGGACAGAGTGTGGGTCACTCAGGAGTGACCAGGGCCTCGGTAGACGAATGCCCGCCGATGTTGTGTGCTTCAGGTTTGATGATGGGGACCTTGACTCTACAGCTGCAGGGACCAGGAGATGTCGAGGACAACCAGGAGCTGGATACGAGCTGTCCCACAAAGGATGTTGAGTGCTGAGGGGTCAGTGTCTGGCGGGAGCACCAACAAGCCTTGGCAGCGGCAACCCACGATGAAAGTTAAGGAAGGTTACGGTCTGGTCCAGCAAGGACCAGGAGACTCACCACAGCAAGGGGAGTCAGGGCAAGCCTGGAGCAACCAGGGGAGCCCAAGAAAAGCAATGTTGTCCCTCCAGTGGACTCACAGGCCGGAGGCACAGGAGTCGCGAGGGGACTTCTACCAGTTTCACAAAGTAACAGCTTGCAGGGCACAGAGTGTGAGGAGGCCAAAGTCCTTTGTAGGAAATGGGCGCAGAGGTTGGGGCTATCAGTAGCCCAATACACTTAGTTGGGGAACGCCAACAAGCATATGCACTTGCAAAAGTACTTGGTGCACAGGGGTTCGGGTTATGCAGTCCCCACGAGGAATACTGGCCTCAGACTTGGTGAGAAGGCAGCTCGACCTCAATGAATGTAGGAAACCACCTCCTGTGTTGCTGGAGCCTTCGGAGTCCGCAGACCAGTCAGTTGTGTTACGGTGCCTGCGAATGCAGGGGAGTGACTCCTTCACCCCAAGGGAGATACTTCAGTTGTCCTTGATGCTCCACAGGTTCTGCATGGAGCCTGTATGGTGCATGGGCACAGATGATGCTTTGGACGGAGAGGGAGATGAAGTCAGGCCCAGTCAAAGTCCAGCGAAGTCCAGAGTGTCCAGATGGTCGAAGGTCAGTGGTTTCTTTTCCGAATCTTGTCCACGTCAAATCTAGGGTCCTACAGCCAGGTAAGCCCTTTTGTACCCACAGGAGAGGGTTGGACAGATTCAGGGGACCCTCCCAGGGGAGGGTCAGGACAGTGGGGAGGTTACTCCTGTGTCCTTTGTCCAGTTTCACACCAGAGCGGGAGCCAATGGCTCCCAGGACTGGTTTGAACTGGACTATGTACAGGGACACCAAGTGTGCCCCAGATGCAGACTTTCAGGCACTTTGGAAGTGCACCCACCCAGCCCCAATACACTAAATCCTGTCTAGGAGCTGGTCACACCTCCCTGTGACAGGATGCCTATTGTACTGCCTTCCCCTGCTCGAGCTTGGCTCAGCAGCAGGAGGACAGAAATGTGTCTCTGGTCGGCAGCAACAATTTTGTGCTGCCCGGGTCGAGAAGGCTGGTACCGGGAAGACCAGGGACCCCACGAAGCTCACTTCAGAAGGGTGGAATCATACCTCCCACACCAGTTACCGGTGTGGAGGTATGATTCCAAGGTGTTTGATACCAAACACGACATGTTTTGTTGCAGCCGTTTTCGAGATAGCATTTTACACGAGCATATAATGCACCGCTACCTATATGTTTGGCTGCGTCACCGACAACCCGGGAGAATGGTCTCCAAAGGCTGTAGGGGTGCTCTGTTCATGTAGGGGCACCCTCTCACATAAAACCCAGCACCCTGCCTTCAGGATTGTCAAGACCTGCTAGAGGGGTGACTGATAGGTTAAAAGTGTAATGACCTATAGATGTAGTAAACCTATATCTAAAGTAGGTGGTGCATGCACCATCTTACACAGGCGGCAATGGCAGGCCTGTAGTTCCATTTTGCGTGGCCTCTCATGGGTGGCATAATACATGCTTCAGCCCATGGGAGGCCTCTGGGGTACCTATGCCCTGGGTACATGTGTACCATATACTAGGGACTGACAAGGGTACCACAGTATCCAATCTGGAGAGTACCTAAGTCCATGGCATAACATTTTAGGGAGAAAGCAGATAGACTGGGGTCCTGATTAGCAGGATCCCAGTCAGACTAGTCAAAAACAGTGTAACATCAAGCAAAAAGTGGGGGTAACCATAAGAAGCATATCCTACTTTCCTACAGGGGCTTTATCCAGTAAGTATCCGTTCTGCAAGATCTTTTCGGACAGGGTGGTTTTGGTGCCGGTGCCATCCTTTATCCCTAAGGTTAATTTGGCTTTTCATCTCAGTCAGGGGGTGATTTTGCAGGAGTTTTGTCCTGATCCTTCCTTGGCTGAAGAATCTCGTTTGCACTGTCTGGATATGCGGCGTGCATTGCTGTTACCTGCAGGTGGTGGGCTCCTTCCGGAAGGGGGATGCTTTATTTGTTAACTTTGGGCCTGCTAAAAAGGGTGTTAAGCCTTCCACGACTACGCGGATTCGTTGGATTCGGTCCACGGTCTTGATGGCTTACAAGCTTAAAGGGGTGGATCCTCCTATGGGTGTTCAGGGGCGTTCTACTCGCAGTATGGCTGCTACGATCGCTGAGTTGCAGGGTACTTCTGTAGTGGAGATCTGTCAGGCTGCGACATGGTCTTCCCCTTCTACGTTTGTCCGTCACTATCGGATTGCTGGTCTGGAACGTTTGGATAATGTTCTGGGCCACAGGGTTTTGTCCTTTATGAGGGACTAGGGATGTTGATCTGCTGTGGTTGGGGCACGTTATTAAATTGGTGTTCTTTATCACTCAGTTGTCCGTCTCTGTTTTCTTCTGCTTGCTATGTCCTCATTTGTGACGAAGGAAGGCGAGGGAGGGACGGGAGGTAATGCGTCCATTACTATTAATAATGGCATTACTCCTAGTCCTACTCCCTCGCCTTCCTTCTAGGACCCTTCCACCCTCCCGGTGTGGTACAACTGAGTGCTAGCTCGGCTTGTTTACGTACAGGTGGAGGTGGGGGCGGGCAGAGTTTTTATGGACTGGGGTAGGTCTAGGGGGAGGCGGGGGCTCATTTGTGACGAAGGAAGATGAGGGAGTAGGACTAGGAGTAATGCCATTATCAATAGTAATGGACGCATTTTCAAACATCTTTTGAAAAGTCAGAAATCGACTTTAAGTAGGTTTCTGACTTTTGGAGATTTATAAAGAGTTCATTTGGATATGTAAGCAAGTCATATATTTGCAGGAGCACTTCTGTTGCCTCAAACTTAGTCCTGCAAATTGTCTGCAATGTGGAAAATCTTTTGCATACAATATGATGCAAATATATATATGTTTGTGTGCAGGAGAAATCACTTCCCCCCTTTGAGTAAACATAGTGGTTCCCTAGCTCTTTTGCACACCAATTGGTACATTCACTTCTGTTGTTTTTGGCAGTAAAGTTGAGTGTGCCAACTGTATGTTTGAAAACCATCACAATTATGACCTTCTGGGTGTTCCCACACTCTCCACTTCTTAAAACACCTCTAACCCTAGGCATACTTCAATGGAAATATGACATTGTAGTGGATTTTCTACAGTGGTAAATGTGATAATGGGTCAGAATTATCACAAAACCCTAATTAGTTACCAACGATATGAAATTGACAAAACTAAAACCATGTTTTTGGAGCCAGTATTTTAATATATGACCACAAATGAAATTATCAATGAAACATAGAATGTTTGCTGTTACACATATTTTTTAGTGTAAGCTTTCTTGAATACTGAACTTAGCTAGTTTATTATTTCAGGTTCAACATGGGAATATGTGAGAAGAATGAAACTCCTGTATAATGTTTGGACTTGATATCTCTGTGATTTTCCCAACGATGAATATTTGATTTTTTATTTGCTTGCAGCTCTCAGAGAGCTCCTTTTGTGAATGGTTTAAGATCAATTTATGTTGCCTGTTTTAGATTTGGACACTTTGCATTCTGGTTCATCAATTCCAGTACTTAGCAAGAAAAATATGTTTATTTTTATAGGGAACAGTGACTTCATGCCTGCTTCCTCTCAGGAGCTTAATCAACTCAATCAATTCATATTTTCTTTCAAGATCCCACCATTGCCACCTAATGCGAGGATTCAACTTAGTCAGGCAGAATTGTTCTCCTTCTCATCCAAGACATTTATCTACTGAAAATCAAACATAAACCTCCATAAAACATTAGCCAACATGCTAACTACTGTATGCATAATCAACATGTGAGATCAAAAGCTAGTGAAAACGTGTAACACTTGGTGCAGCACAGTGACAACCCGTTCATAAAGCTTTACTTGTCCTTTTTCAGTTGTTGATTGGTGTATTTAGGTAAACGGGTACTAATGAGTTGAATCCTATGCCCAGACAATATTCGTGTAAAATGACAAAATAGTGAACAATACAACTGCTAAATGTACCACAGTGTGCGGCCTAATTTGCATTTTCTTGCCGCATAATTTTGTGATCCTTGCTATATAATTTGTTCCTCTTTGGTGACATATTTCCAGGGCTCTAATTGAGAACAACCTTTTGTTAAAGACTTAGGGCTAGATATACTAAAGGCTTGTGTTGCGTTTGCATTATAAAGGCAACACAACGTAACACTTGCCCTAAACTGGGATTTACTGAGCCATGCAAATCCACCTTGCGTGGCTCTGCTTGGTTTAGTAAATCCGAGGTAATACAAGGCAGCGCATTTCGATGCCTTGTGTTACCTTACATCAGAGAGGCATTCCATGGGTGGAGTGTGGGAGTTTGCATGCATCTACCCTTGGATGTTGGTGCATTCCCAGATTTACAACCAGTTATAAACCTGGGAATGTGTTAAAATGGTATGCCTCCCAGACTCAGGTGTAAAGGAGGGAAATATCGTTATTTCTCCTTCTTACTTCCTTTTTCTATATGTGGTGCATTTCGTATCACACATAGAAAAAGGAAAATGCCTCTAAGGATTTATTTTTGCACAGGAAGGTGTGCCTTCCTGCACAAAAACAATCCTGTTCGTAAGGCAGGCACCCTTGCACCTTTGTGTTAGTGCAAGGATACAGTAAAATGCGCCATATATTTGTAAACATGGGCTCATTCTGATGTCTCTCTTTCACGCAACACAGCACAGCAAGTTGCCTTGCTGCGCTGTATTACGTGAATTGTTAGTAAATCTGCCCCTCAATCTTTTTAGGATTGGTTACCAAGACCCCTTAGTTTGCCCTTCAGGAGACCTCAGTGGCTTCTGTAACTGCATGCTTCAAAGACAAACTCAACAGAAATTTGAAATTAGGTGGTGACTAGGCCGGGCTGATGTTTCAGGAAAACAATTCTAAGAAGCTGCCTTATGGGCAAAATCTTTGTCTATATCACCACATTGCCAGCATAGGATGAGGACAGTGACATCAGCTCTGCAGGTATGTACACAATGCAAAAGTACTTCTGTCCTTGCATTGTATAAAGCTCACCCTTCTAACAGATCCACTGCCACTGTCAGTGCAATGGTATCTATCCCTTTCAGATTGTGGGATACTGGAGACAAGAAAGATGAGCCATGTACACCGGAATACAAAACAATTTGTCTTACTTGTTATAACGTAGAGCATAAGGTTCCCAGTGTAAGATGGTGTAGGTCAACAATGACTTCTTACAGGCATTTACAAGCATTTTCAACTTCTATATGTGATGTGAGAGATCTTGATGAAGGTAGAAATTCCTTGAAGGTCTGTTGACACCAGTTCTTGCTGGAAAGGTGGCAGGTGAAGATAACCTTGTGTTATATTCCCAAGTTAGGCCCATGTAGAGAAGCAGCTAATTTCTTACATTGTCCTATTTATTAGCTTTGACCTTTTGCACATATTTGCGTGCGCAACAAAGTTGGATTAGTTTCCCTGAAACTAAACTTGTTTACACAGCTAGCTTTGCACAACATTATCTCAATGCCCTGAACATCATGTACAAGGTCTCTTCTCGCACTATGTACAAATGTCATCTCTATCTTCATCCACGTGGTGACAGGGCTATCTACATATCCAGAACATCACTAATCTATACGCACATTGCAAGGCTGCTTTCTATTATAAAAGATGAGCATCCTGATAGATTAGGAGAGGAGGCACTTTAGCTGACACAGAGGGTCCTTGCATGCTGAGACTTCATCACGCAGTGGTCTGACATCTCGTGAGGGGTGTCCAGTTCATGACTAAGATAGGGTCCTTCATTATCTCCCACCAGGTAATGGGGTTGGATCATCCCTTGGGCGGATTCTTGGCTCTACACCAACACACACTCTATGTACACTTAGAGTAGGCTTTGCATAGTTGGAGCACGTTTTATTACTGCCCTGGTTTATATGCCTGCATATATACTTTGTTCTAGCACCATGGTAGAACTATATCTACTATTTACGTTTTTGGTGCTTGTAATGACTTTTATCTGCTTCTGCCTATTAATTATTGCAGCACATGTATTTTATACTAGAATAACGTTGGTTCAATAAATATATTGAAAACGTCCCACTGTGTATTCTGTGTCCCTCTCTGAGAATAAGTGAGTACGAGTGACTGAGAAAAAGGCTCTGTACTGTTTCCACAATCCCTGAGGAGTCAGTGTTGTCATGTTCAGTGGTTGCCAGAAACCATTTGCTCCCTGATAAGTTTCGGGGGGCTTACGGTGGCACTGTGAGCTAGCTGGGCTATAGGCCAACATATCCTGCGGGGGTATCCAGAATCAGTCTAGGCACCAAACCCTTAGTTTATGTTGTCCAATAAATGCACAGATCCTACGGATTAGTAGGAACTACACGACATGGCGCCACCAACGTTGGATGGGTTCTTATTTAATGGTCAATCTGAGTAGTTCAGTCGTGCTTTCTCAGAGACCCCTACTCACATTTAAACCGGAGACGTCCGAAGTGGGAAGGGAAATAAATCACCCTCAGCTGAGTAGGTACACCCTATGTATTAGCTGTAGATTTTTCAAGCTTGGAGGATTAAAAGTTTCCCGCATTGTGCATACCATAGCTCTATAATTATTTTTAAATATCATTTTTAAACAATGACCGAACAAGCAGGTGAGGACATTGAAGAGCAGGTAGTTGCTCTAAATATTACTGAAAATTGCAGACAGGCAGTTACTATGAAATTATTACATCATGGCCTCCCGGCAACGGGTGGAGATGTTACCTTCATGGTTGAGGCACACGACGCATTCAGAACAGAAGTATTCTACTCTTGGGTTACATTTCCACCTACAGATGCATGCACACAGTTGTTTCACACTTACATTGAAGATGAACCACCTGAAGAATATTTTCCATACGTGGACATAGAAGTCCCGTTAACTTACCAGGAGCATACTAATTGGTTTAAAGGCACCCTATCCCATACCACAGAAGATGTGAGACTCGGTCCACTCAGGGAAGTAGGAGCGACCTGGTCTTAGCTTCTTATACACCGTATCCAGACACTGCCATTCTACCAGCAGCAGGCATGCGTACACTGTATAGAGACTTAATAAACTTTTACAGGAATCTTACACAATGTAAGTAAGTCCGTTTTTATATAGCGCAGCTACTCACCCTTACGGGTCTCAAGGCGCTGGGGGCCGTCGTGGAAATTAAGTGAGCTATTGCCCAGAGTCACATGGTGCTGAGCTGAGCTGCCGCCGGAGCCGGGGATTGAACCGTGAACCCTGTGCTCCGAAGTCAGCTGTCCTGGCCGCTGCACCACACCTCTCCACTCTGTGGTAAATGAAAGGAGGTCCATTCCTTGTTGTATGGTAGTCATTCCAAGTATTTATTTAGGTATAGAAGGCATGTAGAGGAGAACCCCACCAGGAGCAGCCTCCTGCTGCTCAGCCCTACTGTAACTCACTCTCTGTCACACACCCAACATTCTATCATGCACTCTCTCACCAACATTCCACACAGGCTGAACAGCAGGTATAACACATCTCCCTTCGTTGACAATAATAAAAACAACAGCAATGAAATTTACATAAATTGAGATATACAGTACAAAGTCAATAATATAGTACAAAGCTAAAAGTAATGAAATGTATAGCAAAAGGAAAAGATAGAGAGAATAAAAGAACGAAACAGGAAGAAGTAAGAGAATAAAAGAATGAAGCAGGAAGAAGTGAAAGCATACGCACACCAGCCATCCATCATACACCACTTCTCCCTTTGTTATAACAAAAACACAAAAGACCAAACTCCTAAAATCCAAGCCGTAGCAACAAACAAACTATCACACCAAGAAAGGCTCAATCAAACCCAAACGACCACACAAGAAGGCTGGCCAGGCCAACAAGGTGTAAGAGGGTCAAGCTATAAGGTGCGACAGTAAACTCCCAAGAGGCAAGAATTTAAACAGTAGTAGCATAAAAGGACATCTTCGCCCAAACAGAGGTTTGGGTTGTGAGGTGTGGCTTAGGGGTTTACCACACTGAAACATAGGAAATCACATAAACTCTGTATGAGCAACACCAATGCGAACATTGAGAAGTAATATTACGCAAGTAATTAACATCATGTATTAATATCTAGTACTATAACAGTAGAATAAGACAAAATGAGGGTCCGGACCGCAATGGGTGGTAGTAACTTACCAATCCATAACCACGTAGCTGTGGGAAGCAACTTTAAAAATCATAACCACGTAAATGTGGGAAGCAAAAGCACTATGTAGTATAATTCAACGGTAACCTCCCCATGTAAAGACGTAACTGCAATTGTAACCTGCGGGAAAAACGTAGTAGTAAAAACAGCAAATGTATACATTATGTAATAAGTATGAGTAAGTACTAGGCATATGTAAGCATCTCACGTAAAGGAAAAGGAAAAAGCAAGCAAGACAATCAAGCACTAAGTTCCACTCAAATCCAAACACATGCCAGGAAACATAAGTCCTAGTACCTTAGGGAAGCAAGAATAAAGCATTATCACATCAGTAAGCATAGTACAACAACATGCATATGGTATAGGACAGAAAGCCTCAGTAACACACTGTGGAACACCGGTGAGCGATCTCTCACCCGAGTAAAGTTGAGTCCCAAACGCAGTAGGAAAGAAGGAGTAGAGAGAGGAACAGGGGTTAATTTAAATGAAAATATCCAAGATGCTATGAACACTGCGATTGCAACCTGTAACAGTATTTAAAATGAGTCAGTCGCCAAATATGTTCAGTACATGTAGAATTTTTGAAAGAAGAACACCCTTGCAGGAAATCTTGAAGAAGGGAGAGTCACTTCCGTAATGCCTCCGTGAAACACTAGATGCTAGAATAACTCGTGACAAAAATAGGAACAAAAAAAAAAAAGTACCTTGCTTTTAAAACTTGAAAATGTCCCGCATCCCACCAAGAACTGGAGCATAACAGAAGAGACTCAAAGCTTGTACCTGCAAACGAGGATAGGAAAACCTGAAAACCAGAGAGACAGGTCAGAGGACTGCACTTCAAGTGTGCATTACATAGAGGAAACTGGAAGGTATTTCGATAGGTTTAAAATATTTTTTTGAAGAATAACTGTGTATTGGATGGCATCAGACTCACGTGACTTCACCAAGTTGAAACTTACACGTCCAGTTGTACGTCCTGTGCAATGTATTGTCAATTATTGTGGAATATTCCTGCCGCAAAATGGCGGGACGCAAATCACGTAGTGCCGGAAGGCTTTCGGTGCGCCAAAGCTGGAAAGCGTGGAAAATCAGCAAAAGGAGTGGAAGCGTCATGAATGGAGTCATGAGCTCAAGAAGATTTGCTCGAGGCGAAGGACGGCTCACGCTGGCTCCAACCGACATTTTCAGTAAGATGACAGTTTATATATTTTTAAATGAAAGTGACTCCACCGATGAATGAAAATACATAGAAAACACATATGATGAAGAACACGACTATTTAAATATTGTCTTAACTTGAAATTTAATGACGATTTCAGATGATAATCATACATGCACTTAAGTGGACGCTGGTCACAGAAACAAACACATGGTAATTAGAATTGTAGAAACACTGCCATAAGTCGCTAAAACTTGCAAGTTGAAGCATAAAGCGACAGTTTCAAAAGATTGCAAGAAAGGCTGGCAGTAGATAATTAATCACAGATGATAAACTTTAGAACCTCCTTGAATAGATCAGAAGGAGAGGGACGCTTGTTTACTCAGGGAATCCCAATGTGGAAGAATAGGCTGAAAAAAAACATGGAAATCCTCATAAGTTGTAGGAGAAGCACGATCGCATGAAGTAAATTTCAGCAGGGACTGGCAGGCAGCAGGAACATGTAAACTCTTTTCCAAAGAAGCAGGTAAACACTTTTCAAAAGAAGCAGTACAGGCAGCAAAGCAGGAAAAGTTCATTTAAAGCAGGAGGGTAACAGAAGGAGGCAGGAGGATACGCTCTCTTGGGAAACTACACTTTGAGAGGGCACTGTGTCAAAGTGGCAGGATGGGGACGGCTGTCCCAAAGGAGTTACAGAGAGAGGGAAGTTAAGCAGGACGAAGTCCAATCCTTTTTAACAAAGTAGTAGAAGAATGCAGGAGACAGTTCATCCTTAGTGCGCAAGCAGTAAATGAAAGCAGGTAGGCAAGTACTTCTGGGAAACTGCATTATGGGGTAGGGAACTGTCCCAAAATCGCAGGAATTGGACGCTACTCCATGGTGCTGGGAAGGGAAGAAAGTAATGTAGAAACTGGCACTTACTTGTAGGGCGACCGGTGGATTGGTCACTGGTGGGGTTCTTAGTGCCAGTTGAACAGGTACCTTGAATCTTTTCCTTGAGTTCATTTTTCTTCTTACTTCTTTTCATTTTGAAGTGGCACGCGTAGATTTTCGTTTCTTAAATCATCGCCAAGTGTGGTAAATGAAAGGAGGTCCATTCCTTGTTGTATGGTAGTCATTCCAAGTATTTATTTAGGTATAGAAGACATGTAGAGGAGAACCCCACCAGGAGCAGCCTCCTGCTGCTCAGCCCTACTGTAACTCACTCTCTGTCACACACCCAACATTCTATCATGCACTCTCTCACCAACATTCCACACAGGCTGAACAGCAGGTATAACAAATACATAATGTGAACGCTGACCGTTCAACCTGTGAGAGCTGCTCAGGCTGCACAACCTCAATTGGCTACTACGGGTATCAGCCCCCAAATGCTGAACGCCTTTATGGGAAGGATTCCCAACAGTCGGGAGCAAATTCCGTTCTGGATAGTGCAGAAAACAGCTTAGCTTGAAGCATTTTTTCCCCATACGGGCTCGCAGGAAAAGCATAGGATATTAACAATTTGCTTGCCGATGGGGATGGCTTCCCCGATAGAAGACTGTGCCACTTGGGGTACAATCTTCGCTGTCGTTATACCAGAATTCATGGTACCTCTTCAATAGCAGTAATACCAGATGTACTGAAACAAATACACAATGAGTACGGGGAAGAGCCTGCCTTGGACCTGGGGATGAAACTAATGGGCAATTTTGTCCAAGTATCTGCAACTATGTTAAGTAACATAAAAGGGGAGGTTGAAACAGTGGCTATATGCCAACGCCTGAGGGAGTTCACTCCTGCACAGCAGAAGCGAGAATTACCTAAGATATTCAAGGACACATATGCTTCACTAGGCAGAGATAATCTGGGAGCCAGACCTGGGAAAACAATAGTTAAGAGCAATTCTGAAAAGGATAACTCTAAGCAGGCAACTGATTCTTCCAAGAAGAAATGGGATAACAAAAAAAAAACAACACAGCCACTGGGTGGGTGTTCTCAGCAGGAACACACCGAGCGAAAATACAATTTAAGAAACCGTGACAATATTAAAAAGCCTGACAGGTATCAGGATACTGATACACGTTCTTTTCATTCCTTTCAGGAGTCATCCGAAAAATGTTCAGAGAGAGACGGACAGTCAGAAGACAGATCGGAAGAGCGAGTCAAGCAGAAAAGGGAAACACATCGCACTTCGGACTACATCATTAAACAAGAAGACAAACAAGAGACTCCTGAACCTCATTTTAAAAAGAAGAAGGTAGCTGGGATCAAAATCAGAAATGCCCAGGCTACTGCTGACTCTGCTTCTGAATGGAGAATGGGCAGTAACGATGCTGGACAGTGCAGCAGAAGTCACAGTAGCTCGCCGGAACCTGATGGATCTTCTGGTGGGAGTAGCGCTGTGAGGAAATCACGGTGGAAACACCTGATACACATTGTTTATATGAAATAACACTCAAAATGAAGGGGGACATATCCAGACAATTGAAGGGTCTGTTTTGGGAGAACCTGACATATGGTTACAACATTCCTTTGGCTGAAAAAGAATGGCCACCTGAGTTTGTAATGGATTGCCCAATGGGGGAAGACGTAATTTTACCTGCTTTCTCTGACCTCGTACCAGAATCAGTTAAAAATGTATACGCGCAGAAGTGGGCGTTAGCGCTAGCTCCTGCCCTTTACTGAAACCATGTTGGGTGGGATGATGAGTCTTTTCTTTCTTTATTCTTTAGTCGGTTATTACAACCATCAAAGTACACATCCGACAAATATTGCATCAATTAAAAATAATAATAAATACACAGGACTTACATCAAGATACCGTGTAATATTCCATAGCCCCATGGGGGCTTGTAACTGTGAAGCGGGCAATAAAACAAAACAGATGAGTCATCTCATCACGAAATCTCATTAAAATCTATTCCTCAACCACAGAGACAATACCCAATAAAGCATGAAGCAAAGAAACAATTCAGGGAGATCCTAGATCAACTTGAATACCAGGGTGTGATAGAGAACTGCACCTTATCCATGAATAATCTCTTGTTTGTTGTAATGAAACCCAATAATTCATACCGTCTAGTCTTAGACTATAGACATTTGAATGCTTCCACACGCACATTTGCAGGACAAAATGCACAAAGTGCCGCACTAATGAATAACATTGTGCTGAAAAAATACAAAACAACATTAGATATCTCAAATGGATTTTTCTGCCAAAATATAGCGCCTGGGAGCAGATATCTGCCAGCATTCTCAGCGCTAGTTTCTCAACGCCAGTTTTGTTGATTACCTCAGGGGTATAAGAATAGCCCCGGGCTGTTTTCAGCCAGAGTGACAGAGTTCCTTCAAAATTTTGATGAAGAGGCATTGTCCTATGTACACAATATTTATCTGACGGACGATGAATTAATGGACCACTTAGCTAGAGTGAACCACATATTTCTTGGGATTGCTTACTTTGGCTACAAATGTAATTTTAAAAATTCATAAATTGCCTATCTCAATGTCCTGTTCCTGGGATATGAGTTGTTGAGTGAAGGAAAAAGCCTGGCAGACAATTTTTTAGAAAAATGTGCGCTGCTCCAACCTCTGTCTACTCTGAAAAGACTACAATCCGTTTTAGGATTTTAAAATTTTGGCAGAACTTACATTTTGAATCACGCAAAATGGGTAAAACCTTTCTATGACTTAATTAGATCTGATTTTTCAGTGCATCATTGGACACAGGAACATACAGATATTTTACGTTCCTTACAAGCTGACATGATAGCTTCTAAACATTTACACACACATGTGTTAACACAACTAACCTGGTGATCCGTGTAGTCGCTGGACTAACCGGGTACACCTATATCAATTTCAATGAAGGCGATACGGTACCTATTGCATACAAGTCACATTTGTACACAAATGCTGAAATGTGTTTTGCATCCACTGAGAAAATACTCACAGCGGTACACACTGCTTTAGTGAGAGAGGTACACGCCTCGGGAGGACCTCTTACAAAAGAAGGAGAAACCTCCATTAGAACGCATGATTTGCGCAACCACGTTTGGCCCTGATACAAATAGGTTTAGGCAAGTCATATTAAAAAATTGGCATTTACTTGAAAAATTGGAATGTGGTTTTCCAAAACCACTGTTTGCCATGCGAAAAAAACGAAGCATTGGGCAACAACTAGTACGGGCAGACATTTTTCCTATTCAAAACAAACAGTCCTTAAGATCAGAATGGCATTTAAAACCTATTTAGGGTCATCACAAATGCGGCACGTGTGCGGCTTGTGATTCCACAATCGAGGGTGCTGAATTTTCCCATAATGGCATCAAATGCCGACATTCTGAGTTCACAAACTGCAAATCAAAAAATATTGTATATGCGGTTGTTTGCCCATGTGCTTTGCTGTATATAGGAAAAACAAACCAACAGATAAATCAAAGAATCACACAGCACCGCTCAAGGATCAAAAGAAGGTTTTGACCGCTCCCGTGGTGCAACATTTCATGGATAAATCCCACTGTGAAAAGGATTTTAAATGGACCGTGTTGTCTTGCATTGATACATCTAAACGTCATTTTGACATTGACGCTGCTTTGTTGAGAAAAGAAGCCTACCTTATCTTAAAGTTTAATAGTGCTTCCTCTGGGCTAAATGGCATGACTGAATTAAGTATAATTTAGTTTAGTTACTACTAGTCCCACAATGCATTTCTTGGTTATGCACAAAACGAGGAACAGTGTTAGGTTTTGATTGGTTGAGAAATCTGTTACCCAGGATTCATAGCTGTCACAACCAGGAAGTGCTCTAGTGAGAGATGCCGGGTGAGAGTTAATCCAGTTTTGTTCAATGAAGTCGATACAAGTAAGTTTGTTTGTCCCTCCCTTTTAATTCCTTGAGTACAAGTGAAGCCATGAATTTTAACCTAACATATGACTGCAAGCCTAATGCATTCACGCTTGCTTTCTAGAATTAATTCCAGTGAATGCGAGCACGCTCGCTTTTGAGCAGAAGAAAAGCCTGCCTTTTGCAGAGTCTAATATCGGACGAACTCATTTAAAGTAAGTCCAAATGGCAACTGAATTTAAATCGTATAGTGCAGCCACTTGATAAACATTCTATTTAATGAACACAATACCTTTTCCCTTTTGTAGAATTGTGAGTCCCAATCCGAATAGCTCCTGTGGATGCTCTGAAGCCTTTGCGCAAGGTACATTTAAATTAATTCTTTTTACCGGCATTGAAAGGTTTAGAGGCAAGTCAGGGATCGAGTAGAAGTTTTCATTCTGTGAATGATCTTCTCTTGCAGAATTATACACAGTTTAAAGTGTGCACGTGGTGCTTTAAAGCTTTAAAGCTACAGTAGAACGAGTCAACTGACATATAGATAAAAACGCGTGGAATCAACGAACTGGAGCGGCTGCTCCTACTTCAAGAATCAGGTACACAAAAAATCAGCTATATATATGAGAGAGAAAGGTAGTTTGGGGTTGATGCTGTTGTTGCATCACGTTTTTCATTTTTTGCTTTTTTAGAATATCCCGATCATTTGTTTGAAGCCCTGACGAGAGTCCCAGTACTATCCAGCTTGGGTCTTGAAACGCGTTGGCATTTTCAAGAGGCATTTAGAGAGGCATTTAGTTAAATCTAAATGTGTTGAGTGTCGGATGTATTAAAGATTAATTCATTATTTCCAACACTTTTGTGATATTCTTGCTGAAACAATAAGTTTAGTCCATGAAATTGGACATTTTTCGCAATCACCGTTGTGCTTTTTCACAGATGATGCAAGCTTTAAATGTTTTTTGCAATTGATTTATGTTTGTTTTCATTTAGTGATTTTGTCGTTTGTTGTAATTTGTTGCAAATAATTCTCACTTTGGTGTATGTTCAAATTGTTTTTGATTGTGCATTGTGTTATTTATATGTGAAGGTTTCTGTGTCAATTTGAGAAATATGTGTTTCTTTTTCAGTCTTTTGAAAAAAATTGTTTTGAATCAATTTAAAGACTATTTAATAAAAATGTTACTTGGACAGATAAAAGAATAGTCTGCCCGTTACTCCATAAATAGTAGGAGTGTAGGTTAGTACGGAGCCAGGTGTTCATGTTGTGTTTTGAATTAGTGAGAGAGAGAGCACTAGTGCAGGGGAAAACGCATAATTGTCGTGATCCCGGTACCAACCTTTGAGGCCGTCACAAATGCTAAAGCTTTACATCCAAGATGGATTCAATGGGCTCACTCTCTCTCACTGTAACAGATGTAGATTACAGATTCGACTCTACATAACAAACACAAGCATTTTTGCAGTACGAACAAGAATATCCTCTGCCAAATGTAATTATGCCTCTAGATCCATATGAATGCATCATTTATACCGATGGTTCTGCACAACCTGCCATAGGAACAAAACAGCAATTTTCCATGGCATATGCAAATGTAAAAGGGCGTATGCATGATGGAAAGTTCGGCCCTGGGAAGACACACACTCAGTCCCTAGGGGAATGTAGAGCGCTTATGCAGAACTTAAAGCCCTGATACTGGCACTGCAAAATACGGATCGTGAATTCCCCACACTTATTGTGTGTGATTCATTTGACTGTATCCAGTTCTATAATGAATATTTACAATATTGGGCCAGAATGGATTTAGAGATTCTAAAGGTTGCATAGTAAAGCACAAAATGCTTTGGGAACAGGAGGCTTAGCTGAAAGAAGGCCTGCCACAGGCTCATGTTATTCATACATTGAGTCCTCAACGTGTTGGCGTTCACGTTGAAGGGAATTCGATGGCAGATGAAGCCGCCAAGGCAACAGTTCGTACTGCTACCATTGCTGCAATAACTCGCTCAAGTACGAGGATAGATGGAACAACTATGGTGGCACTTAATGCTACATGCAACGGAATAGCCCTGCCAAAAGGCTTTCCACTTAAGTACTCCTGCAAGTTAGATGCACAAAACATTCCATATGCTCAGATTCCAAGAGAGGGGGATAGAGTAATACCAAACATTAATCGCAGATTCGGACTGATACTAGCTGCACATGAAGGTCTGGGTTCTGCTCACGCAGGGCGTACTGCTACAGTATCATTACTGAAGCATCACTATTGGTGGTCAGGTCTATCAAAACAGAACAAGAACTTTGTCCTTAAATGCGACATCTGCCAGTAGATTAAAGGTTACACCATAGCACGTCCAGCACAGACGCCTCTATTGATCACAGATAAGCCTTTGGCTTGTGTTCATTTGGACATTTGCGGCCCCGTACAATCAGATGGGGCTTACAAGTATATCTTGGTAGCAGTGGATTGCTCAACATTCTGTAGGTTTGGCCACAGCACTCGGCTGACGCTCACACTGTTATAAACGATTTGTGAGTCTTTATCGGGACATACACAGTTGACACACTACATTCCGACCAAGGTCCGGTGTTTAGCTCTCAGGCTTACAAAGAGGCCATGAAATGTTTGAATGTGGCCTTGCGGTACTCCTTCCCCTACCATCCAGAGGGAAATTTGGTCGTTGAGAGAAAGAACCGTGACTTAAAGCAATCCTTAATTGCAAGGGTATTAGGCTCGGGTGGCGGTTGGGTCAATCACCTATATTGGGTCCAGAGGGCACTTAACAACATGTGAAGAAAATCCCTAGGGGGTCGTACACCTTATGAACTCCTGTTTGGTGTGACAATGTGGGTACCAGACCTCAATAGTGTCAGCACAGTGGCAGCTGAAACATCATTTGACATCAATGAACTTTTGGCTGTTTTACAGGAACTCAATGAATTCTGGGTTTTACAAAGCAATGACCAAGTAAAATGCACTGCGTCTGGGGAAGTGAAGGTGGTTCCGGCAAGACCTGCCTGCGTCCTGAAAATTGGGGACCTGGTCAGAGAGAAAATTGTAGACAAAAAGAATTTGGGCCATCATACAGAGCGGGTGTACCTATCCTGGCTGTTGAAGGTACAAGAACTGTGCTTCTTCCACCCCTTGCCGGTCACAGAGATAAAAGGTTTGTTTGTCTCCACTGATGTGATCAAACCACACTATGTGGCCAATTCTCAACAGTAGGCCACGTGGGCTCCTGGGTAGCCGCCACACTCCTCTCGCTACTGTACAGGAAGTTCAGATGGAAGCTTTAATAACAAAAGAAGATTCTACTCTCCAAAGAGAAGCTGTGCACAACAATGAAATTATACTTCTCCCTGTTGAAACAACTACAACTGTACAATCGACAAGTACAGAAATCTCAATTCGAAAAATTGACGACATCTATGTGAATATGCCACAGATCGAGTCATCTCCCAGTTCCACAAAACCTGCTGTGCTGCCAAAAATAGACCAGACGTCATCTGGCTACTTCGTGCATTATTAAGACTTCTCATTGGATTCAAGTGAACCAGAGCTGCCACCACCGCCCTCCCTTTCAAGCTACACGTGTATGTTTCTACTTTTGGCTGAAAAAGACTTACTGCATTCCACCCTGGTTACATCTCTGAATTGCAATAGGGTTACTTTTCCTGGTACTTTAGATTGGTTTGGTGACTGTCTTTTTCCTACTTCTGAATCAACACTATCTCCCAGAATGCTCTGCAGTACAACTCGTGAACTTGTTTTTTTTAACTACATGCATAATCACACCGTGAACTAAGGGACTTGTCCCTGGTGAACATCACAGCAGTTCCAGTTCCTGAAGGAATTGTTTGGGACAGGGTATCGTATGATGTGTATTGTCCTACTGAACGTTTGCAAATTCCTTATTTGTTTAAAATGTCTTTAAATGACATCATCACCTCTATTACTTTCTCTGATGATTGGGACATTGAAACTGTGCACAATTTGCTTGCAGATCTAGAGCAATCAGCTGCATGTTCTAATGATGAATTGTATGATGGTACAACTTATTATGGAGACATGTTCTGTTACCAACATAATGGTCACCATTTTTAACACAAAGCTACTATCCCACATGCTGTTTATAATTACACACAATACAACAAACTTCATGTTTTGCTATAGCCAAAATTAAGGATTTGAGCACACCACGTATTCCCGCATTCTCCTGCTTCGAGAATTGGCAGCAGTTAACACACTTCAGTAAGGGTACACTAGATACCATCATACGTAATGGTTCTTTTAATTCATCAGACCCCAATTGTAAGGGATGGTTGGTTTGGCCGAGAGACAAAAATAGGTGTAAATCTAGATTCCTGGGTAACATCGAAGGGTTTAGGATCAATAGGCCTGATCAGCGATATGTACAAACAGAACACTTGGGGGTGGTGGCATCATATAGGGTTGGGAAGTTGTGCCTAGATTGGCTTAAAACCTCAACACTTTCCCAGGTGTAGCAACACTTATCCCTTCTTTTAGATGACATGGATCTCAGGGATTTTTTATTAGGTCCCCGGAATCCACGTCAAAGCGCTTTTTGTATCGAATATACTACGAGCTGTGGAAGATTTCTCAATGGGAAGCTGCTGAGAGATTGCGCGAGATTGACAGGGTCAATTTAGAAAAGGCTTTGGCAGTGGTTGACAATGGTATGACCACATTATCATCCAGAATGTATTCACTGGACAATATTGTGTCTTCTTCAATAGACATAATACAGCAAGACATGTCTATTTTACAACATGGACAGTCACAATTACGGTCCATCGTAATACTGAGCTGGACGTTTCAAACATTACGTTCTGGCCACGTGCCATGGCGCTACATCAACAGTACTAGTCTGTTTTCGTAATATGACTTAACAGATAGACAGATAGGAATGGCACGCAGAGATGCAAAGTATACTATGTTGCACATTGAAAAATTAGACCAATTACCTTTCACCGTGGCTGAGACACCATCTACAGACTGGATTATCCATGGTTACATCACCCTACCGGTCATGACTTTCCAAATCCAATACTGTCTCCAATACCAACAGGTAGGCAGATATGAAGCACTAGAGGCAGATTATGTGCATGAGTATGTGGAATTACCATTCAGGTTTAGATGCAGGAATTGGGACACAGAGGTATTCCTTAGTGGTTACGACTATGAGGATGCTTTAAGCGGATCCTTAGTCTTCAAGCACATTTCTCTCCAAGGGGCATGCAATGCTTCGGTAGCAACTTTTTCTTGTTATCTGAAGGGTTCTCCAGCGGCTGGGATTCATCCGGTGTTGAAGCTGCTCTCGAATGGGAGCTATTTGATGTTGAATGATCAAGGTTGCTGCGGAATGGAACCGGGCATCGCTTATTTAGTGACGGTTAATTCCATAGTGACTTGTTGCAAACAAGTACTGTTTCCACCTGCCCACACAGTTAGGGAGGCAGCGCTATGGTCTTCGATAAATGTTTCCAACATAGAGTTTGATTTTTTGAGAAAACTGAAAGCCATGATTTTTCAAAAGTATGTGGCCTTAACTTCGGCCAGAGAGACGTTTGATCTCCAGGTTGCAAGGTCCTCGTCTGAGATACAGACACTACTCCACACTAACTTGTATTTTTGGGAGCTGGTCCACCGTATCTCTAACATGTCTGAAACAAAAGGAATAGTGCACTTTTTCAAATGTATCAGCTCTGTTCTGGTTAGCACCTCTCAGACGATTTTCAGAGTCTTACCATCTTTCATACACTCTGTGTTGGGAAGCGTTTTTGGAGGGCTACCGCTTGTCCTGTTACTTGTGGCGGGAATCCTGATTTTAATTTTCTCCTTTCTAAAATGGACGTCCCAGTTCATCTAGGAATGGAGACAGCACTGCATGGTACATTGCTTTGGCACACCTCAGCTTAAAAAACTGAACGAGCACTGGTTCTTATCCTTCAGTCCTGTCTGGCTTGACTGCAAACAACCTGTCTTCCGCTGTCTGCTTTGCAGCCACGAATGCTTCCTGGATATATGTCTCTGATCACAATTTGTTGTGCCACCGGACATTGAAGTACTGTTGGACCCCTTAAAGGCCCATGTGTATTGGTGTCCCCAGTGTATTCCATTGATGATGAATGCATCCTTAGAGCCACCCTGGTATGCTGCAGATCCTAGTGATGTGAACAGCGGCTTTGCGGATCACTTATGGGTAACAACACCTCCCTCCGCAACTGCTGTGGGAATTGGATGGAATCACCTTTGCTTCACAAACCTGCTTTGAGGGATCATCGTCTGCGGTTGTTGGCAACAGCAAAGTTGCATCTACCACTCGGAACACATAAAGCAAATTGGCTTTTCCGTGTGGGAACAATTTGGCCTGTTCTTAAACCAAATGAACCAAAACTGGTTTTTTTCTTCTTTACTAGGCACCATGGCTTTCTGAGTGCTTGGTATTTCAAACAGTATATTAACTATTAAGGCTTTTATGAAATATTTTCAAAGGAAGCTTGATTTTAGATGATTTACATCAGTTTTAAGGCTTATAGCTTACATATTATCATGGCTTGCAGACTTTTTTAGAATGGTTCTAGATAGCTTTTTATGTATCGACCCTTAGTATGAGGAGTGGGTGTTACATTCCTGAGTTAGGCCCATGTAGCGAAGCAGCTTATTTCTTACATTGTCCTATTTTTTAGCATTGACCTTTTGCACATATTTGCGTACGCGACAATGTTGGATTAGTTTCCCTGAAACTAAACTTGTTTACACATCTAGCTTCGCACAACATTATCTCGATGCCCTGAACATCATGTACAAGGTCTCTTCTCGCACTATGTACAAATGTACAAATGTCATCTCTATCTTCATGGGGCAACAGGGCCATCTACATATCCATAACATCACTAATGTATACACACATCGCAAGGCTGCTTTCTATTATAAAAGATGAGCATCCTGATAGATTAGGAGAGGAGGCACTTCAGTTGACCCCGAGGGTCCTTGCATACTGAGACTTAATTTTCTCCCACCAGGTAATGGGGTTGGATCATCCCTTGGGGTGAATCTTGGCTCTACGTCTACACACACACTCTAGGTACACTTAGAGTAGGGTTCGCATAGTAGGAGTACGTTTGATTACTGCCCTGTTTTATATGCCTGCATATATACATTGTTCTAGCACCATGGTAGAACTATGTCTACTATTTATGCTTTTGGTGCTTGTAATAACTTTTATCTGATTCTGTCTATTAATCATTGCTGCACATGTATTTTATACAAGAATAACGTTGGTTCAATAAATATATTGAAAACGTTCCACTGTGTATTTTCTGTATACCTCTCTGAGAATAAGTGAGTACGAGTGAATGAGCGAATGGTTCTGTACTGTTTCCACAATCCCTGAGGGGTCAGGGTTGTCATGTTCAGTGGTTGCCAGAAACAATTTGCTCCCTGGTAAGGTTAGGGGGGCTTACGGTGGTACTGTGAGCTAGCTGGTCTATAGGCCAACATATCCTGTGGGGGTGTCCGGAATCAGTCTAGGCACCAAGCAGTTAGTTTATGTTCTCCAACAAACACGCAGATCCTACGGATTAGTAGGAACTACACAATGCTTGAAGGTTGGTGCCAGGGTAGGGTCTTGTGGGGACGGATCTGGGCCGCTTTCCTTGACCAGTTCCTGGAATTGGGCTCAGATTTGCTTGAAAGTGACTGCAGTCCCGCTGTGCCATCTCTGCACTAATCATAAGGGGTGATATGCTTATATATCAGTAGATATATAGGGGTGCAGTACATAATTTGTATTAAAAACTTGCCAGGGCCCTTGCCTGGAGGCTACTGCATCTTGCACCACCCATTGCCCCTGCCAGCGCTTCAGTATCAGTTCCAGCACAACTAGTAACTATCACACTCCTACAAGAGTGACAATGGAGGTAAAAGCTACAGAAGAGCTAAGAGAAGCTTTGGACCAAGGGGGCAAGGCTGCTCTTATTATGCTAGACCTCTCAGCGGCCTTCGACACGGTCCACCATGACGTTCTGATGGACCGTCTGTCAACTTATGGGGTCCGAGGGAATGCCTGGAACCTTTTAAAGTCCTTCTTAACAGATAGAATTCAAACAGTCGACCTCGATAAAGTCCGCTCTAAGGGGCATATTCACAAGGACTTATCGCCGAGTTATTGCCACCTTAACGCATCAAAAGTGGAGATAGATTTAACGCTCCATTCACAAGCGTGTGCAAACTGCAGACATCGCAAGTATTCCCGCGATAACTGCCGCATATTTTACCCCCACAGGTGACACCACCAACTAACCCTAATGAGATGCAGAGTAGGCGTTCCCGTGCAAAAACACACGAAAACACCACTACACCACTTTCACAACGAACTGCCAGATCTGCGACGCAAACCAAAAACAGGCGATAAGCCGCGGTAGCAGCAGGGATTTAACACCTGCCTTCTGCTGGTGTTAAGCAGGACGACTACCTGCAGCACGAAAGGGAGCCCAGCCCAGAGCCACATCGGAAGACCCACAGATGCCATGGAGCCAATGATCATGCAGCTTGGAGACCCAAGAGGGCCACAACACCCACCGCCACCACTCCCAGGCCCCCCCCCCGGAACCCTCCTGGACAAACACATACCGTGCACGACACAAGAGCCACAAAAAGCGCATGATGTCGCACAATGACAAAAAGAAACATACATGTGTGTTCAGAAGAACGAGAAACAGTCACACATCATTGAAGTAACAACCAAAAACTTTATTGAAATACAACACAAAACACCAATGCGGAAGACTCCTGTCGGGTCCGTCCGGGACAATCTTGATGTCACAGCCTGGAAAATAAAGCACAAAATCAGAACGTGTGTCATGCGCACATCAAAGGAGCGAGACACAGAGAAACAGAGAATGAAAGAAAGGCAGAGAGAGAAAGAGAGAGAAGGAAAGGAAGGGAGAGAGAGAGAGAAGGAAAGAAAGGGAGAGAGAGAGAGAGAGAGAGAGAGAAGGAAAGGAAGGGAGAGAGAGAGAGAGAAGGAAAGGAAGGGAGAGAGAGAGAGAGAGGGAAAGGAAGGGAGAGAGAGAGAAAGAAGGGAGAGAGAGAGAGAGAGAGAGAAGGAAAGGAAGGGAGAGAGAGAGAGAAGGAAAGGAAGGGAGAGAGAGAGAAGGAAAGGAAGGGAGAGAGAGAGAGAGAGAGAGAGAGAGAGAGAGAGAGGGACACTGCCGCCCGCGCACCCAGGAACCACTGCTCACCTGCTGCCACCGGTGTGTCTCCAACCACGTGCCGGTATACACTGCAAGCCACCAGGTCTGCAATCTGTAATCGAGGCCAGAGTCAATCATGGCAGAGTCCATCTCACTGCACACGGCAACAACGCCTGTCTGTCCCTGCGCACACATGCAGCCGCACCCTACCCCCTCCTGCCGGCCAGCGCAGGCTGTCCGCACTTGCGCCCCCAGGCCCCACTGCTCACCTGCCGCCAATGGTGTGTCCACCAGTGGGCACACCACGTGCCCGTGCAAGCTCCAGGCTCCGGTCCCGCCACCATGGCATGCTCCACATCATGCGGACCCGCACCGCGGCCCAGCAGGTCCCACACATGACGCTGAGTCCTGAGGCATCAATGGCAGAGACCACATCAGTGCACACGTCATCATCGCAGGCTGCACACCCACTCAGCAATTTCTGTGCCACTAACCCTGAGCAACCCCAGTCAGCGCCACGTGGTGGTAGGCCCGTGACGGCCGCAAGGCTTCGGGTGCCACTAACCCTGTGCAACCCCAGTCAGCGCCACGTGGTGGTAGGCCCATGACGGCCGCAAGGCTTTGGGTGCCACTAATCCTGTGCAACCCCAGTCAGTGCCACGTGGTGGCAGGCCCGTGACGGCCGCATGGCTTCGGGTGCGACTAACCCTGTGCGCAACAACTCATGGGCCCTTTATGATTGAGAATCGTGGAACGTCCGTCATCCAGTCACCACCGGCAGTGGGGAATGTGACGTTGTCGGCCCCTTATATTGGCGGGGTCACATGGCCTGTGATGCCTGTGCCGGATGGGGGTGGTGTGTGTGCAAACCTGCCCTCAGGGAGTGGCCGTGACATGCTGACAACTAGACCAGTGACCTGCAGACCACTAGCGTGTAAACCTGCGACATGTAGCTATGAGGCCCCCCCCTCGGTTCAGTGACTGAATATCGAGGGACAGAAAATCGACTGTCCAGAATATCGATGCCAAAATATCGAGGGACAGAATATCGAGACCCTATCTACAAACAGGTAAGTACTAAAATATCGAGTACAAAATATCGATGTTTAAAATATAGTTAACTAAAATATCGAATTTTTTAAATGTATTAAAAATAATATAAAAGTAATTAAATAATAAACACAATTAAATAAAACATAGTTAAAATAATGTAAAAAAACTTAAAATGTAAAAATAATAAATGTAATGTAAAAAAACATATTAATTATTTTTTAACATATATATATTTACTTAATAATATTATAAAATAATTATTAATCTTAATTATAAAATATTTAAAACATTATTAAAAATATATTTACATATATATATAAATAAACATATATCAATATAAAAATAAATAATATATAATAATTTAAATAATTAAAGTAAATTTTTTTATGTTAATTAATAATTTACACTATATTAAATATAACAAAATTAAAAACGTTGCATAGCTAAGATAATAAAATTAATATTCACACTCCAACAACTGCAAAAGTAGGGAATTTGTTGGATAGCGGGTGGGTACAAATTACTATTTCCACTCAAGTGAGTGGAACAGTAGGAAAAGTGTTGGATAGCGGGAGGGTAAAAATTACTATTCCCACTCCAGCGAGTGGAACAGTAGGGAAAGTGTTGGATAGCGGGAGGGTAAAAATTACTATTCCCACTCCAGCGAGTGGAACAGTAGGGAAAGTGTTGGATAGCGGGAGGGTAAAAATTACTATTCCCACTCCAGCGAGTGGAACAGTAGGGAAAGTGTTGGATAGCGGGAGTCTAAAAATTACTATTCCCACTCCAGTGAGTGGAACAGTAGGGAAAGTGTTGGATAGCGGGAGGGTAAAAATTACTATTCCCACTCCAGTGAGTGCAACAGTAGGGAAAGTGTTGGGTAGCGTAGGGGAATAATTGAGTAGACCCACTCCTACAATATAATTAAAATTAATTAACAAATAATTAATTAATAAAAATATATTTACCTTCCAACATTTTCCCCTATAAACGTCACCTCCAATAGTGTAAAATATTAATGAATCAACATAATTAATTAACATTTAATTAATTAGCTAATTACAATTAACAATGAAATTAATAACCATCATATCTAAATTAATTAACACAATTAACACTATAAAATAACTTTGAATAAATATTTAAAAATTATTAAAATTTGAATTAAATTTAACTTAATTCCCACCCTACTCCCCTATCAACACTGAACACACTACTAAAAAAATGTACATAATTAACATATTAATAAATTAATTTTTAATAATTAATATGTAATTAATTACAAAAAAAATAAACAATTTACATAATTATCAATTAATTAAAAAAGATTATTCACTTTTTATATATTTAATAATAAATTAATTAACTTAATTAACAATAGTAATTATTAAACAATAAATTATTAATTAATAAATTATTAATTTTTATAATTTAAATTAAATTACTTCCCACCCTATTCCCCTATAAACCCACAACCCGCTACGGAACTAATATACGCAGAAATTATTAAACAATAGTTATTATAAAACACTAAATTATTACTTTACTTTACTTTATTTGAGTTTTATATAGCACTGGCTAGACCCGGAGGTATCAGAGCGCTTTACATAAGGATCCAACACAGATTACATCAGTTACAAGTTACATCAGTTACAGGAAAACATTTCAAGAGCATTGGGAGACGAAGTAAATGGAGATTAGAAAGGGGAAGGGGGTGGGGAGAAAGGAGTAGGAGGGAGAAAGGATGTAGATAGGATGGATGGAGAGACGAAGCCCAAAGTCCGGCCCAAAGTCCGGCTGGGTAGGTGACGGCCGAGGGGTAAGTCCACAGCCCATCTCCTCTATAGCTATCAGGTAGCTCCACCGGGCATCAGTCA
This sequence comes from Calotriton arnoldi, assembly GCA_963921515.1. Classification (NCBI taxonomy): domain Eukaryota; kingdom Metazoa; phylum Chordata; class Amphibia; order Caudata; family Salamandridae; genus Calotriton; species Calotriton arnoldi. Next base: position 360,271 of record CAWUFW010009314.1, read on the forward strand.
AGCGGCTAGGTCTCAATGAGAAAACAATTAGAGAGCAAAGAGGAGGGATAAATGGAGCGTAAAGGAGAGAGTGGGTGGAGTTAAGGGGTAGGAGGGAGAGTACGACGGAGAGACGAAATAGGGTCTTGTCCAGTGTCTGGCTGGGTAGGTGAGGGCCGAAGGGGTAGTCCGCAGCCCATCTCCTCTATAGCTATCAAGTAGCTCCACCAGGCATCGGCCAAAAAGCTAGGTCTCCACGGACAGAGGTACGTTCACAGATACGGTATCCTGAAGGGTAGGTCGGATGGGGGATGTGGTCGAGGTCTGGTCAAAGTCAGTTTTTTTCTCAGAGGAGTAGCACAACATGGTAGGGAACACTGTGACAGCCATCTTGGGGTCAGGCAAGGGATACTGACCTTGGAGTTAGTAACAGCCGGTTCACATTTTATTCTTTCACTCGAGGGGGGGGGTTTGTTGTGGGGGGGTTTGTTGTGCAAGGGCGTAGGTTTGGGAGTGCCTCGAAGACCCGGGAGCCCTACGCGGTGGTAATCAGGAATGGTCCTCGCCGCCATCTTGAGGTCAGGCACAGCCCAGAGAGAGCTTCTCGGTGAGCAAAAATGGTCAAAAACAGTAGTGGGTCAGAGTGGCTTAGCAGGCAGCTGAGCAACGAATCCCTCTGTACCTCTCGGGGGCAGCCCCTATTCAGCTGTGTGCACTGCAATCACTCGTCCAAACAGAACATTGCTAGTAGGGCCCTCTAGTCCATAAACTCACAAGATCCCGTGCCTGCGCACTGCCCCTGATTGTACTCAAGGCCCCATCTGGGTAGCTGCCCTAGTCTGCAGATAGTTAATTTGTGGAACGTTTCCGGTCACGCTAGGCTAAGGTTAATTCCTTGGGTGGCTCCTGCGTTATACTTAGATGGCGCCACCTTCGACCACAGCCGCCATCTTAGGGTCAGGCATTGATCTTTGATTGCCTCTCTCCTCTCCGGAGCGTGCTGCCAGCCGCAGGCCCGGAATCAACACATGGGCAGTCATCAGGGGGCCCGCCACTCCGGCATGCATCAGTCAAACATTCACTGCCAGGCAACAGCTCTCCCAGGCAGTAACTCTAGTCAGGGGCCTCCCTCACGGGTTCACGTCACCAGGTGAGTGTTAATTCCCCCTTACTTGGTTCCTGGTGGATTCCACTACATTCTCGCTCCTCTGGGCCCTCAAGTCGCTGCCACACACTACCTTCTCCAGTAGGGCGCCTCATGTCCCGGCGCTCGAAAACCTCCGTCAGTTGCGCCGCTCCTCCCGTGTCTCCACTTCTCTCCTCCGCTCAGTGCCAGCAGGAAAGGTCAAAACCTTGCATCGAGAAGCGGGCTTGGGGAGGGGGGTGGATGAGGCCGCTATCGGATGATTAAAGCGGCAACCGGTGACATCGCGGTCATCTTCTCTCGGCCTCCGGGTGTTTTTTTTTTTTTTTACAATTCCCCGGGTGCCATCTTAGGTTCGTTTCCGTGTGGGGTGACGCGGATCATATCTCGGTGAGGCGGGATCGTAGGGAGGCGGTTTAGTATTCAAAATGATCCGCCAGTGCTCCGATTGCAGAATTGACGAAAATTGGCGGGATTAGGACACTGCGAAACGCCGCTCTAGATGCCGGTGTGCGGGTTCATCACGGAGCTTCAACTCCGGGCGGCCATCATGGCCGAGGCTCCTCCTCCCCGAGGAGGAGGAGGAAAATTATTAATTTTTATAATGTCAATTAAATTACTTCCCACCCTATTCCCCTATAAACCCACAACCCGCTACGGAACTAATATACACAAAAATTATTAAACAATAGTAATTATTAAACACTAAGGGGCTCATTACGATGGCGGGCGGAAGCACAACCGCCGTGCTGGCGGATGCAAAAACCACCAGTTACCGCCGGCACGCAGCAGTCCACACGCCCGCCCAATTACGATGCGAAAAGTAGGCCAAACACCGCCGGCAAGCCAGCAACACCGTCCGCCATCAAAGTGCGTCCGCACACGTAGCGGCGCAGCTCAACTGACACACACCGTCCGACGAAACACGTCCCGCCCGGCGCATAAATTACGATGCCGCAAACAAACGGCTCCCACGGCCAAGAGATACCGTACGACAAACCGAAGCGGTAACACGGACGCCGAGCACGGACAACGAAGAAGCGGCTCCCCCGAGCATGAATCCAGCACTGCAGGCCCTCCCCATGCTCCTGCTGATGCACCACCAAGGACGCAACGTACCGCGGAGACGCAGGTAGGCACACACACAACAAGTGCACGCAAACAGCGCACACAGTGCAAGGGCGGAAAAAGCGGACAACCCCCCACCAGCGCGTGTACACTACACATCCACCATTGCATCCACATATGACACACAGGCCAAATCGTAACATCGCGTAACACATGTGTACACACCACCTGGGACTAGGAACCAACAACCCCGTCACGGCCCCAAAGCGGCGATGACGCCGCCACACATGCGCACAACGCAGAGGCCAACCGCAGCGCCATGCATGCGTCGCACACAGACACAGGGACACAACCAAGCAGCACACACATCAGCCCCACCCCGAACGCACATGACACGTGACAGGCCTGCCACAGACATGTCCCCAACGCCCAATTCACGGACAACACCCAACGCCACACAACCGACGCACACATGTCAGTGAAGACACGCAACAGCAGGACACACCCCAGTGTAACAAACATGGCGTAGCACACAGCGGCGGCAACACCAACTAGGAGAAGCAGGGCCCCTTCGGGAAGAGGAACGCCAGTACCACACTGAAACACCCATACCACCCTGCACATATGAACAAGACATATAAAACGGAACACCAAAGAGCCCGGGGACCGACAACAGGTGGCCCAAGAATAACATTCACACACAAGGCCCAACGCAGAGCGGAAAGGCAGCCTGCCGCCCACACAAGGGAGAGCAGACAGCACTGAATGACCTTCCATTCCAACTCCGAAACCACAGCCCTACGACAGAAGCCGGTGAATACAGCCATTGTCCAAGAATAGACCAACACAGGCTTGCCGAGGAGACCGACCACAGGGCAGATAGCGCATATCACAGAAGCACACAACGGACGGGGAAGAAAGAAGAAAACACTCCCCCATGTCGGCCACATGCAAGTTAATTGGAAGGAGTCACACATCACTGACCTTGAACTGTCTGAGAAGCATGTGGGAAGAGGGCCCGTGTCCTCCAAACAAGCCAACAGAACACAAGTCCTGTCTCCCTACGACTACACAGAGCTCACAGCAACCTCGGAGCGTGCACATTGCAGACTGCACACACAGCCGGAGCACGCCACCACAACGCACCGCTGCGAAATGGCAACCGCAACACACCTACCCAACTACGCCGAACAGCTCAAGCTGTACAAAACCAACCTGTTTCATATATTGGGATGCGATCTCCTGTCCCTGCTGAACGTAAGTTACCGACTGACTTACCGCATCACATTGTTCAGCTGCGTCATGCCCGTCTTCTACTGTCGGAGGTGTCCCTACCAGCATCCCGTGGAGATATGCCTCTCCAACCCGGCATGTCTGAAGGCGGACCTGCTACCACTACTCCTCCCTCTGGACGCACACGACAGGGCCTGCTCTGCCTATGGGGGCATGGCGTATGTGGCCAACATCGCACCCGCACTGAAATGGGACCACTGTGCCTCCACACGACGGATCATCGAGAACAGCTACATCGAATGTCACCCAGCATGCCCCATCATGGTCCTCCAAGGGACAACTTACGAACAACACCTTGACAGCCACCATCCGCTACATTGGCTGGCAAACATGTACACCACCAATGACATGGAAGCCCTGCTGGACGGCATCGCATACCTGACAACCTGTAAATTCGTCGGACCACAACGCAGGTTCCCCGATTGACCTATGATGTCCAACCCCGCACCCATGCTTAGCTTCCGCACGGACTGCCCAGTCACCACCACAACAGCCATACCAAACGACCGGCAACTGTAACCACACCATCAACGACATCGCCATGACATCGGATATGACCGGGACATGCACACTGTTCCCCATCACATCCAGGAACACCGCATGCATCGTGGGAGGCAGTGGCATGGGCTCTGTGTATCGCACCCACATGGACGGAATTGCACGAACAACCAGGACACGACATGGATCCAGCGCACATGGACACACACACCGCTCAGTGGACATGAATAGGTCGCCTGGAGTCTGTGGGTGCTGCACCCCTCCCACCCCCGCCCCGGGAATCCCATACCAGGACCTTTGCATGGACGACAAGTGCATACAACAACAACACGACCCCAGTGACTGTGACATGTCCAGTAACCACCACAGTGCAACAACAAGTGGCACGCCGCTGCATGCACGCAAGCACATGCCCTGATGTCATCTCACATGCACGCGTGCATGAGGAACAACCGCAGCAAACCTGTCACATGGAACTGAGATGGACTGTGCCCATGATGCCAAGCGGTCTGGTAGGCTACATGTATACCGTCTGTGTCAAAGTCCGCAGCTCCGCAGCTATACGTAAATGTACATTAGCACAGCCTTGGCCAAGCAGATGTCACTCTGAAGCCCACATCCCACATGCAACAGCCAATCACATGTAACCCCACACCCTATCCCATTTGCAATCATGCTCAGTATATCCTCAACATGTATTCCGCTGCCAGTAGTGTCCACTATACTGCATCACAGAGGACAGAAGACTCAATATAATGTTTGAAACCAAAACTGTCTCCGCTGACTCATTTCACAAGTACGAATGAGAGAGGATGAGAGTATGTGAAGTACACGGCAGTCGTGACATGACCATGTAGTCCACTGGTATTGGATGTCAACGCAAATGAGTAGCACAACTGTGGAAGACACACATGTGTCGTGTGAAGTCGTATGGACGCAGTGCTCAGGTGGGTGGGTGTGACGGGTAGATGCGCACATGCCAAGTTGGAGCACGCCGTGTTGGGAGGGGTCATGAACAGTACACCACCGCTTCCCTGGGCATTGTGAGAGGACACCTGTCGGGGGGAGTGAACACGTGTGTGCACAGCAGCCGGGCACACGTACAAAGCGGTACCAGACGCACCTCAGCCCACCCTCTGTGGACAAGCTGGATCCTGTTGTGCGCCCGCCATGTCCCTTGACAAGGCACACACAGCCCCAGTCGACCAGGTGTAACCCCAACATAGTCAATCCGCACAGGCGATACAGGGCACGGGATGGCAGTGGAGCATGGTGTGTGAGAGGTCTCCTCGCGCTCCTCCTGGTCATATCACGCAGGCAATAGAACCTCAACGTCTAGCATGGCACAAGTCAAATGGAAGTGTAGGGGGACGCACCACAGCACGAGCAGCACTGACGTCACGGGAGGTGGCTCGCACCATCCCATCCATTGCCCATCATACCAACCACGCCACATGCCATTGCGACTAAGTGCAAGCGCGTGCGCCACCACCCCGAGCCCTCCCCAGAGAGGCCAAAGAGTGAATGTGTGGGCCATCAGCCACAGACGGACGCGGCCTGGCCGCAAGGGCAGCCACAGCCACTGGGTGTCGCAGGTGGCGGATCCGGAAGGCGAAGACTGTGATGCATAGTCCATGCAGGCCGGGTCTCCATTTGGGGCACCACGCAGGTGGACGGCGTCCCGCCACACATCATACCCTGAGACAGCCCACTCGTGCAACTGGACCCACACATACACTCCTTGCCCTCTCTGGTGCGAGCTTGGGGCTGCCTGTGCAAGCGCTAGCCTCGCAGGTGAGCATGCATATTGGGGGAGCGAGGGGAGGACATGAGGGCTGGGGCGAAGATGACTGTATCACTGTCAGTTAGTACAAGGGATGACCCAGATGTGGAAAGGAAGAGACGTGTCCCGTGTGTACTGCAACTAGTCGCCAATCCAACTACCCCCCATGTCCGGAATGTAAGCCCGCACCTAGGCCCGCCCATCCGCCACATCGAACATACCACCAGCACGACAACCTTCCCATTCGAAACACTGACTGGGGGTGGCGACCAGTGAACAATCATGTGTAGCCTACCCACGCGTACATGTGGGCCCTCCATGATCCATGTCACCTGCGGCAAAGTCATGACATGCGCAATGAGGGAAGTGAGGAGAGCTGTCCGCCCCACGCGCAGAAGGTGCATCAGCTCCACAGACCCAGCAGCGAGTCCAGCAGGGGTCACATGTGCAGGGGCAGCTGTGCCTGGTGTGAAGGCACATGCATATAGACAGCACATCGACCAATGTGTAGTCTGCCCACATCTACAGTCCATCATCATGCGGACATAGGAATTGAACACAGGGCAACACATCTTCAGTTGGTGCACCCACCGTGACCAACAATGCGCAATCATCGACGTACCCGCCCTGTGCATGGCCCCCCACCCAACGGAGGCAGATCCAGTGCCACCATCCCACACACACAAGCCTTCCACGGAACATGCTGTGGCCAATGGTCAGTACAGAGTCAGCGCCCATCTGGTGGATCCTGAACAGGAGACACATGCACACACATGCCAGCTCCCACTATGTACGTCTGCCACCTGGCACGTGCAATGTAACCTCTCACCTGTGACGTGTGACTGCAAGCACACAGCCGTCTTGGCATGGGGCTGTCAATGTGGACACCTGTCAATGTTTCGGGAGGTGTGATCCGTACAGTGCTGTACATAGGGTGCAGTGCTGACACCTACTACTGTCTCATATCCCCTCGTGCCACAGGTCCCACTTGTTTTGGCCGCTCAGCCTGTGCCCACATCGTCGTCGTCGTGTGCCATACTCATCCAGCCGCGGAAGCAGTTCCATGCTCAGCAGACATTCATGTTGCCGTGGCGTTGCCGCTTGACGGATATGCAGTCAGTCCCCATCAGCACGCCCCGCAAGTCATTGGGGCCTAGATCCCCATGTGCATGCACATGGCAGTGGTTTGTATCACTAGCCATTGCCATTGTTGGGAGACCTGTATAAGTGTATTGTGGCCGTGCCGTCCCAGCTTGACAGCTGGGCTGTGGCTCATGTGCTTGCTCAGTCATGTCAGTGATGTGTATGCGAAATTGCTATGTGTCGTGTTGCTTTGACATGTGTCCTCTGCCATTGTCCCTAGGCGGAGACCGAACATTGACCGCCCATACCAATTGCTGGCGGACATGGACGATACAGAGGTTATTAGGAAGTTTCGGCTGGACAGGCCAACCCTGCATCGACTGTGTGCCATGTTAGAACCCCATCTCCGTCCCCGCAGGGTGTATCCGACTGCTGTCACCCCCACGGCTAAGGTGATGGCCGCCATGCATTTCTTCGCCACTGGGTCATTCCAGCACACAGTGGGCATTGGAGGAGGGATGTCCCAGCCCATGTTCAGCAAGGTGCTGAGGGATGTACTGGCAGCCATGATGCTGTACCGAAACAGGTACATCCGCTTCCCCAGGGCTCGTGAATTGGCGGCAGTGAAGGGTGCATTCTATGCCCTTGGCAGAATCCCACACGTCGTTGGAGCCATTGACTGCACACATGTCGGCCTTGTTCCACCACAGGCCACTGAGCACCTGTACCGCAACAGGAAGCACACGCACTCCCTGAATGTGCAAGTGGTGTGCCTTGCGGACATGGTGATCACCCACGTGTGTGCAAAGTTCCCAGGCTCGGCCCATGACGCACACATAATGCGCAACAGCATCTTGCCACGACTGATGTCCAATATGCAACAGGATCGTTGCTGTATTGTCGGTGAGTATGTGGAGTGGTGTAGCGTGCTGGTTGTGCGATGCTGTCCCCTGTCCAGTTGGAATAGCAACGGTTCTCTGTGTCCCTCACACCCAGGTGACTCTGCGTACCCGAATGGGGCATGGCTGCTCAGTCCATTGTGGAATCCTCGCACCCCAGCAGACGATCGCTACAATGAGGCACATGGGAGGACCAGACGTGTGGTCGAGCGTACCTTTGGCCTCCTCAAGTCCAGGTTCAGGTGCCTGGACCGCACCGGGGGTGCGCTGGCGTACTCCCCACAGAAGGTGTGCCGGATAGTGGTGGCGTGCTGCATGCTGCACAATCTGGCCATTCGGAAGCAGATCCCCCTCATCGTGGATGACGGAGATCAACCAGGGCCCCAGCCCGCAGACCAGGACAGCTCGAGTGAGGAGGACAGCTGAGAGGAGGAAGCTGGTAATGTGCGGCAGCAGCTCATCGCCCGCTACTTCACTTGACGGTGAGTGTCCATGTACGACGGCTGATGTGGCTGTATCTGTGCAGGTGTGTGTGTGCTGTGTCAGGGTGGCCGTTTGTTCACTGCGTGCTGTGTGTCAACGCTCCATGGCCAGGGTAGTATGCCACTGTTGGTGGCTGTGGCATTGTGCCCTATTGCTCTGTGCGATGTGTGTACATTGCTTGTAGTTGTTGACATGTACTGTGTGATGGGTGTGTGACACACTCATTGAATGTGCTCCTGTTCTGTCTCCCACCCCTAGGTCCCTACAGGCCCTCCGGATTCCATTGCCATGCCACGCATCAGGTGCCTTTCCGCCCAAGGTGGCCGTTGTATTCCGTACAAATAAAACACAGGGCACAAACAGCAGTTAGTGTAAAAGGTGCATTTATTTCAAACTGTGACATGTGATTGTGTGTAAGGTGATGACAAAAGTGGTGCATGCAGTGACAATGAGCTGTCGGTCATGGCTGCGTGATGCTCAGGGTGTACCCACTGGTTCTATGTCCATAGTCCAACACACACATGCCATCCAGATGGCTGTGTGGAGTGGGATCGTAGTCCAAGTCAATGCAGTGGCTGGTCAAGGAAGGCTGGCGGAAGGCTGGCTGGCTGCCTCACTTGCGTTTGGAGCATGCGAAGTCCTCCCGGGAGATCTGTTTCCACTTCGGACGGCCCCTTCCACGTTTGCGAGGGGGGGTGCCTGCTTGCGACATGCTGGTGGTTGAGGTGTGCTCACTGGCTGTGGACGCAGGGGAACTGGACACTGCTGCTCGACCCTGCGCCCCGGCAGGTTGTGGCGGAGGGGGAGCTGCTGTCCCTGGCTGTGACCTCACCGCCACCACCAGCTGGCCCATGAGGTCCACGAGTTGGCCCATACGGGCGTCCATGGACCTCAGCACCCCCAGCACCTCACGCGTGTCTGAAGCAGACCGGACCCATTGTCCTTGGGCCTCTTCATAGGCCCCAAGGACTCTGGCCATTTGAGGCAGGGCATGGCTCCCAGGGGAGGCTGGCGTTTCCCTGACCCTGCTCCTCCTACCGGCCTGCCCACTAGCCACATTGCTCACCACGGTCCTCGCTGTGGCTCCCAGGGTGGATCCAGTCGGCCGGGCCACCACCTGCGCTGGGGCTGGTGCCAGCGAAGACGTGGTGGTGGTGGCGGCGGTGGTGGTCGGTGCGGCGATGGTGGCGGTTGCGGCAGTGGTAGTGGCCGCAATGACCGTGGGTGTGGCCGCAACGACAGTGGCAGCAGGGGGCTGGGAATGTTCAGCAGCCCTGGATGATGGGTTGGTGGGTAGGAGGGGTCCTGGGGAGCGGCTGGGCCCTGCCACACCAGATGGGCCTGCTTGGTGGTCCGTGTCCGAAGAGGAGGACAGATCCTCCAGATCCGTGTGTCCTCGTTGGGGGCTTGTAGGCTGGCTGTGCTGGCTGCTGGCTCCATCCCCAGCATCCAGCAGTTCGTCACCTGTGGAGAGAATGAGATTTGTTATTGTGTTGCACCTGGCGAAGTATGTATTTGTCGTCTGACATTAACAGTTCGTGCAATCTCGTACATGGGTTTCCCGGAGGCGTGTGTGTGGCTGTAGCATTTGTAGTTGTGTGTGCTTGGCAATGGGACTGTGTGCTGTGCACATGTGGCATGGGACGGATTGGCCATGCCGATGGGTGTGTTGCTGTGCCCCTACTTATTGTGACTCTGGTGTATGCGGGCTCCTGGCCCATCCTGGGTCTGGTTTGTACTTTGCTTTTGGTGTTCAGATGGGACGCTTAGGAACGCATATGGCAACATGGGGGCCATGCCCCAGATTCGCATTTGGGAGGGAATATGCTTTTGGGGTTCAAATGGAACGCTTAGGAACGCATATGGCAACATGGGGGCCATGCCCCAGATTCGCATTTGGGAGGGAATATGCTTTTGGGGTTCAAATGGAACGCTTAGGAACGCATATGGCAACATGGGGGCCATGCCCCAGATTCGCATTTGGGAGGGAATATGCTTTTGGGGTTCAAATGGAACGCTTAGGAACGCATATGGCAACATGGGGGCCATGCCCCAGATTCGCATTTGGGAGGGAATATGCTTTTGGGGTTCAAATGGAACGCTTAGGAACGCATATGGCAACATGGGGGCCATGCCCCAGATTCGCATTTGGGAGGGAATATGCTTTTGGGGTACATGCTGTGAGCCATGGGTGCCGAACGTGACATGTGTTGTGGCAGCATGACAGTGCATGGTTTGAGGTGTGTGCATGCTTGACATGGCCTGCATATTTGCTGTCTGTTGTGATTACTGGACATGGCATTGGACGCATAGTTATGAGTGTGTGATGGTTGTGTGCCAGCCAACGTATTGCAGTTGTCCCATCTCCTTGGTGTGCGTGCTGCCCTGTGCCATGTGCATCACTGCAGTGCTCGGGGGGGTGGCCCATGTTGTGTGTTGTTGCTCACAGTGTGTTGTGCGCTTCATTGACTTCTGGCACATGGTTGGTCATGGGCATGTATCTTAGCGTGACTGCTGTATGTGTGGCAGCTGTGCGGATGACATGCCTTTCATGAGACTGGGGCTGACGGATGGGATGGATGGTATGTTGTATGTGCATGGTGTGTCTGTGTGTTTGATGGGTTCAGTGGTGTTCGTGTGCATTTATGTTGTTCCGCTCTGTTGCGTCTGTTGTTTGTCTTACATAGGCGTAGTTGTGGGGTGTGTGGTTGACAGGCAGTAGGGGCTACATGGACAGGACTTCAATGGTGTTTCAGTTGTGTGTGATGAGTTGCACAGTGGCTGCCGTGTGGTACTATATTCAGTGTGGCTTGTGCATGCAGACGTGGCTCCTTGGGTGTTGCTATGTCTGTGATGGGTCATGTGGGGTGTGAGTCTGTTGTTCATGTCCGTGTGCACATTGTTCACTTGTTCGTGACGGTGGGCGGTGCTGCGTGTTCGTCTGCTACGTGACATGTCCCATGTGTTGGTCGTGTTCTGGTCCTCATGCCTCCAGTAATCCAGCCCTGTCCAGTTTCCCACCTGCAAGTTGTTCGTGCGTGCACTGTACTGGATGCCACATGGCTCTAAGCGGGGGTGCTCCATGTTGCAGGTCTGTGGGGGTGGGGGGGTGTTGTGGGTCGTGGGGGTGGCTGGACACCCACTGACACCGATTGCTGTGGACCGTGATGTCTGCCTTTCGGCTGTCGTTGTGCACTGCGGTGGCTGACACGTGGCTGTGGGGTGTGGGGGATGCTCCTCCTTGCTGTGCTGTGGGACTAGGGGCCTGGTGTGTGTTGTACTTGGGCTGTCCACCATCCCACCCACTGCACTTTGTGTTCCTGCCACTTACCTGTTACTTGTCGGTTAGTGCAGCTGTGGCGGACACATGGGTGTGGTGGGTGCTCGTTGTGGCGCTTCTGGCATATTTGGGGACCTGTTGGTGGTTACGTGGCTGGCTGAGTGTACACATGTCCCCACGTATCTTACAGTTGTTCGGTTTGGGCTGTGTGTGGTGGTGTCTGTTACATGTGTGTGTGATGTGTTGTGTATTGTGTGCTGGACATGGGGGTGTTTGTCCCTGGGAGCTGTGGCATGGTGGTAGTGCATGTGAGTACATAGCGGTGTGCTGGTATACATTAGTTTGTACTTACCAGCCTCCACTCCCCTGCTAATCCGGCGAGGATCTCCGGATGTATTATGACTCGCACCTTCTCCTCCCACGCTTTGAAGGTCTTGAAGAGCGCGGGATTCCCTCCGCCAGTGACGGCAGCCAGCTCTCTGTTTTTGCCCTCCTTCTTCTTGACCAGGCTCTTGACGTCATTCCAACGTTTGTTTATTTCTCCTCTGTTCCTGGGCAGGGTCCCGACTGCATTGACCTGGTCTACGATCCGGTTCCACATTCTGTTTCTGGTGGCTAGTGGTGTGTGCTGGACCATGTTCCCATAGATTTGTGGGTACACCTTGATGATCTCGTCGACCATGACCGTCAGCTCAATGGGCGTGAACTTGGGCATTCTTTGTGGTGCCATGGTGTTTGTGGTGCTGGTGCGGTGTGTGTTGTGTAATGTGCAGGGGGTTTGTGGTGCAGGTGTTTGGTGGTGGTGGTGGTGGTGGTGGTGGTTGTGATGTGTGCGTTTCTGTGGTGTGCTGCTGTCCTTGCTGTGTCACTGTGTCCTCTCCTCTCTGGTTTGCAATGTTGCAAGGGGTTGTGGTCTGTGGGAGTGCTGCTTTTGTACTTACCTATGTGGGTGTGTCCTCATGGTCTGTTGTTTTCAGGTGTGTTGTGTCTGGGGTTCTGGCCTTTGTAGTTTTTGTTTGTCCGGGGGTGTTTTCGGGATGTGTACTGTGCTTGTGTATTTGTGCGTGCCTTGCTGTGTGGACTTGTTGGCCATGTTGTGTGCTATTGGTTTTGTGAGCGGATGGTTTCTGTGCAGGTACGTGGGCGCCATGGCTTCTGCCGTGTCGATTCTCATCGGCGTTGTTTGCGCTGGCGGGCGGTATATTTGTAGTTTTCCCGCGCTCATGGCGGTGCGATCGTAATTTCACGTGCGGTGTGTCGGCCGTGAGGGCGGGCGGTTTTGTGTTGTCGTGCGTGTTTCCGTCCGTGGCGGGCGGTTTGACTCCGACTCGGACGTTGGCGGGCGGTATTTTGTGTGATTTTTCCGCCGATGGCGGATTTCGGTTTGTGTAATCGTAATGGCGTGGTCGGTGTTCAGACGGTGTGTGCGGGCGGATTTTTGCCGCTTCCATGCCTGGCGGATTTTTTACGCCGGGTATCGTAATGGGCCCCTAAATTATTAATTAATAAATTATTAATTTTTATAATGTAAATTAAATTACTTCCCACCCTATTCCCCTATAAACCCACAAACCGCTACGGAACTAATATACGCAAAAATTAATTCACATAAAATCCATTACCTTAAAAAAATTGTAACATACATTAAAAAAAATTATATATTTTTAACACATATAGTAACATTTAAAACAATAAAAAAAAATTTGATATAATAAAATTCGATATAATGACATTCGATATTACTTATCTATATGTCGATATTTTTTCCAACTATATTATGTCTTTTCTATATTCTGTCCTCTCGATATTTTGTCCTTTCGATATTAAAAATTCGATATTAGGGGGCCTATTAGGATGGCGGGAGGACTTTCGTCCGCCCGCCACCCTAGCGGTGCTGGGACCGGCCGCCGCCACCTTGGCGGTGGCATCCTCCATTCCCAGCATTGTGGCGGGCGGTGCACACAGCACCGCCCGCCACAATGCTGGGAATGCACTGTGTGCATTGTCATGCACAAGGTGACAGGCACCGCGCGGTGTCTGCCACCTTGTCTATGACAATGTAGGGGGGTACCATAGGTAACCCCCATGTGCACCCCCCACCCCCCCAATACCCTGGGGGCCCGCAATGGGCCCCCAACAGCAAACTCCGCATGCCTTTTCGTGGCGGCATCGCCACCAGGGAAAGGCTGCTTCCCGCACCCATGCTAATATGGATGGCGGTGTCTAGCAGACACCGCCACCATATGTAGCCCCTTTTCCGCCCGGTCGAGTGGTCGACCGGCGGAAAACCGGCGGACGGTCTCTCCGTCCGCCGGGGTCCCCCCCGCCATACTAATATGGCGGGGGGAAAATGGGTGGCGGGCATAGGGAAATGTAGGGCGGATCGCCACCACCATGTGGGCGGTGGCGATCCGCCCTACATCGTAATGACCCCCTTAGTCTCTACACCCCCCCTCGGAGCGTAAGCGGAGTGATATGGCCTGGCGTACGCCGGACCAGCGCAGGGCTTGCAACAATGACTCGGGGGCTCTGGGAGTGGTTCAGTCCATGTCCGGACAAGGAAGTGACTAATGCGTGTGTCCCTGTTGTAGTGTCTACGGCACCCAGAACGCAATCGGCAATGTAGCACACTGTGACTGGAATCCCACTAGATGGAGCATCATTGACGTTAGGGGGAATCACTGTCCCTACATTCATCCACACATTCATACATGAATGATGAAAGACATGACACAGCAGTGCGTTTCTGAATGTTTAATGCACATCCAGAGGAGTTTTGCAGCTGGAGCAGTACAGGGTCATGCCAACCCCACTTCACAATATGGGCCCGTGGAGGGCCAGCCAGAGTCCATCGGGGAATGACAAGTACAGTGGAAGAGGAAGGGTACAGTCCGCAGTCTGGTCGCCGTGTCATTGGTCACCAAACAGGATATGGCAGTCCATGTCGCGGTCCAAGGTGAGTGCAGCAGAGTGTATCGGGGGTCAGTGGAAGGTCATGGGGCTATGTGTGGCACCAAGCAGCAACAGGCCAGGTGGCGGAAATGAATGCTAGTGCCTCCTTCTGATCTCAATCCCATCCACGTCCTTGTCCTCGGATGTGTGCTCTGCCCCACCTGTGGGTGGTGCAGCTCCGGCTGCGGCACTGTGTGCCACTGACACATCAGGTGCTGGAGTGGAAATGCCTGCCACACTGTGAGGCACTGACACACCAGGGGGCGGAGATGTGGATGGTGTAGGAGCAGCAGCATTCATCTGCACCACGCCTTGTGGCAGATGCCATGATGAGAATATGCAGGGCATGGTAGATCCCAGCTACATTTTGCTGATGTGCAGCGGTGGCTGCCATCCTTTCCGCCTCCATCCGCACCATGTCCTCCATGAGCCTCTGCATGTGTGCCAGCTCACGGCTGAGATCGCTGGAGCCACTCTGAGCGGACAGGTGTTCTTGTCTCCGAGTCATGTCTCCAGCGATGTCAGCCAAGGCTCGTTGGAGACCATGGAGCGGCCTGTGGGTGTCCGTTAGGGACTGGAGGTGATCCCTGATGGGACTTAGACACCCATGGATGGCGTCAAGTTTGGTAGCCATGAGGTCGAACCCCATCCGCACCTGCTCAGCCATCTCCCTCTGGCCCTCCAACACACGGCGTTGGAAGGCCATGTGTTGTTCGTGGGGGTCTTGGGAGACAGCCGGGGTTGTGGGTGCCTCCTGCTGGGTGGTTTGTGGAGTGGGTGGGGTCTCCTCGATGCAGCTGGGCTGCCCTGATCCTGGAGGTGAGTTGCGGATGATGTCAATGATGTCTTGGAGGGCTTGGGTGTCGATGCTGGGGGTGTCGTCCTCGTCATCAGTGAAGAGTGGCTGGGACTGCTCTGCAGGAGGTGTTGATGGTGCCTCTGCAATGTGAAGGGGAGATGCTGTATTACAATGTGTCCACATGTATGTAGCCGCATGGTACATGTTCACATTCAGACAGCATGGCATTGTACATTGTGACAGTCTGTAGATCAGGGCCATGTTCCAGAGTCATTGTGGGTGTGCACTGTGCTCTGCTTGATTGTGCATGTGTGCCATTGTGGCCATCTCCCCCGTCCCCCCAGTACCTGGTGGTTACTCACCCTGTTGCTGTTGTGTTGTGTCATGTCGAGCAGTGTCCGGTCCCCCGACTCCTGCCACAGTCTCCACACTGATGACTGTCGACACCAGCTCCTCCATGTCATCCAGCTCCAGCTGTGGCACTGGGCTCCCACCTC
Organism: Calotriton arnoldi; assembly: GCA_963921515.1. Classification (NCBI taxonomy): domain Eukaryota; kingdom Metazoa; phylum Chordata; class Amphibia; order Caudata; family Salamandridae; genus Calotriton; species Calotriton arnoldi. Next base: position 376,029 of record CAWUFW010009314.1, read on the forward strand.
CAGTCTGCATTGCTGCCTTCTGGTTGCCTGCGAGTTTCTCCTTGGTTTTGCGCTTGATGTCAATCCATCGCCTCTTGACCTTGTCCATTTACCTCTTGTGCTCTCCGACGGCATTCACCTTGTCCACGATGGACCGCCATATTCCATTTTTGGTGCCCAATGACACGTTGGAGGTGACGAACAGTTCTTGATGGTGTTCCATCACCTCCGTGACCAGGATCCTATTCTCCTGCGGACCGAACGGCCTCTTCCTCTTCTTCTTGTCCTTGCCCTTCCCTGTCCCCGAGGTCCCAGGCTGGGCGTCAGGGGTGCTTGTGGGGTTCCGCTCGTCCTCTGCGCCTGCTCCGGATGCCTCCATGGTGCTTCGTGTTGGTTATTTTGTGTTTGTGTGTTTTTTCTACTTTTGTAGTGATTTGCCCGCCTGCTGTGTGTGTATTGCAGGCCTGCCGCTGCTTATCGCTGATTTCCTCATCGCGGTTTGGCCCATCGCATGTTTTTTTGCGTTGGGGGTTGTGTTTTTATCACCATCGCGGTTGTTGTATCGCGGACATTGTCTGCGTTTTCGGGAGACTATCGCATGGTACCGCCGTGTTGTGAATTCCACGTTAACACGGGGTTATTTTCCCGCGATAGACTGCGATGTGTGAAGTTGCGTTAACATTTTTTGGAGATGTTTAGCGCACGTTCTTGTGAATATACCCCTAAACCTTTTTCCCTACCTTGTGGAGTACCACAGGGCTCCTCCCTTAGTCCTATCCTTTTTAATGTTTATCTGGCACCTTTGGCAGCAGCGGTGATTAGATCCTTTGGATTTCAGCTAACATCATTCGCCGATGACACCCAAATAGGTGTCACTACGCCCTGGACAGGAGGCAGAGAAAGGGAAAAGGTTCCATGATTTTTTTTTTTTTTTTTAATTCTTTTTATTGAATTTTTGCATTTATATAACAAACATTGGTAGCATCATTGCAAGCAGTGTGTGGTACTTTTTAGACTTTTCTTCATATTTTACATAACATAGTTGCTCTTATGCAGAAGGTCTCAAGGCTCATCACTGTGTCAGCAGAAGTACATGAGGCGTCTACAATGACTACCGTCTAGCGCATACGGTCACATTCTCAGCACACCTAGACATCACCTCCCTTCCAAGTTTTGCCGTGCAAATATGATAAGATAACCCATAACATCATGTAGCCCACATAGCTCTGCTCCCCATCTGGTGGTAGATTTGACTCTGATTTCTAGCGTTCCTCAAGCATGTTAGGGCGTAGGTGTTTCTGTGCTAGCCTGCGGCGTGTCACGTGGGTGCGCCAGTAGGTAACATGTCAGGGGGGCCCAAATGTCCCTGGGCCGAGATGCGTTCGGCAGCAATTCAGCGTATGCAGTGAGCCTCTCTTGGCAGTTCACTAGGTCGTCAATCCACTCCTTAAATTTGGGCGCCCGCCCTCTTCCCCAGCGACAGGCCACCCGCCTTTTAGCCATAAGTAATGCTAGGGCTACATATCTGCGGTGCGCTGCTTGTAGTGGTTTAACATAGCCAAGCAGGGCTATCAATGGGCTAGGTTCCACGCGTGTATTTATCATCAATGACAAGGCATAAAAGACTTGCCCCCAATATTCATTCACCCTCGGGCATTCCCACGCCAGATGTAGAAAACCCGCTCCAGGAGCATGACATCTGTCACACCTGTCCGAGTCTCTTAGATGGTATCTGTGCAGCCTGGCTGGGGTGTAATACATTCTGTGTAGGAACTTATAATGTATAATGCGGAGTCTGCTACTGGCCGAAACCTGTTCTGTTTGTAGGCAGCTATACTCCCAATGATCGTCTGTCAGGTCGTATCCCAGTTCCTCACCCCAGCGGGTCCTAGATGCGGTAGCTGGTAATTCCCTCTGGATGTGCACTGTGCGATAAATCAGGGAGACAAGACGTTTAGCCGTCGTGTTCTTTAGTATCGACTGTAGTGGCGTTAAAAACTGTGGTTCAGCGGGAAAGTCCGGGGTAAGAGACCGGATTCCCTGCCTAGCTAAGACGAATATAGAGAAAAAGGTCAAGCGGGGTGTGCTGCAGTCCCTGCAATATTTGTTCGGCAGTACGAAAGTGGCCATCCTGGTATAAAAAGTCCCCCCAGGTGCGTATATGGGTGCGCTCTCTAAATTTATGAAATACTGCTTCTTGCAGAAGGGGCATGCTCGGATGATAAGTGAGAGGTAATAAGGGAGAGTACAAGAAGGTGGAGTTCAGCATGCGTCCTATGCGTTGCCAAGCTGCTATCGTACATGTGAGTGTAGTCGGCATTTTGTCTCTGGGGCTGGTTAGTTCGTATAGTGCGCCGTCAATGGGAATGGGGTGTGCTAGCCAGTGTTCCGCCGCGACCTGCGGCATATATCGGGGCTGTGGCACCCAGTACCAGGCATAATGGGCCTGCGCGCTATTATAGTAGAGTTCAAAATTTGGTATCCCAAACCCTCCTTGTGAATACGGCCGGATAAGGACGTCCCATTGCAGTCTCAGCTGTTTACCTCCCCACACAAGTCGTGTTAGTTCTGACCATAGTGTCTTAAAGAAGAAAGTCCCTGGGTAATACGGGATATTTAAAAAAAGATATAGTAATTGGGGAAGTACTACCATTTTAATTAACGCTGCCCTTCCCGCCATGGATAGGGGTAAAGCAATCCAGCGGGTAACCCCTTCAGCTATGCGGGTTATAGCAGCACCATAATTCAACCTCATTAGTTCCTCTCTATCCCTAGTAACACGAATTCCTAAGTAACGTACTTCCTCATCACACCACTCCAAGGGGTAATCCAGCGGGAAACGGGTTGTTGCAGTCGTTAGTGGGAAAATACTCGACTTCCCCCAGTTAATCTGAACTCCTGATAATTTCCCAAAGACTATAAATTCTCTGAGGATCGGGTTCAAGTTCTGCTGCGGATCTCGGACGTATAGAGTTATATCATCAGCATATAATGATATAAGTATCTGCCGCATATTGCAACGCAGTGCCTTCTCCTTATGGTGCTGTTGTATTTTCGCTGCCAATGGTTCTACCACGATGGCAAAAAGCAAGGGGGAGAGTGGGCACCCCTGCCTGGTACCTCTGGTAATTTGGAATGTCTGAGATGTACGGCCGTTAATAAGCACCTTAGCCACCGGGCGTTGATATAATAGCTTAATCCAAGAGAGAAAGAGGGGCGGGAATCCCATGCGCAGCATCACCCCAAAAATATAGTCCCACTCAATTGAATCAAACGCCTTGGTGGCATCCAAAAAAACCGCGGCTAGGGGTAAAGCAGGAGAGACATTATTTAGAATAGCAAAAAGTGTTCTCAAATTGTGGGATGTGGCTCTCCCGGGTACAAAGCCCGACTGGTCTGGTAGTATCAAGTTTTCCATCAGTAGGCTCAGTCGTGTGGCAATGATTTTGGCTAAAATTTTGGCATCGCAGTTCAGGAGAGAAAGTTGGCTATATGAGTCGCAGTGTCGGGGTGACTTCCCTGGTTTCACTAGTGAAATTAAAAGCGCCTCCCTCATGGAGGGAGGGAGAATTCCCACCTCCAGTGATTCTTCATACACTTCGCGAAGAATGGGGGCCATTAAGTCTATATACGTCTTATAGAATTCCACCGGAATTCCATCCATCCCTGTGGCTTTCCCTGATTGCATACCCATAATGGCATCTCTTACTTCGTCCAGTTCGAACGGAGCACATAGAAAGGAACGCTGCCCGTCGCTCAGCCAGACCAACGCCACATCCCCCAAATAACTGTCTAGATCCAAGTCATCTCTTCTCTGCGTAGTGTAGAGGTGAGTATAGTGTCACGTAAAGGCACTTAAAATGTTAGCCGTATCCCGATAAACCATCTAGGTCTTCAATCTCCAATACATGGCCCGAATATCGCGGCTGCCTAATCGTGTGCGCTAAAGCCCTGCCCGGTCTCTCTCCTTCGCCGTAACATCTGGCCACCCAGTATTTACCCCTAAATCGAGATTCCCTCTGCGCTGCGTCCATGTACTCCATGAGTGTTTTCCGAAATTGTGCTTGAGCGATGTTATTTGGACCTGTGGCCAGTTCCACTTCTAGGGCCCGATTCTGATGCGGGTTGGAAAAGCTTCCCGACCGAGGGCCTGATTCTGATGCGGTTAGGAAGGCCTCCTAACGGCATTTGCTCCTTCCAAATCGGATCGGGAACGTGTCTTCCCGACCGAGGGCCCAATTCTGATGCGGTTAGGAACAAATGTTCCCATTGAAGTCAATGGGAGTTCAACCAAATCGTATCTGGAAGCATCCGGATGCATCCTACTCCGCCGGTCGGACTTTCCCGATCCGAGTGGGTCGGACACCATTTCCCAACCGATTCGGTCGGGAAGCTTTTCCAACCCGCATCAGAATCGGCCCCTTAGTGTTTTATGTTTTAGTTCCAGTGTGCGTAATGTGTTAATTATATCTTTAAGTACCCCCCCTCCTTTCGAGATGCAGAACGCACGAAGTGTAACCTTGAATGCCTCCCAAATGGTTTCTACATTTTCCACCGTTCCTTTATTACGTGCAAAAAAATCCTGCACCTCCTCTCGCAATTCTTCCTGAAATACAGTGTCTAACAAGCTAGGGGCATATAGCCGCCAGGTATTGCGTGGCGTCTCAAATTCAGAACATAACAGAGTGAGTGCAACCGGGGCGTGATCCGAGTGCGTTCTGGCTAAGTGTCGTAAGTGGGATATTGCAGGCCCCAGCCCACGGGACAGAAGCCAGTAGTCTAGTCTCGCCCATGAGGCTGCCTGTGCCGTGTAGTGCGTTCCCTCCCGTGCATGTGGGTGCATATGTCTCCATTCATCAATCAGCTGGTAGGTGGTTATAGTGTCATGTATTGTTTCGCGCGCCTTGGTATAGTGATGTGAGGCCGGGTGCGATCTGTCCACCCCAGGGTTATACGTAACATTGAAGTCGCCCCCCCATATAATGTGACCGGATCCCACTTCAAAAATCTTGGCCCATAGCAAAGTGTAAAAGTCTGGGTCATCGATATTAGGCCCGTAACAACAGGCTAAGGTGACTGAGACTGTCCCCAGCCTCCCCATGCCAAGCAGTAGCGACCCTGTGAGTCCCACGTTGACCCCGCTAGGTGGAATGGTACTCGTTTTTTTATGAGGATCGCCGTTCCTCTCGCGTAAGAGGAATACAAGGAGAAGATTCTATGTTCTGCCCATTTGCTTGCAAAGTTATTTGGTTTTTGAGGGGTGAAGTGTGTTTCCTGCAGCATAGCGATGTGCGCTCGATGCCTGTCCAAGTACGCTAAGATTTGCCTCCTCTTTCTGGGGTCTCCCAATCCCCTAACGTTCCATGTAATAACATTCAGTGCCTCAGCCACTACTTCAGTCATTTTTCCGAACCTCCGCTATCATCCTGCATGTTATCCAGTGGGTGCTGTCCATCCAGTGTACCCTAGTATATAATACCTCCTTAATTCGCTCATGATGCTCTACCATTAACTCGCCAACTGTTCTCACAAACTCACTGCTAGGAGAGTCTTGATGAGTACCGATTACACAAAACTCAGGACAATCCCCCCTCTTACCTCCCCCCACCCACTGAAGCATCCCCAACTTGCCAGAATTAATCTCCCGCCCAGCTTCCCCCATCCCCAACCCAAACAAAAACAAGAACAGCCTTACAGTCCCTGCAAGTAACATGCAGTGGACACTCCTAGGGGAATACCCATTGGGGGTCATTCTTAGGTGGCGACACAGAGACCCCTCGCCCCCAGAGCCCACCATAGTTGGAGCCTCCGGGCTCTAGGAGGGCAGAGGGTGCCCGGTGTGTATCAAAAAGAACTCAATGAACCCATCATACATTATCTTGTTCATTTCAGAGTCCTTGTCCTTCCCTCTAACCATCTGCACAATCAAAGTCAAATTGTAGCTGAGTAGTTACGATGAGGTCTTGTGTCATGGCGAGTCAACTTCGGCTCCCGTTGACACAGTTTGTTGCGAGTCTGCCATGGCTTCGTCAGTTCGATTTGTGCGCTTTACATGCTTGAGAAATTCCTCCACCTGTTGTGGCTTGGTGAAGAACCTCTGTTTGCCCTGATGCGTAACTCAAAGACGCGCTGGGTACAATAGCGCATAATCGATTTGTGCTTTCCGCAATTTATTTTTGACATCCATAAACTTTCTTCTCTCTTCTTGCACTGTGGGCGTGAAGTCTGGGTAGATGGAGAATGTGTTCCCGTCGTACACCAGATTCTGTTTACTTCTTGCTGTGCGCAGGGCCACGTCCCAGTCCCTATAGTTCAACAGTCTCACTATTATGGGCCGCGGGGTGCTACCTGGGGGCGGACGCGGGCCAAGGGATCTATGGGCCCGTTTCACTATAAACTGGTTTGAAAATGACTCAGCACCAATCGCCGCCACCAGCATTTTTTCCACGTACTCTTCCATTCTTCCCGTATTCGTTGACTCCGGAATGCCAATCACTCGGATATTATTGCGCCTACTGCGCGCTTCCAAGTCTTCGTTCTTGGCTGCAATAAGTTTCAATAGTTTGTCCATGTGGGCAAGCTGCGTGGTGTTCCTGGACGTCGTGTCCTCTGTATCTGAGATGCGCCGCTCTGTTTCCTTTATTCTATCCTCGTGCCCTTCCAGCTTGTCTGCTATGGCGTCCATACGTGATGACATACGATCAACCTTATCCACGATAGTGGCGAATCCTTGCCTGACCTCCTGCAGTATGCTCTGCACGTCGGCCGCTTGTGCTGCAGTGCTGCCCTGGGCCTCTCCCCCTCCGTCTAAGTCCCGGTCCTCCCGCACGCTGCGGGCATTTCGTTTCGCAGTTTCAAAATTCAGTTTTGGTTGTCTAGTGTCCGGTTTCCCCATGATGGTTCAAGGGTGAGAGGCGCAGCCAGGCGTACCCCTATCTGCCCACTTCCTGACTCCCAAAGAGGGTGGGTCAACCGGGCCAGCAATAGTCCGCGGCCGCCAAAGCACCAGTGCAGGGTCTTATAGCGTCACCTCGCCTTTAGTACACAGCCACCCTCAGCGTCCGATCCCGATCCGGACCACACAGATCAAAAAAAGAGAGGGGGGGGATCGCAACAGCGTCTCCAGAGCGAGTCTCACACGGGCAGTGGACAACAGTGGGGTCAGCTACAGGGCGCCACTCTCAGTCGCTCTAAGGATTGCAACCTCACAGCGCAGCAGCACAATAATGATATGGCAGTCAATCAGGGTATCAGGTGCCTGTCAGCCCCTTGGTGAGTTGTCGCGCCTGCCTCCCGAAATCAAAGTGTCAGTGAGGCCCCTCTCAGTTGTGGAGTCGCGGTTAGGGGTACATCTCTCCGGTTATCAGGGGCGCTGGTACTTACAGGGCCGCCGAGCGTATTTCTCTCGTCTCCCCTCTTCACAAGATGGCGACCGGGAGCCCCCTTATGTAAGATGGCGCCAACTCCTGGGTCCTGGCGACTCCCCGCTTCCCAGTGTGGAGGGGCACGTCTAATATTTGAACCCACTCCCCCACCACATCTAGGGGGTCTCAGTCGGCTGCCAGCTCTCACACCATTCCACAGTTCTGCATTCGAGTGTGCGGCGGTGCCGTAGCGCCGCGTCCGCGGGTCGCCGAGGCAGGGCAGGTCGTCCTGTATTTGCTCGAGTGCCAGCTCCGCATTCACATGTCAGCGGAAAGCGCGCTCCCCACCGCCGAGAAGCACCAGGGTCACCGCCTCCCACGATGCTTGTCTTTATTTCCCCCCCTCACCGACTCAATCGCCGTTCAGCTCAGGCAGCACTGTCCGCCTCCAGTCTCTTATTTTCGAGGTCCGTTTCCACCGAGTGCTGCACAGTCTGGGCCCCCTGGTCAGGTCGCAGGCGCGGCGTTCCTGCCTCCGCCGCGCGCGCCGTGTCTCTCGGCCTGAAGGTTCCAAGTGCAGCAGCGGGCTCAGGTAGTCGCAGCAGCCGCGCCGGCCTCTGATGCAAATTTGTCCGATACCTCGGCCAGAGCTTCCGTGCGCTGGCTCAAGAGTAGGGTGAGTCCGATCTGCCTGAAATTTTCACCGAGCCTGCTGGAAGTGTAGGTCAACTATATGGTAGTCTTCCAGTATCTGGGTGGGTCATTAAGTAGGATAATTGCCAGGATAAAATCACCGGGCGGCAGGAGCCTCACATTTGTGCGGCCATCTTGCGTGTGCGCCACCTAGCCCCCCCCAAGGTTCCATGATTGTATGAAAGCAATCAAGTCATGGATGATGACCAACTGTTTGAAATTAAACTCCAGCAAAACAGAGGTCCTCATCTTTGGCAATAATGCCAACTTTTGGACCTCAGACTGGTGGCCGGACGAACTAGGGTCTCTCCCTGAGCCAACCAGGAAAGCAAAAAACTTAGGTGTCATTGTTGACAACAAACTCACCTTTGGGGACCAGGTAAACGCGGTAACCTCTGCGAGCTTCCATCTCCTTGGAATGATAAGAAAAATAAAATCATTCCTACCAGAGGACTGTCAAAGGATAGTGATATCAGCTCTAATCCTATCGCGGGTGGACTACCGCAAAAGCCTTTACCTTAACATCTTAAGGAAACACCTAAACAAGCTTCAATTAGTGCAAAACGCAGCAGCCAGACTGCTGACAGGGACACCAAAGTTTGTTTCTGTCAAAAAAGAAATAAAAAGACTACATTGGCTCCCAGTGAAACAACGGGTACAATTCAAATCTCTATGTACAGTCTTTAAGGCCCTCCATGGAATGGGCCCAGACTACCTGAAACTGCGTTTCAAATGGTACATACCCAGAAGAGCTCTTCGCTCAGCCGAAGCAAAAAGGGTGGTTATACCTCTAGCAAAAAAAGCTAGCTGGGGCTGTAGAAGTTTTGTCACATGTGCCGCTCGGGCATGGAACGAGCTTCCGTTCCATCTCAGGAACACCACAGAGCTCTTGGCATTCAGGAAAGGGCTGAAAACCTGGCTTTTTGCCACATAGGTAAATGCACACACTGTGATCAGAAAGACAGTAGCCAGCTCCAGGACACCCTTGGGTAACCGTGCGCTCTAAAAATGCAATTAACATAACATAACATAACAGACTATTCCAGACCCCAAAAGCTATAAGAGTGGCTTGGCCGGTAGGTATTAGTCATTTTCAATGTTATTGAATCAATAAACAATTGGGATTGTGGTCATCCCTAAATTAGACAAGCATTGCCATCATGTGGCAGACTGTCATAAGTGCCGATGTTGACAATTAAGCGCTGGTGCCGAGCACCGGAAACCATCAGCTGAAATTAAACACTGTAGGGGTGATGTACTTATATATCACAGACTAAAAGTACAGTTCAGAGCTTGATGCACTTCAGGCCAGCTTAAAAAATCCATTATTCTGATTGTGTTGTATTGCAGCATTTTTATAGCACTTCCAACATCTATCAATACCTCAAGGCATTGAGTGGTCGGGCAAGAAGCCACCCCATTTCTTATGCATAGTTGCCAGAGTCTGAGTTTGTATCAGGCCTTCTTTGGGAAGCCGGGTGGATAAGCAGACAGGTGCTCCAACTGCACACTGCTGCACACCTGTATCTACACTGAAGTGTGGAGTGCACCAGCAAGGAGAGAAGGTCAGCTTTCCTGGGTTTAGAGTGTGTGGATGTTTTTTATTCTTGCTGGAGACAGTTCCACAACTTGGCCTTCTGTCCCCTGAAAAGAGACCCCACTGATGCAGAATTTGGCGAGGATGATCAACAGCAGGGCTGTCTGGATCTATTCTTTGGTACTAGCTTCGAATTTTGAGGGAAAATCTGTCCCATGCCATGGTTGGATCATTGGGTGATGCAGCGATTTAACATAGGCAGCCAGTGTGAATGTGGCAGGGGTGGGGTGATGAAGTGCATAAGTGTGGTGGCCTTGTTCTGGGTTTGCTGTAGTTTACGGAGAAGTAAGGTGTAAGTTACAAGCTTTTTTTTTTTACAGATTTTTTTATAGCTCAAACTTGACCCGAAAGTATCTGGTATCTCAGCGCTTTACACGAGCACCAGTCACGTTACATGAGGACACATTCATTTTTGTTAAGCACAGGGAGATATGGGGGCATATTAGCAAGACCGGCGATAAAATTATCGCCGTTTTAGCGGCAGGAAACTGCCGCTAAAGCGGCGATAATGGGCTTGCTAATATGCGTTATAGAATTCCAATAGAAGCCCAGGTTAGATGTCCTGCACATCTAACCTGAGCTTCTATTGGAATTCTATAACGCATATTAGCAAGCCCATTATCGCCGTTTTAGTGGCAGTTTCCTGCCGCTAAAACGGAGATAATTTTATCGCCGGTCTTGCTAATATGCCCCTAAGTGATTTGCCCAGAATCACAGGATATTGCGCGTCCTTGCCAAGACTCGAACCCAGTTCCCCAGATTTGAGGTCGACCGCCCTAGCCGCTGGACCAACTCCTCTACCCAGCTTGCAGTAACAACTGCCATACTCCTTTCTCCTACTGCCCATGACGCAGACCCCCTGGATGGGCAGTGTAGGGGGCTTTTAAAGGCAAGGTATCAGAAGAAGACAAAGAGAAAAAGGGGGGTGAAGGGCTTGGTGTGTGTTGTGGGCCTACTTTCCCAACTACAGACATACTTTTAACTGAATATTATTAGATCGCCAGGAAAACCTGCGTGAAGCAGTGCCTAATTTGAGACCGTGGTTTTCGGTGCTCGGCACCGGCACTTAATTGTCAGCACCGGGACTTATGACAGCCAGCCACATGGTGGCGCTGTTTGTCTACTTTTGTGATCACTACAACAACAGTTGTTTAATATATATACATTAAAAATGACTGATACTTGCCGCCCAAAGCTATAAAAATAGCTTGGGTGGCAGGTATTAGTCATTTTTAGGTCTCGCCTACGCAGCGCGCAAGCGCTGCTTAGGAGGGTCTTTAGCCGTCGCTCTGCTAATTTTCAAGCACACACTCGTGCTTGTGGCGGCATCCACCTTGCGGGAGCGAGCAGCGGCGCGCATGCTAATTGGCTGTTGCTCGCTCCCGCAAGGCGGATGGTGCCACAAGCACGAGTGTGCTTGAAAACAGCTGCTGCTTCTTAGCGCGATCGCTTTCACTTTCACGGCCGCGCGGCCGCGTCGCTTTCACGGCCGCGCGTCCAATGCTTGTTATGGCATGGCTCCTGCACGGCTCTTAGAGCCAATGCAGACCGTGGCTCGCTTCTGCCCTGTTCATTTTTTGGCTCACTCACCTCTGCAGGACCCCGCATTTGTGGTTTGTCTCCCGTTGACGGTAGGAACTAAGCTCGTTGTGTTGATCGTGTGCTCATTGCTCAGCAGATTATAAGTAGATGCTTTCCTGGTATTGAAGACGGCGAGAAATACACGGAAACAGTGAGTACGTCTCTGTTGGTTCGCTTTGCACCGTGGCAGCTCTGCTGAAACAGCTGAGTGGATTCTTTCGCCCCTCCCAACCCCACTCCGACTCTCTAATCCTATGCTAGGATTTCATGGATCCTGCCTTTCGTTGGACAATGTGTCCCGGACCCTGCTTTTTAAGATGCATAAGGGTTATTCGGTGGTGGCTCTTCGTTCCAAAAAACGCTAAGATGACTTGTGGCAGTCCCATTTCAAAGAGCCGTACTCTCTCTGTCTCTTTTCGCTGCAGGATGTTCCACCGGGATGTTTTAAATTCATCAAATGAGCAAACGACTAAATAGCTTTGAGTCAAGATGCTTGGATTCTGCTTTTACCCCAATCTCGGAAGGTCACAATATGTCCCTCCTATGGATAATCATAGGCGATGTATTCATTTGAAATTCATGTTTAAGAATAAAAGTTAATTGACAGCTGCATATTTAGCACCGAGGAAAACTTTAAAAAAATAGCAATTTTTATTTTTGTGGCATTAAAATATTGCAGTCCAAGAAACCATTGATACTGCATTGTGTGTGTGTGTGTGTGTGTGTGTGTGTATATGTGTATGTATGTGTGTGTATATATATATGTGTGTATATATATACACATACACACACACACATATACTTGGCTGCAAGGGATTCTATTTCTTCACAGTTACAATGCAGAATAAAGCCTCGCTGATGTATGCCCTAACTCTTTTTTTTTAAATACCATGGGATTCTAAGAGGTCACCTTTGACCTTATATCTATATGATGTCCTGGGATCCATCTGGCTTTTTACCGGTTTCTTATGTTCCCTTGGGACCCCTTAAACACTACTTTCTCTTTGCGTGGGTGCTACAAACTGCTGTGCACATTTCTCAGATTAAGCCTGCTGCATTTCATTATTAGTCATTTGTGGTGATTTTTGTAGGCAAAGAACTTCTTTGCTTTGACATCTCTGCTATTCATTTATTGCATTTTGACATGGTATCTGAGCACTTTGTCACTTCATTGGATGTGTTTTCTTGCCATATTTCTTCTCCTTGACGCATAGCGTGTTTAACTAGCACTGTCTACCTGCCACTTTTCACGAGTGTGTCAATTAAAGAAGTGAGGGATAGGTGGTTGGTCAATGTACTTTATAGAAAGGACATTGGTGTGCAAAGCATTTATTGACTAAGGCATAGCCTATTGCTGGTAGGGGAGGTGGGCGCACCGCAAAGGGGGTAACCTCTGGATAAACTAGTGACAGGAGTCTGTTCCTTTTAATGGGAGTATATCTCCTGGGTCTGACTTGGGAAAGTCGAAGTGGTGTTCATGCAAGCTGTGTCCGTCCAAAACAATTCTGTTGTATGGCAGCTCATTTTGTACTTAAATATATGTAGGAATGCTGCTGCGGTGTGTAAGTGTGCAGCACTTCAAAGGTGTGTGCGCACTTAGTCTGGGTTTGATAGAGAGTATGTATGGTTAAGCTGTGTATGTGTTACTGCTTTGTAAAGGCATTAAATTAATTCTTCACAGGAATTGATTGTTTTATTTGAAATTTTTCGAAATCACCTCATGGTGTTTACTTGCTTGTGCAGGGTGCTAGCATGAGCAGTTGAAAACTGAAAGCTGTCAGCAGAGGAAAGGGCAGCTGGAGATAAAGCCGGTGCAGAGGGAAGAAATATCCCTATTTGCCACACTCACAGGTAGCTCTTCAAAAGACAAGCTTATAGTGAGCGTTCTGCTTTCTGCAGTTTCCAAAAGCAGTGGTGTTTGGTCTCTGCTCACAAAGTGTAGGATACGCCATTCAAGATGACTGTTGATGTCTAGGTTCTGGATGTATAGGAGGATGTCCTGAAGAACTGGTGAGAAGAAACGACTCTGGTCCTATCCCTCTTTGGAGGGCGGATGATCAGGCAGTATACCTAACTCATTGGGGAGTGTTCATAATTGCGGTGCTGTGTATTGCACTTCAGTCACATCAGTAGTGTCGAGCCCTAATCTAATTCTGCCTGCGGCTGCGCGGATGAAGTTCTTGCAACAGAATTAGATGCTTTTTGAAAATGTAAAGGTGCTGCCATGGCAGTAAATTTTAAGTTAATCTGGGACATTGTATTAAATAACTTTTACATCCTAAGTTGTACTGAGCGAACCAGAACAAACCTAGACTGGTCAGTCATGCACAGGCATGTGGTCAAGAAGCCAGTTCATATTGAAAGCATTTGTTGTTGTTGACAATCCTTGGCGACAGAGGTCTCTTAACCACATCTGTATATTTAACTTAAGGAGTATTACAACTACGTCTGGGACAGCAGGTGGTAGGGACGCCCTCTCAAATCTTTTCAACAAGCACCTCCTATAGCTCGGAGGGGTTAACTGATTGAATTATTCCTATAGAAATCCATTATCAATATTTCGGGGCTCCGAGCTGTTCTGTTAGCAACATGATTAATGCCCACTGTGACCGTTGATTTAAAAGTAACTAGAGTGCTTCTCTCACGTGTACATCTAGTCTCAGGATCTAAACGTGCCAGATGAGAGATGTTAGATGGAAATACAGAGCAGCATACAATAGTCAAGCCATTGTTGATTTGCCATTGCTCATTAATGATATCATCTTTAATTATGGGCAGTCTTATATACTTTCCTCTCACTGTTGACCAGTTAGTTAAGACCTCTTTTAAGCTCACTGTGCTTTGGGACCACAATATTCTTGTATATACACCTAAATTCCCTTTCCCTAGCCTTGCAAATTCTCGCCTGTATCGTATGGAGCGGTATTTTATCATTCCCCTATCATGTTTTTTTTTTACATCCTTATTTGTTTTCTTTTCAAAGATTTTTATTTCACTAAGGTGTTTTATCATATCATATAACCCCTGCCTCCTTAAACAAACTGTAAAAGCATCTCCCACAGCGTCAATATCGTACTAGATATATCAATTTTATTAAAGAAACTGACTGTTGCCTTGTAGGTTACACTTTCAACTTGCAGGTCCAGCAAGGCCCTGCCTTCCATTGCCGAGGTCTGTGGTATCTGAATGAGGAGGCAGTAGCATCTTGGGTTTTGTGATAGGGCTCTAGTTAGCATCTCTCTCCTCAGTACCTAACTTTGAGCACCATGTACAGTGTTAAAGTGAGCAGATAAGGGCAAACGTGCTTGATTCTGTGGCAGAGAAGCTGTTTTTGAAAGTTCTTTGGTACCGTTCACTGCAAAGCTATTGTTGGAGACTTACCTAACAAGCATTGGCATAGCCAATAGGTCTCGCCTTTGGGACCTTATAAGTGTTTAGCCATGCAACAGTTGATGTTGTTGCACCAAGGATATTGTGCTGCATAACTAAATACTTATAAGGTCCCAAAGGCGAGACCTATTGGCTATGCCAATGCTTGTTAATGTATAGAAATTCTGAATTGTCATTAGTAGCGCTGACAGAGGCAATTGGTGGTTCAAGCTGCAGTGATCTCCTAACAAGAGGCCTGGCACCTATTTGTTTACAAATTAAGCACTGGCGTGAAGAGATTGTTTTTTAATAACTGCAGTTGCACTGCATATGATAATATACTTTATTACTTGTAATTACCCAACAAGCAAAAACACTTGACATCTAAACATTTGAAAGAATAGTAAGTATATTTGTTCTGCAGCAACTTAAATTTATTTAAAAAACTTGACGAGGGGGTGTGTCAAAATCATAGATCGGTTACTTTTTAGAAAAGGTAAAGTGCATTGTATCAAATTGTCACTGTTCTACAACAAACTTTCTATGTGTTTGAGTTCTATGGTTAACCTCATCTCTATTTTCATAATCTGCGACTTTATTTCAGGACGATGTATAGTGGCGCAATTTGGGTTGCAGACCTACAGCACAGCAGGCAAGTTTGCATTATTTCCAGGTGAACTTAGCCAGTCTTCCTGCCCATTGAAAATGGTAGGTGTTTCTCTTTGCAACTTCCTGCTCACTGCAGTACCTTTAATTTCCTTCTTGAGTAAAGGTCACTTTCACATTAATCGGTGCTTAAATTAAGTGTGAGGGCCCAAGATAATTCTCCTAAGACCACCGCAGCTACCAACCACAGTCCTAGCAAACGCTACCAATTGCTTGTACCAACGCTACCTATTAGCCACCATGCTCCAACGTATGTGTCAGTTTGGACTAATCGAGGGCACTCAAAGCTGTAATAAAGGCCTGGGCATACTGCCATTAGTATTTTTTTTTTTTAAAGTAAACTTACCTTGTTACACAATATGGGGGATATGTACAAGGAAGTGGGGGAGCGTGTCATTAGCCTCCTTGGCACTTCTGAAACGCAAGGCTTCACCATATTTACAAGAATGTGGTGCAGCCTTGCGGTTCCCCCTGCGATGGCGCTAAGTTTAGCAACTTTGCGCCAACGCAGGCACCCTTGCACCAGAGTGCAAGGGTGTCTGTGTGCAGGGGAGGATTGTTTATGTGTAGGAAGGTGTGACTTCCTGCACATAAACAATCCTAAAATGCAATTCTGTCACTTTCATGTGTGCTGCTTCATGCAGCACACATGAAAGTCACAAAAAGGCATTTTTTTTTTTAAAGGTTTGTTTATGTACAGGAAGGGACACCTTCCTGTACATAAACAAACCATGCCATTTTGCTTTTTCCATGTGTGCTGCACAAGGCAGCACACATGGAAAAAGCAAAAACGAGGAGAAATAATGCATTTCTCCTCGCTTCGCCAACTTAAAACCAGGGTTTTCCTGGTCTTAATTTTGGAGCTGCCTCCTATGTACGCCACCCTTGTACATAGGGGGCAGCATCAAATACAATGGGTGTTGCGGTGGAACGTGCACCACAACACCCACTGCACGCCCCTTTCACGCTAACCATAGCGTGAAAGGGTGCCTTATGTACAAGGCAGCGTTAAGCCACGTTAAGTGGCTTAACGCTGCCTTGTACATAAGGCGCAGCCCCTATCGCCACCACAACGTCCGTAAAAGTGACATTGTGGTGGCGACAGGGGCTTGTAAATATGCCCCTATGTTGCTGAAGCACTCTGCTTGAAAAAAGGCAGACATTGTCACCATAATTATCTACCAATGTTAAAAAATATGTGCCGGTGCCGTGCACTGGCAAAACCGGCACACATTAAGCACTGATACTAATAAAGCAGACAGAGCCTAATTGAAAATAAAATTAAACTAAGGGGCTCAAAGTTTTTTTAGAATCCAAGGAATCAAGACTTCTTAGTTTTGAATTCACCACATGCCTGTTGCTTCTTTCTTACACCACCCTACACTCTGTCTCTTTATTCTTGATAAGTTTAGCCCGCTATAATGGTTACGGGTGGGCACAATTTAAGTTGTGATGGTGAAATTCAGCACAACAAGAGGTCTTTTCCTGGAAGTACTCAGCTGTAACTTGCAATCTTACAGTAATGACTGCCACCCTCCTATCTCCTGCTGCCCAACATGCAGATCACCCCGGATGGGTGGTGTAGGGGCTAACAAAGACTACGTTTTAAATAAAGGGAGAGAGATGTAGGTGGGTGGATAATTTGGTGTGTGCTATGGCCCTGCTCCCTCAGCTGCAGAAGTAACTTCTTAGCCGAATAGTATCCAATAACCAGGAAAAGCTGTGTAAAGAATTTGGGCCTTGATACAAGTACGGCAGTCCTAAGACTGCCGTACATGCTGTAGCGGTCTGACTGTCACCACCCCGGCGGTCTGACCACCGTATTACGATGATGGCAGTGGGACCGCCACAAGACTGCCGCCACACTGTCGCCATGGTGGTGGCAGTGTGGAAAGGGGCAGAAAATTGAGGCGGTGATGATGCCGGCACCGCCGAGCAGATTACGACCTGCATTTCCACCGCCCATTTCATGGCGGGAACCCCTCCATGAAAAGAGTGGCGGAAATGTGCCCTCCTAGAATTGCATCTTCGTGCGTGCACTGTATGGCATGCACAACATGGTGCATGGCACACAGTGCACGACCGTGATGTAGGCGCTGTTAAGGAAGCAATATGCTGTTTAGCCGCCACGTGACACCGCCGCCGCACCACCGGCCGGCCCTGAATTCAACTCGTAATCCAGCGGGCGGGTTCACCACAGGCTTGGTGGTCTTCCTGGGACTGCTGCGGTGGCGGCCCTACAGGAAGACCGCCAGACTCGTAATAAGGCCCTTTGTCTTTTACTAGTTGGTGATGTACTGCAAACGTTAATGTACATTATTACTTGTAGTTTCCCTGATTTCTAGGTACAAACAAAAACACTCAATAGTCCATCTAAAACTTGAAAAGAATCTTGAGTAAATTCGCTCTGCAGAAACTTGCATTCATGCCAGTACAAACTTAACAGAGAGTGAGTCAACCTCACTGATAGGTTAACTTTTAAAGAAGGTAAAGTGCATTGCATTGAATTCTCATTGTTCTTTAACAAACATTCTATGTATATGCATTGTATGGCGAACCTTATCTCCATTTTCATAATCAGCAACTTTATTCCATGAGGATTTATAGCAGCACGATTTGCCCAGCAAAATTATAGCACAGAAAACAAGTTATGACGAATGAGTGTTTACTTTGGAAATGGATTTCCTGGTAAACTTTAAATCTCAGCCCATTGAATGTGCCATGGTTTTTTTCTTTACAACTTCCTCTTCATGCAGTACCTTTATTCCCTTCTTCATTAAAGGGCACTTTCATGCTACTAAAGCAGGCACGACTTCAATAAAAATAAAAACAAGTCAAGAGGCTCAAAGCTTTTCTCACAAGCTTAGGACTCAAGGACCAGATGTAAGAAGCCTTTTACCGCTCGTAAAAGGCCCATCAGGCCGTTTGCGACCGGTAAAATCCTTTTTGCCACGTACCAACACAATTTTGCGGGTCGGTGACCTATTACTGACAAGCAAAATAGAGTTTGCAAGTCACTATTTGGAAGGGGCATGTTAAGGGCATCCCTTCCAAATAGCGACTCGCACTGGTATGTAGGAATGTTTTGCGAACCGGGAATGTGGTTGCAAAACATTCGCAGTTACCACCAACTTCAGTCCCACTGACCACTGCCTACTCACAAAAAATGTAAAGGTAGCTTTTCATATTTATTTTTAAATGCATCCCGTTTTTCTTTAAGGAAAACGGGCTGCATTACAAAACAAATTGCTTTATTTAAAAAACAATCGCAGACATGGTGGTCTTCTGACCCCAGCAGGCCACCATCCCTGTGATTGTAGCCATTCACAATGGGTCACAAACTGCGACCTGCCTTATGAATATTGATGAGGCAGGTCCATTTGCGACCCACTGGGAATTGCTAACAGTGTAAAAAACACTGTTGTACATCGCAGTTTGCTATTTCCTAATAATGAATCATTAAAATTCGCTATTAGGAAATCGCAAACACGCAATTTCGTACATCTGGCACCAAGGCTTCTTACTTTTGAATTCGCTCTTTCCTCTTTCTCCAACCTCCCTACAGTCCCTGCCTCTTTATTTTTGATAAGTTTGGCCCTCTTTAGTGATGGAAAGAAAAGTAGTTCTTGACCTGCCAGGAGACCTCTGATGCGAAGGCAGGGGAGGTTAATTACAGAGCATCCGGCCTTAGTTATCCTGTAAAGTGAGGTGAGTGTAGGGGCAACAAATGGGCAACACTAAGAGGCAGGAACTCCTAGAGTAACATGTTCATGGTATATAAGGTTCTTCTGGGAGGTCTGCCTTTGATGGAGGACTTTTCTCAGCTATTTTTGACTTGTGTCCTGGACCCACAGCGGCAGGCCTGAACTCAGAAACAGATTTGGTTTTTATGGCAATTTCCTCATTTTAATAGGAAACGTTTGGCCTCAACACTCAGGGGTTCAGAAGTATCCCCATATTAATCATATTCCACTTCGTGAGACCCTCCCAGTCAGAGCCTCCTAACTTTACCTAAAAGATCATTTGATTTCCATAATTTCATCTCAATTGGGAGGTGAAACTGTTGACCAGGGTAAACCACTGTCGTGTATCAAACCCATGCTCTATCCGAAATAGAGCCCTGCATCCAGTAACTTATATCAACGCTTTCTGTTTTCTTAGCACTGTTTGGCATTTAAACTTTAAAACTTCATGCTCCTTACTCCCTTATTCCGATTTAGAACAATATAGTCCCCAGTTAAGCATCCTGAATCTAAGAAGATCAAATTGGAATTCATTGATTGGGCGGTTGGCAACTTTTTAAAAGACGCGCCCAATCCTGGCACATGTTTTTGCGGGCTTTTGCCCCTGGCGCTCCCGCCCCCGATAGGGGTTCTTCACTGGCCCCTATCTGCTCCGGCTTCGCCTCACCGGCCAGCATCATAATTTCGTCCCCAGTTAAGCATCCTGGATCTAAGAAGATCAATTTGGAATTAGTGGGGTCCATAAAGATTTGGTAATTGGGAGCATCAGGAGACCACAATCCAGAAGCCAATGACAGAATTCTAGCTATAGATATAGCTATATATACAGATTGGACAACTATTAAAATGGAGTATAAGAGGCAGGCCAGACATTCCCAAGAGGTGCAATTGGCATTCAGAGTCCATGGCTAAGCCTTAGTTCCACCCATATGTGAACCTAAGCTTGGAGGCTGTAATCTGCAAAGGAGGCCTAACAAAATGACACAGCTGAAAAGTGTGGTAGTTGGAGGCCCAGGACATGGAACATCAAACTGGTCCGAATGGCATGCAACGACTGGTTGAGGCCCCTGAGCACCTTCTCTCCACTTGGCCATAATAGTGAAAGCAATAATGGCACAAAACCAGTACCGCCACTTTACGGTCTGGACCGAAGAGGAATCAAATAGATAAAAACATGTAGCCTAGCATACCCCTCCCTGAGTTCCCGTGGCCGATGGGAGCAGACAGGACTGCGTTCAATCTTTTCCCTGCCAGCCTGTGCTGCAGTTTCTATGAGGGCAGCATTCAACAGAGATGCCTATTCATCACTAAACCTCCATCAAGTTGGTAATCATTGTATGAAACACTTTGCCTAACATTGCTATCTGAGTTTCTACAGGCAGGCTGGAAGGACAAACCCTGAGTGGCTCATGCTCTGGTCAAACAACCCCTGTTATCTGACGGCAGTGCTCATTATAAGGTCATTGGAGAGGAGATGTTCAAGAGCCTGGCAGAGACCAACATCTTCAGGCCCATGGCCTAGTTTAACCAAACTTACAGTGCTAATTTCAAGCAAAGATGAGACTGAAGGCAATCCTCTTGTAAATAAACAAGAACACAAGGAATTCCCTTTGAAAGGTCAAGCTGTGATTTGAGGAGCACTAGTAGAGAATTTGTTTGGGCTAAACACCACAGGCATCATTGTTTCACTCAGTTTGGTCATGTGTGGCTTAAGCTAAGCTTCTTTTGAAACTTGAGAAAAGCTTCACAGCTTTACCTACAGTTGTTATGGACCAATGCAGTCATGTATGGCTTCATTTGTGACTCAGTAGTCTTGATCCAATATAGCCCTCTGCCACTGGATGAAACATTATGACACAAATATCGAAAGTGAGGCGTATCCTCCAATTTTGCCTTGTTAGGTGAAAAGTACAGCAATGGGCTAATATAGGTACAAACATTATATTAAACTTTGAACAGTTCTCTCCCCCAAACTACTGATACCAGAGGCATCAGTAATTCAGGGGCCTTACTTCTGATTACAAAATATTGGATAATTGCGTGGGTATCAACATTTCCTCAATAATCTTTGCATGGATCTCTCAATTTCACCCAATGAACCTACAAAATGACGGAGTGAAAAACTCCTGGCTCCAGGTTGGGTCTTCAGATCTCCTATGCGCAAAGGGGCTGAAAACTCATGTTACTGGCCCCATCAGGATTGACAGGGCACTCACAATGTGGCCCTATGTCACTATCTAAGCAATATGAATGACACAATAAGGCCCGTGGGGCATTCTCTGTCCTGGCCCTCATCCACACATGCTAAAAGCAGTGATGGCCTTTCTGTTATGATTGGGACATCCTCATCCACATTATTAAGCCATTAATCCAGTTCAATTCAGTACACATTGAATAAACAGGTACTAAAAGGCACCTATGTTTTACTCCTGCTGCGAACACAACAGGACAGGATAGACGACCCCAAGGGAAAGGAGAAAAGTGGATCCATAACCACCTTTGATGGGTTATTTTTAGGTCAGCGTAACAGCGCTTGCGCTGTCGTTTAGCAACCTGTAATAGATGGTTTGTGGAGTTAACCTTCGCCCGCTGCTTGCCATTGCTTTTTATTTGTCTGTGCCACTGTCCTTGCTTGCTACTGATCAATCGTTCCTCTTTTCCCTCCTTTGTATTCCTGCTTTCCTGCCATGGAGCACTGGCCAAGTATGATCTCCTTACGCTTTCAGGGTTTAAGTATTCCTCTGAGGACTACTTTTTTTCTTGGGCTAAGTTCTGTATCTAATCAACGCATAGCTTTCACTTTAAATGTAGCGACTGCCCACTTTTGTTTCCTTCTGTAAATCAGCAGGGCACACCAGGCTGTATCTTAGTTCATTGCTGTTTTTACGGCATGTATAGATGCTGTGGACCACTCCTTCAACATTAAACGTGTTCGTTCTTTCTAAATGTTCAGCTAGAAATGTTACCACGATAATCAACAACAGAAGATTCACATGCTTGCATCTTCGGCCACCTACTGGCATGATCCTGGAATTAGACACTTCCTTCAAGTGTTTGTTGTATGCTTCCCATCTCAACCTGTATTTCTCTGCCTCTTCTGTGTTTTTTAGGTCGAACATTCAAGACCTCTTGTATATACTTTAGTATATACTTACATGTGTATGTACTTTGTGGGCTCTGGAGATCAGCCCTAGGACTTGTCTGCTTCGGGACTTTTTTTCTGTTCAACTGCCTCTATTTAACAGTCTTGATAGAAAACGACCAGCAGAGGTCAGTAAAATACCAGAATTGCTTTCTGCTGAGGGACTTTCTTTTTTTTATTTTTCTGGCAACTGCCTCTATTTAACTTTTTGATAGAAAACGACCAGCAGAGGTCAGTAAAATACCAGAATCACTTTAGCATTCTCTAGATTCCAGTCCATAGAAATTGTCTTCCATGAGCACCCGTAGACAATAATATTTTTTCAAATCTTGTATTTTCAGTGATATGATCACCGAAGGCCCTGCTTTTATATTTTTATATTGAAAACAGAGCTTTGGACTATACCGTTTCCGTTGAAAGGCAATTTTTCTCTCCATGTGTTCCCATACCTGGCGTGTCACGCAGTTTGGTGCTTACTTTCCCTCCATGTTAAAGAACAGTAGATGTTTCAGCACCCAGGCTAATGTGCTGCATAGCTAAATACATATAAGGTCCCAAAGGCGAGAACAATTGCATTCCAAATGCTTGTTACTCTTCCTTTTTGTCATCTCATCTGGTCTTTCTGGCTGGATTTATTTCTCTCTCTGTCCTCCTTTCTATGTCTCGCCCTTTCTTTTGCCTCTAAGTCACACTTAAGTGTGTCTATTTATCTAACACTGTTTCACTTTTCATTTTGCATCAAGGACAGCTTTGAAGTGATTTGATTTATAGTTGCTCGTATTCTCCCTCCAAAGGGCTCAGATCTGCCAGGGCGGTGAAGTATGGCAGTGGTATGTTTATGGTGGTATCATGCACAAAATCTTACAGTTTTTGTGTCACATACGGGCTGCACTTTCAATCGCACTCTCCTCCCCATAAAAACAAGCATTTGCAATGCAATAGGTCTCGCATTTGCAAGAGTTAGAGCTATTGGCATTGTAAATGACACTGTCTTTTATTTATGTGTTTTGAAAACCTGCAAGTAGTGCACATAAATAAAAGTCATTGCCATTTACTATGTCAATAGCTTAAACTCTTGCAAATGCGAGACCTATTGCATTGCAAATGCACGCTATAATTTTTTTTTAAAAAGCTTTCGGAGAGAGGGTGTCTTGCCTGCAACAACCGGCAGGACAATTCTATTTGAGAAAATAGTGCTCGGAGGATGTAATTAAAGCCTACCAAGTAACAACACACGTAACAGGGGGTGTCGCCATGGGGATGTTACAAAATGAGACAAGGCGGTACTAAGGAGGGACTACTAAGCCTTATGACAAATGAACACCCACAGTTTACAGTGGACAATGACACAAGCCAATGAAAAATATGGGTGGAGAGTGGGCGGAGCTTCAAGTCCCTACCTCAATACAGCATGCCTTGCAGAGCAGCTCATGCGCTGCCCAGGCTCGACCTAAAATTGCCACTGTGTTCAGGCAAAATAAAGAAATGTAACTTATTTAAAGGCCCTAGATGCCCAAAATGACCTTGTGAGCTTAAGGTGCCCTGCAGATGACGGCTGTTCCTCCTGGATGTAGTGAGGGGGAGGTCAGCAGGCCCTTCCTGGCAAACTAGCTGTTCATTTTTTATTAAAATACCATATCATAAGGTCGGCCATGGACATAACAAATACCTTGCTTGGGGAGAAGGGTATTTACCTTTTCATTTTATTTGAGGAACTTCAGTCCTGGTCCAAAGTGAACAATTGCTGCAGCACTGCTGAGCTTAAGTGGCATAGTCTGAAAGGATTATGTCTATCGATATCCCCTATTAAAAAGGATATTGGTATTTTATTATTTATTTAAAAAAAAGGTTGGAGAGGCCCCAGCGAGATTTGAACTCGCGACCCCTGGTTTACAAGACCAGTGCTCTAACCCCTGAGCTATGGAGCCACGTGCTACTCTTATTGATGCAGTAGCCTACACAATGGGCGAAGATCACACACCTCTGGAAAGAATATCCATTATTGTTGTTCATTGGGCGGAGAGTTAATAGGAGAGAGGATTGCGCCAGTCCGGGTGAGTCAGAGAAAGAAAACAGGATGTACAGGATGTTAAACACTGTGCCCATCTCACTGCAGAGTGTGAGTCACTCACAAGAAACACCCTGCTCTGTGCTGTGCACACTGGCAGCCCAGCCCCAGCTGATGTTCGTTAATATGCACATTTAAGATCATTACAGGTGCAGGCAGAAGAAAGTGCAAGGTACGGCTGGGCATAATACAGTTAAACACCTATCCTAAATGAAAGGACACGGCGTTTATAATGTTGGTGCAAAACTGTTATTTATACATCTTTATCTGCAGGGAACCACGCCCACTAGTTGCTTTCACGAGGCACTCCGGGATCTGGCTGGGAAGATTCTTAATGTCCACTGCTGGGAAGAGAACCGCTCGATGGGAGAAGCAGGTACAGACAGCAGGGTGATGGAAGACAACGTTTACAAGAGCGTGATGCAGCCTGTGTGTGCATGTGGGGGCGGAGCCATCCTTTGCTAAGCTAGCGCCCTGGGTGAAATCAAGTGTCCGCCCTCTTGCCCCTCCACCTCTCTCCTCTCTCCAAGGGTTTTCCCTTCTATCTTTCTGAGTGCTATATATAACAGGAGTTGCTATTAGGCAGTGCTTAATTTGTAAAACTAATTCATTCATTAATCAACATATGAACAAATGTGTGCAATTGCCCAAAATGTTTCTAAAGAGGTTATGCACCACTGGGCCACCATCGCACTGCCCGCTGTTTTCAGGGATACTACGAGGCTCAGACAGTAAGTGCCATTTGTTCTTTGCTTTCTAGGTGTTGTAGTACTACAATTCCCAGAGTGCATCTTTCGCATCCTTACCAGGTTCGAAACACCAACATCTACTGACCTAGATACAGAACGGCAGGGATACACCCCCAGCGAATAACAAACTGGCCGCAGTTGAAGGCCTGCTGCAGACGAGGCTTGCTGTCTCTGCCCATCGTCGCCGTTATTCTGCCTTTAGGTCAGATAGCAGCAGAGGTCCCAAAGAGAAAAGAAAGAACGGGGGCACCGGAAAAGGTGGCAGAACGCTGCTTTGCGACAACTGTCGAAACAGAGGGGCATATTAGCAAGACCGGCGATAATGGGCTTGATAATATGCGTTATAGAATTCCAATAGAAGCCCAGGTTAGACGTCCTGTACATCTAACCTGGGCTTCTATTGAATTCTATAGCGCATATTACCAAGCCCATTATCGCCGTTTTAGCGGCAGTTTCCTGCCGCTAAAACGGCGATAATTTTATCGCCGGTCTTGCTAATATGCCCCAGAGTGCTATAAAGTACAGCTCGGGAGCAGTGGTGGCTGGTGACATTTGAAAGTGGTGAGGCGTAAAGTTATCGTGGTACTGCACTGGGGGGGGGTTCTCCCCCCGAGAAAATTTTGAAAAAAGAGTGGATAAATGGAGCATTTTCAAGCAAATTTGAGGAAGCAGGAAGGTTGATAAAGCACTTGCGAAAGTGTTATGACAGGATCTGTAACAACATCCTTATATCCATCAACTTCACCCCAACACAAGTACAAACACACACTCAAACACTATCAAGTACACACATAAAGCACGAGTCACAAACATTTGTTTAGGCTTAAAGACCTGTACACAAAAAAGTACACAGAGACTGCTGCAGCTGCAAGCAGACGTTGAAATACTCGATTTACTCACAAAGTGACAAACACAAAACCCGCAGCCAGACATACTGGGCCCGGTGCCACCTCACAAGCACCCCTGGTCACACCTTCCCCTTTCTGGGAGCTTCCATGAGACGCGCTGGGCTGGATGAGGAAATACTGAGTGCTTGTCCCAGCAAGTCGAGTTTCTTTCTGTGTTCAAAAATGACCACCTTCCTTTTTCTGCCTCCCACTCATTTCTGTGTTTTGGTGTGTTTGTGTCTCACACCCTTCACCATCTCTGCCACCCTCTCCTCAGCTGCCCTCTGCACTTCCCCCTCACCTTTAGGTCTCCCCATCACTCTTTCTACCTCCTGTTTCCCCCATACAGCTCTGCCTGAATTGCACCCTCTTTCATGTTCATCCTTTCACTCTCTCCTTGCTGTCACGCTTTTCACTCCCCTTTGCCCTCCCCCTCCTCTCTGTGAACCTCTCTCTCTGTCACTCTCCTCTCATTGCCACTCTTTCCACTCTCATTTGGCCCTTATGAATCTCATCTCATCTCACGCTCTTCATCTCCATCCGTGTCACTCTCTCTTTGCTGTCACTCTTTCCACTCCCTTTTGCCCTTCCCTCCTCTCTGTGAACCTCTCTCTCTGACCTCCATCTCTGTCACTCTCCTCTCATTGCCATTCTTTCCACTCTCATTTGGCCCTTATGAACCTCATCACACGCTCTTTATCTCCATCCGTGTGACTCTCCTTGCTGTACCTCTTTCCACTGCCCTTTGTCCAGTCGCGGTCGGTGGAGGAGTGCCGGCCGGGCGGTGACGTGGGGCGGGGGAGGGGCAGGGTGGGGGGTAGCAAAGTATGGATTACGGACCTATACAGGTAAGTAAACATTTAAATCAATGAAACGAATTTCGTTGCGCGCACTGCATCGCCAAATGCGATGCAGTGCGCGCAACGAAATTCGTTTTATTGATTTAAATGTTTACTTACCTGTATAGGTCCGTAATCCATACTTTGCTACCCCCCACCCTGCCCCTCCCCCGCCCCACGTCACCGCCCGGCCGGCACTCCTCCACCGACCGCGACTGCCTTTGTCCCTCCCTGCAAATCTCTCTCATCTGCATCTGTCACCCCCCTCTCATTGACACTCGTTCCCCTCCCCTCTGTCCCTTTCTCCTCTCTGTGAACTTGTCTCTCATCTCCATCCCTGTCACTCTCCTCTCATTGTCACTCTTTGCACTCCCCTCTGTCCATCCCTCCTCTCTGTGAACCTCTCTCTCATCTGCACTCCCTGTCCCCTCCTTTCATTGTCACTCTTTGCACTCCCCTTTGCTCCCGCCCTTTCCATTTCTTGATCCGTGGCTACTTCTTCCCACTCTTCCTTTCCCTCTCTCTCTCCTCTTACACTTTTATTTTAACTCTCTGTCCATATTACACCAACAGCGGTTCCTCCTTTCCCCACTCTGTGACTCTGCCTATAACATCTCACTCCCTATCATGTTCCATTTTGTTTCTTCATCTACGTTTCTCAGTCGCCAACTTTTTCACTGACATTTTTTCTTCTGTGCCTCTGCTGCCCTATTCCTTTCCTACATCTCCTTGCTTTTCATCTCTCAGCCCACTTCTTTTATCTCGTCCTCATCCCAGCTGCATCTCGGGCCAACTCCGATTTGTCAAAGGGCACCTTTATCAAATCTTGGCTTTATAGCCCGCAGGACAGCTCATGCTAGGACTCCCAAGCCCACATTTCTGGCCACATTCGTTTCAGCACTTAAACAATTGTGACCATGGGGGCTGGGCTCTTTCAACATGTGTTTTGTCACAGTGGTGTTAACAAAAACACAGGGAGATGGCTCCCTCAGATGCCCACAAAGTCCCAGCTAGGTCACAAACGAAAACAGCTCGCACCAGAGTCGCCTCTCTGAGAATAACATTTAACTTATTTAAGATGCAGGGTTGTCCAGCACTAGTCCACGAGGAAAAGTGAGGCAACACTTTTTTGTGTAACTACGCTGTACACCAAACCTTGTGGGCCAGTGCTCGACACAAAACCTGACTTTCGTTTTGGGAAAATGGATCAAAAAACAAACAATGGAGGGAAGTAGAACGAAAACGAGAAAAGACTTAAATCAATAGCATCAAGAAGAAAGCAGGGATACATACAACATGTAGGTACCGTGCAAAGACGAGGCATGAAATGTGCCGACGTGACTGCCCGGAACCCCTATTTCATTTTGTTTGCAAGGCTCACATCATCCCTTGATAAATAACACTTGCACTGTAGCCGGGAGAAAGAGTGTTCATGCGGGCCAAGTTGGCAGCAGTTTGCCTTTCCGTGCCACTCTTAGATTTCGTTTGAGTTACCCCCGTGCCATGCCCTGATCTTGTTGGCTGCTGTTCAACCTCTGCAACGAGCCGCAAGGCTGCCATTCTGACACGAAACAAACCTCACTGAATAAATAAATTAAAAAAACACAACAGCTGGTAGGGCATCTGCTGCAAAGATCTGTGTGCAACTTGCAGTTCACAGGCTTAGAGTCCGGTGCTGTGACTCCGCCTTTCATCCTTTCCAAGACAAGCCAATATGTGCCAGTTTTTTAGGATAAAAATAGACATATTTCTAGAGCTTTGCAAAGCGCACAGACAACCTGCAATCCGCCTTATGCGCCATATAAATAAACAGGTTTTATTTGAAACACATCGCAACACCCCCAGTCGATCTTCCCACTCCTCTCTCTTGCACAGTGACGAGCATAATTAACATGAAAGGTAACATAACCTGGACGCTAGCTTACCACTTAGGCGCGAAGGTGGGAGATAAAGCTGCCAAGCCTGGTGTGGTGCACACGCTTCCGCTTATCCTCGCCTCTACCTCTCCTCACCTCTCTCTCCCCCACCGCTATCTGTTTATTTCTATCGCTCTAGGCTCTAGCTTATTCGTATCCCGCACACCTGCCTTTCTGCCTGTGCCCTACCCTGGTGCTAGTTTCCCCGACTTTTCTTGTTGGCTCCCACTCACTTTTTGTCATGCGGCGCCTGCCTTTTACTAACTGCCAACCCTTTCTGTGTATTGCTCACCGCTTGCTCCGATCTCTCGCTCTCTTTCTCACCATCCCATTCATGGCTTCTCTTCCCTCCCCTTCCTCTCTCACTTGGCCTGTCAACCTCTCTCTCATGCCTTCGTTCTCCCTTTCTGCACACCACGATGCTGCCTGCGTCCAGACGCGGCTCGCGGGGGGCATGCGGGTGGGGGGGGGGGGCTTGTGGGGGGGGGGTTGTGCCGGGGGATTCTTGAAATAAAAAGAAAATCCTACCTGACTCTGAGGAGGTCCGCCGTCCGCGCCGCCTCGGGTCCGACTCCGTTTGGCCCTGCCTACAGCCCCTCTCAGCCAATCCTGGCGCTGCTGGCAGCGCCAGGATTGGCTTAGGGCACGGTTACCTCTCGCCCGCCTGCCCATTAGGAGACCGAGGTTTGAGCCTTTGCTCAACCCTCGCTCTCCTAAGGGGCATGCGCAAGCCAGTGCACACACAAGTGCGCATGACTGGGCACGGCGCGAAAATTCGGTGCCCTTCCCCACTCATGCGCACTTGTGCTGCAGTGCTGCCTGCTGCCCATGGTCCCTCTGACAATCATGTCAGTCAACATGACGCAGGACCGCCCACCCCCTTCAGACTCTGAAGGGGGTGGGCGGTTCGACGTCATGCTGACTGACATGATTGTCAGTTCTCCCTCGGCTCTTTGAACTTAAGTAAACTGATTGTTTACTTAGGTTCAAAGACGCCGAGGGAGCTGCGGGCGGGGGGGCTACGCCCCAATGGACGCACCGCCCCTGCTCGGGAGAGGAGCTTCAAAGAGGCTGAGCAGCAGAACGCAAGCACAACCACTGAAGCCGCGACAACGGAACGCAGAAGATGATGGCATTTCAGACTTGCTGGAATACTCGCTTAAGGACATAACAGAAATCTGGTTGAACAAAGTTCGTAAATTAATTTTCATAAAAAAGAGCGTTGAGAATGTAGGTACCTTTTACCTGATAATATTTTGAATCCAGTTAAAACATGCTTTAATCCAAGGAGGCATACCACAAAAGGAACTCGAGCAGTTTTCTCAGCGGCAGTGCAGCATTAAAGTCTGACTTGCATTGTTTTACGCTGTTCTATAAATGAAGACAGCGTTAAGGCACGAAGCCACTGAAAACAAAGGTATGCACTAAACAAGCATTGGCATAGCCAATAGGTCTCGCCTTTGGGACCTTATAAGTGTTTAGTTATCCAGCACAATATCCTTGGTGCAACAACATCAACTGTTGCATGGCTAAACACTTATAAGGTCCCAAAGGCGAGACCTATTGGCTATGCCAATGCTTGTTAGTCATACCCTGGTAAAAATAAACGTCTTGTACTTTACCGTGCAAACTGGGAAGGTTGGAAAGCAACAAAGTCTGGAGGGGGGATTTGAAGAGGGGAGCAGCACATGAAAGAGCGAGCTAGAAAACACATGCCCACTCAGAGTGCTTAAAGAAAACGAAAAAAGTAACTAGTGAAAGAATACAGGCCATCCAATCAAAAGGATGGTAAAGCGTCTATGCTCCAGGGGAGGGACAAACAAGACTAGGATGGCAAGCCATCGAATAAGAAGCAAGAAAATAAGAGGGCCAATAAAGTCAACTAATGGTAAGCAAAGAGTGGGGTCTAAGTTCACTATATGTTTTTGATATGGTCCACAAGATGTCTTTCGCAACCACAGTGAAAAGGTATCTATTAGGCGAGTCAGAAAAAGGTTCACACAAGCACAACTAGGGCACATAACCCTCTGCAAAGTTTCCAATGCAGTTTGGTAGAGAAAAAAAATCTTGCAGACTTCTTTTAAATGAAAGGTGCTGTCAAGCAGGCTATAGTGCAGAACGGGCACAAATCAAAGTTTTTCTGCTTCGATTGATATTGCAGTTTTAAAAAAGAATAAGAAAGTGAAAATATCTGGCCACCAGAGTAGAGGCGAACTATGCCACACTGAAAGCCTTTAATCCGAGAACAGGCTTCATAAGCCTTCTGAGACAGAAACAAATCCCAGTGTCACAGAAAAACACCTCGGTGAGGGGAAGGCATAAGTCGAGCTGTGGCTGGCATTAATCTCTTTAATTTACTCTTACAGGCCTACTTGGGTGCAAACTTTAGGTGCTTATCGACAGGTGGGTGTTTAACTCCGTTCAATACCCCAATATGATAACAATAATAATGCAATATGGAGCAAAGGTACCACCCTTCATTTTAGAGTTCAGAGACAAACATTGGCAAAACTAATAGGTCCGGCCTTTGTGCCAGCCTTTTGGCTTAGTTAATGCTTGTTTTGTTGTTCGGGGACTTGCTGGGCCCTTCACCACTACAAAACATATGAAAACATTAACTAAAAGCTATTTTTTTTGTTTTCAAAAAGCATGCATTGTAGTAGTTTCTTGCACTGAGAACTACTGTGTGTGTGGCAGCGCTCCTTTTGAAAGAGTACTGTCACTCACAGTAAACTTACCCGATGGCTGAAGTTGGCTAACCCTTTGCCCCATGCTGCAGTGGATGGAAAAATCTGAATGTGACAACACCAGACCAATGGATGAAGAGGACTTACTGAAGACAGAGACACACACACACACAAAGGTCTTGGCTAACGCCATACTTAAGTGCTAAAATATGCACCATAAAATACGTCATTTTCTCACCAACACACAATACCGATTTACACATTTTTTTCTATCAGCCTTCTGGTGTTAGAAACATCCACAGTATTTCCAGAATGTCAGTGGTATTACTGCGTTTCTCTAAATTAACGTAAATAGTGGCTATCTGTGGAATCTCATTTAGCGCACATGTCAACCAATCATTGGGAAACTACATGAGCTCCCCAAGTCAAAAAGGAAGATCATCCTGGAGTCATTCTGAAGCCATCCGATGACTTCAGCCAGGCTAATCCTGCAATTATCTGGGGAAGTCATCCGAAGCCATCCTGAAGTATGCCTATAGGGCAGAATATTTAAATGAGATGACTCCTAGAGCCAAACTACTCTGGGATGGTGTCCTGATTACTTCAATTGAATATGCGTGATGATCTTTTACTACTCAAGGAGCACCACCCGACAACTTCAGGATGAGTGTTAATTACTACAGGAGGATTCCATGAGAACTTCACAATGACTGAGGATAACTCTAGGATGCTTCTAGGACAACTTTTGGATGACTTTGAATTACTCCAGGATGACTCCATGACAACTTTAGAGCGAGTATGGATTACTCCAGGATATTTCAGGAAAGCTTTAGAATGAGTGTGGCTTACTCTAGGATGACTTCTTGACAACTGCAGGGGGAGCGTGACTTGCTCCTGGATAATTCCAGAAAACATTTTGATGGCTGCTGGCAACTAATGAATAATTTATTATTGAGTGAGGGCTTTAATACTCATTGAAGATTCTATGACATGAGAACATTCTATGGCCACATCTTCTCAAATCCAGGGCCCATCAAGTACTTTAGATCAACTAATCTGTTGCTAAACAAGTACTCTGAGGTGCATGACCGATGTACCATCCGGTAAAATAGGGAATTGTACTAGAATGTAATAAATGTACCTTGTTTATACAGTCCAATGAATTCTAAGTAACTAGTAAGGTAAAATATAAACAATCTGAAGTAGGAATTAGCAAGAATACAACACACTTTGGGGGAGATTTACTAAGATATTGCACTGTGCTTGCGTCACAAAAGTGACGCAAAATCATTTTTTCCTAATTAACTTTCCAGCGCTAAACTTGTTTATCGCTAGAAAGAACGGAAAAGTAATGCAAAGCAGTGCATTGCGATGCTTCGCATTACTTTGCGCCATGGGAGCGTACCATGGGTGGTGCATGGGCGTTCCCTCGCAACCACCCAAGGTTTCTCATGCTAAACCCAATTTACTAAAAACAGTAGATTGGGTTTAGCATGAGAAAACTGTGCCCATTTAAACTAGGTGCAAGGAAGGAAAAATGCATTAATTTCTCCTTCCTTTCCTACTTTGCATGCGTGCTGCACTGCAGCACGTATGCAAAGTGAGAAAAGCTTTGCATCGTGCCTAGCATAGTATTTTGTACAGGAAGAGTACCCTTCCTGTACAAAACCTATGCTATACTCATGCACACACCGTAGCGCTATAGCGCTAAGGTGTGTGCATGGCGCACTGCAGCTGAAATCAGCACCAGCGCAAGGGGGGAGAGAGCCATATCTTTGAAAATATGTCGCTCTCCTACTCCCTCCCTGTTGCGCAGCGCAGCCTGGAAAGGGTGGGGGGGTGATGCGCTGCATGGAGATTTTCTAAATCTCCCCTTTTGTATTCAAAAGAAGGCTTTTAACTTGTGGTACTCCCTCATATTCAGTAGAGATTGCCTTCATTTGTGTATAAGACATTACCTGACTTTTTCTAATATTGTGATCTGTGGGAAAAGACTAAACAAAACACAGGTTGAAATAAAATGGATCCAAAATGACTTCTAAATGCAATTTTATTGAGCTTAAACACATACCTGATCCCAAAAGGGCTCAGGCTACCATAAATAGAATAGTCAAAGTAGATAAGAAATGGTCAATAAAAACTGGCACTTCGTTGTTTGCTTCTAGTTTTGCTGGTTTCTACAGTTCTCTTCTGACAAGGCAGATCTTTATGGCAAGTTCTCACTGCATCTTTTTGATGTTCATGGTTCACCAGCTTTTGCCCTTGTACACAGATTTCATAAACTCTGAAAGATAACAAAACAATAGATTAGGATCTTTTATCAAAGAGGGTGCTGCCTTCAAAATGGAACTAGACCATAAGCTTCCAACAGTTTGCTTATGGTGGGTGGTCACAGGAGCCCAGGTGATATTAGGTCATTGGTCATGTTGGAGGTGGAGAAAGAAAATGTCAATTTCTGAACTGTGATAGAGAAAGAAGCAGTTTCAGAAGATCAATCTCCTAGTTAAGAGGGTGTAGCCAAATATAGTCCAGCTGCAAAGCGTACTATTTCACTTTTTGATCTCCTGCTCATCAAAAAAGGAAAGAACACCTTTCTAGCTCTGCCCTACATGGACCCAATTGTTAGACAGGAGACTGTGTTCAATTAGTTAAGTGACTGCTCTGCCAACAAATATCTGGTCCCCAAAAGGAACCTACACCCAAGTTGTAAAACAGGGCTGCTTATCTACAGATTGCAAGTGCTGCTCAAGTGCAAGGAAATGCTTCGAGTGGTGTGTGCCATCTCCTGCACATGGCCACACTTAGTATTAACATACACACCATCATACTATTTTAAACATAATGTAAAAATATAAAGTGATAGTCTGTGGGCAGTAATCTGACATCTAGGCATAGCTCACCTAACGGTGACAAAAATGATGTTTTTAAATCCATAAAAAGAAAGTAGATATGTATAAAATATATCCACAATACTTTCAGATTGGAACAGATATAATATACCAAAGGAGGAAAAAATAAGGCAACTCACCCTTTGTATTGCAAATGATCCATTGAATATTTTTGACGATGTTGCTATTTTGTAGGATGTTTCACCTCGTCAATGCAGACTGCTGCCGGTAAATGATTTGTAGTCATCTCCTTTCAGCATGTGCCACATACCTGAGCTATAAAGGAAACAAATAATTTCAAGTGAGCAGATACAGGAAACACAAACAATTTTGGGCACTACAAGTGGAGGGTAGAAAAAAAGTTATGGATTTGGGTGTTGTGAGATGTACATCTCTGAAAATTAGTTGTGCCCCAGCTGCTCAAAACAGAATATCCTTTACCTTTTAGGCAGTCAATCTCAGGTTGTACACCTCTTTCTTTTGCTCGTAAAAGTATTCACTCCTTTTTCGTACAAGTAGAGATGGAATAGGAATAGGTGTTCTCTCCATTAATGATTGACAAGTCATACATAACTTCATTAGGGCGCAAGCGCCTTTATCCCAGTGTGAAATTATGCACTTTGAGTTATCAAACAATGATAGACTTCCCGGTCCTGAAAAACAAGAGAAACCAGTGAACTTTAAACCACTTCTGTGCAACTGTTTATAATATAATTTTTTTCTTTTGTTCATTCATATTTTTAAAAGTTATGTTAAAAGTGCTTTTCAGTCAAGACAATTAACGAACTACATTTATTCTGTATTACAAGAAATGATTAAGTCCTAAAAAAGGATGCCTTAGTCACCATGCAAAATAGAATAGGTGTGCAGGCTTATTCTATGCAATTCCGTATAATTATGCACTTATAAATCTCAGCTTACATGATGGCCACCACACTCTCACTGCTTGTGAACTGGTCTTGAAGGCGAGTGGGATGTGCACATCAGTGATAACAGCAGCAGCATAAACTTCACTGTAGGGCAGGTCATTTGACGGGCATAGTCACAAACTGCATTTTGGAATATGTTTTGAAGTACTACAAAATGCTATTCACAAACCTATGTGCAGTGTCTACGACTCTCCTATATTTTTCTGTGCAGAGATCTCTTCCTCCCCCCTCCAAAAACCCTCCTCTGACGGCATACTCTCCGCATGCGCAAGTATACATATTAGTAGTAAATGTGTGAGGGACAGCGGGGAGTGGTTGGAAAATGGGAAATACTACTGGTGGGGGTGGAATAGGAAGAACTAAAGAGGGGTTAAGGAAGGGGTTTAGGCAGGGACGTGTAACCCCTAGTTTGACCCTGTAAGCACCGTAGTGGATGTGAACATAGGCATGGGGCACTGAGACACAAGGTGTCTTGTAGCTGTACTTGCTCCTCTTCCCATCATCAGGGATTTACTAATGGGTAAGTCCTGGCACTTCTGACCTATCAAAATGCCTACTCCTGGGAGAAAGATGAAAGCTGGCCAGTAAATTTAGCTTTGAGTGCAATGCCAATATTGATTTAAGTATGGCCAATTCATTGACTGGTATTTCTGACCTCCTGTCTGTGCAGCACTTTCTGCATGCAGCTTTGTAAAACTGATGAAGCTTTGAGCCATCTGTGCTCTATTTAGGAATTGGTCATAAGCCTGAGGTTTTAAAAACAATTAAATATATTTGCATATTAAGTTTATAATAAATAAACCACAACCTATTTCCGACAACGTATAGCATTTAGGCATACATTTTATAATACAGATTTGAAATTTTCATTACTTAAACTGCAACTGGACAGCAGACGCCAAGGTAGCCACTGTACATTGAATCGATCACCTTCTTACAGAAATGAACAGAGCATCATTTGAACAAAAGTGAGTGGCACACAGCTAGAGAGCAAAAAGCATTGGCAAAGCCAATAGGCCTTGCCTGGAAATGCGTTTTAGCCACCAGTGTGGCAGCTGCTCAGCATGGCTAAAAGTTGGTGGTGTGGGGTGAGTTACATTGAGGTAGAGTGGAGCAGGATAGATTGGCGTAGAGTGGAGTGTGGGAAGAGATGGGTGGATAGGAGGGGGGTAGAGTGGGGTTGTATTCGAGATTGATAGGGGAAGAGAGGCGTGGGGTAGATTAGAGTACGGTATATTAGAATGGAATGGGGTAGATTGCGGTGGGGTGAAGTGGGATAGACTGGGGTAGACTGGAGTGGAGCTGGGGAGATTGGAATGGGGTAGTTTGGGTACATTTGAGTAGTGTGTGGTAGATTGGAGTTAAGTGGAGTGGGGTAGATTTAGGTAGAGTGGAGTGTGGTAGAGTGCAGGAGGTAGAATGGGGTAGATTGGAGTGGGGTAGTAGACTGGGATAGATTAGATTGTGATATATTGGGGTAGACTGGGGAAGAGTGGAGTGCAGTGGATTGGGGTAGATTGGAGTGGGGGGTGGAGTTGGATAAATTGGAGTGGAGTGAGGTAGAGTGGAGAAGATTGGAGGGTAGTGGGGTACATTAGGGTGGAGTGGGGGTTGAGTACATTGCAGGGGAATAGACTGGATTGGAGTGAATAGGGCAGATTGAGGCGGAGTGGATTGGGGCAGATTTGAGTGGAGCGCGGTAGACTGGAATGGAGTTGGGTAGATTTGGGTAGAGTGGACTGGGGTAGTGATGTAGACTGGAGTGGGGTCAATTGGAGTGGAGTAGATTGGTGTGGAGTGGGATAGATTGCAGTGGAGTTTGGAGTGGAAAATTGGACTGGGTTAGATTGGAGTAGTGGGTTGGATTGGAGTAGACTGAAGCAGAGTGTGGTAATCTTCAATGGAGTGTGGTAGGGTGAGGTTGATTGGGTTAGGTTGAGTGAAGTGGGGTAGATTGCATTAGATTGTAGTGAAGTAGGGTAGACTGATCGAAGTGAGTGGATTGGGACAGATTGGGTTAGAGTGGTGTGGGGCGATGTAGACTGAGTGGGGTATATTGTTGCGAACTGGAGGGGGTGGGGTAGATTGGGGAGGATTGCAGTGGGGTGAGTGAAGTGGCATAGATTGGAGTGTATTACAGTGGAGTGGCATAGATTGGAGTGTATTACAGTGGAGGGCACAGAGTGGAGTGGCGTAGTGTGGGATATGAATGGTGTGGTAGCCCACTGCCATCACAGACAACACATTTTCAATTGAAATGACCATTACATTTGCACCAAAATATGGCGTTACTGCATACAACCGATAATGTGTGCTAATGTCATCACCTAGTGTATTAATGGGTCATATTCAAATTTGTTTCCACTACACTTCAGAATTACATTTTTACTAATTCTGATACATCAGCATAGTTCGTTCTTGTAGTGTGCTAGGGGAAAAAAACTTCCAACATACTCTCCGCTTACATGGGTACTTAGCAGGACTGTCACATAAATGCTCTCACTGAAGTCAGAGAAAGAAAAATAAGCTCCTTGAAATAGAAAGCTTGACATACGACCTCGGTCTTAGAATGCACAGCAAATGTGATAAG
This sequence comes from Calotriton arnoldi, assembly GCA_963921515.1. NCBI lineage: Eukaryota > Metazoa > Chordata > Amphibia > Caudata > Salamandridae > Calotriton > Calotriton arnoldi. The sequence goes on from CAWUFW010009314.1 coordinate 413,716, forward strand.
ATAAGAACATTATTTAAGCGTCTGTTTGCAGATAGCGAATTCGTAAGAATACAGTAAACAAGGTTTGGGCAACAGGAGGGGGAACTCAAGCTGGACAGCCTAAAGCAAATAAAGCCAGCAAATAGAAAGCCAGAAAATGTAAGTTACAATCCACAAAGCCAATGGTAAGCAACAGGCGAATACATTCCTAGGTCAGTATTCTGAATCTCCCCAAGATGTCTTTAGCAAACCAGACAGCTGCTCTGTCTGGCAGGCTTCAACCTAAAAAGGAGCTTAGTTACGTAGATTAAAAAAATATATACAAAGGAAGAGAATGAAACATGGTAGGAATAACAAAATTGTGATGAAAAGATGGTGAAACAAATCGAGAGGAAAGAGTGACAAAAAGTACAAGATGAAGAGGATAAAGGGTCGAGAGAGGGAAAAAAAGGTGACCGAATGAGTTTCACTCATAATTTCTTTTGTAGGTTTCAGCCTAGGTGTTTTTATTATGTCTGGTGATTTCACTAAAATTATTTATGCAATAGACTTAAATTGCAAGGACGTTCAGTCAGGCCTCTTCTTCCACTGGCCTGTTGTGCCATTTTTAATTTTTGTCCCACCCAGTGCAGCATACAGCATGGCCAGAGGGTCAGTCAACTCACTTCAGCTGAATGACTAACTTCACTGTGACATCATTCTTCCTTTCATAAGGAACACATTGCGAGACAACGTAGTTCCTTTCAGGAACTGCTATAGCAAGTGTGCTATCTGAGAACAAAAAAAATCTTAGTTTTTTTTTTTTTTAGACCAACAAGAACCCTGCAGCTTCTGCTAACAATATAGCTTTGCAAAAGACAGATACAAAACTAGCACCGACAAAGCCAGAAGGCTGGCAGGCAACATCAGACCTATTTGCTTTGCCAGGTCCAGTTTCCCACTGTTTTCTGTACCTGTAGTGCCAGTTTTATAATCTGATCAATATGACTTCAAAGCACAGAATGCAAAAAATAACTCACCTGCGCTACTCAGATGAATTTTAGAAACTCAGGGGTCTGCTTGGTTCAGAAACATTCATGTAGGAGGCCAAAATATTCTAACACTGCTTTTTAACTACTTCGACATCTACATATGTTTTTACTGAGCATATAATATGATGGCAGACATTGGCATTTGAAATACTTGATAGCAGAGTTGGGGAGATCCAAACAGCAGGGACCTTATAACTGACACCACTGTGCCCCTTACCAGGGGCAAGACTGAAAATCAATGTCTCCAAGGCAAAGGGCACGAGTAAGGAGCACAATCATTGTCGCAATGTGTCATTTAGTAAAACTTTAGTGCAAAAATGTGCCATTCACAGCATTTCAAGAATCAAGGTACCAGTGGTAGGTGGGATGATTGGAAAGACGGACAATATTATACTGGTGTCTCCCTAATGTTGAAAATGTCTCGCCCCAGCTGACAGACCCAGCAGTGACTGAAAAATAGCTTTGCAAACAGCATAGCCTGTGTGAGGTGAAAAAAAGCTGTGCTACTGGAAGACAGCCTCAAATCGTGGTAGATAGAGATACCCTAGAAAAAGCCAGAGGACTGACTCCATTGCGAAAACCATACGGACAACGATTGCCAAATATGCAGTCTATACCTAATAAATTGGTAGCACAGACAAGCATGCATCATACCTGCACGAACTACCAGATACTACCTCGAAAAGATCTGGCATTATGGCCAGAACTACTGTCTTCGGAACCGAGGAACCAGGATCGATGTCCGGCATCTGCTCAACATCCTGTGATTCTCTGCAAATAACGTAAGCTCCCCGTGCCTAAAGGAAAACACAAATGTGACCCTGTGTAATATAATGGATGCCCTTGTATTGTAATTGCATTTATATAGTGCTTACTAGCCCCGACGAGGCGTCGAAGCGCTGTTTCAGCGAGTAGCACGCTACTCCGGAACCCAAGGATTAGTGGTGAATTAGTATAATGAAATATGAAAGTAATTTGAGTGGTGGATATTAATCAGTTATTTGGATTGAGAAGGATAGCGGAGGGGAAAAGGTTTGCATTTATATAGCGAGTGTTACCCCTGTTGGGGTGTTGAAGTGCTTTTTTGGTGAGTGGAAAGGCGCTGGGCATCAGGGGGCTGTATATTGGGGGGGGGATGCTTGGCGTGTAAGGTCGTATTTAGACCGGTCTGGGCACACAGGGGGACCCACACACAGGGACCATAGGGCTGCAGGCGCTATATAAAGAGGGGACGCAGCACTCCACAGATGCCACGTGGTGCGAGTGCCAAGGCATACCATGGGGGTTACATGTAAACAGTGTACTGGGCACACACATACCCAGAGAGGGAACTATTTCCTGTTAAGAGAGGTGAGTGCTTTGCGGGAGGTTGCTGAAAGTACCCGTATGCAGAGGCGGTCCTGGGGACACCGAGTACTATGGAGGGCAACATACAGGTCGGATGCACTGGGAGCAGAGGCAGAGTCAGTGCAAAGAAAGCGCCGGACACACGAGGTGTACTGAAGAGAGAGAGGGGGCTTGGTATCGGTAAACACAAGGGAACACTAGTGCTTGGCATTAGTAGGCACAAAGGAATATCCTAGAGACGGTGCTTGGCATCGGTAGGCACAAGAGGATACTATCCAGCGCTTGGTATCGGTAGGACCAAGGGAATACTATCTAGCGCTTGGCATCGGTAGGACCAAGGGAATACTATCTAGCGCTTGGTATCGGTAGGACCAAGGGAATACTATCTAGCGCTTGGCATCGGTAGGACCAAGGGAATACTATCTAGCGCTTGGTATCGGTAAACACAAGGGAACACTAGTGCTTGGCATTAGTAGGCACAAAGGAATATCCTAGAGACGGCGCTTGGCATCGGTAGGCACAAGAGGATACTATCCAGCGCTTGGTATCGGTAGGACCAAGGGAATACTATCTAGCGCTTGGTATCGGTAGGACCAAGGGAATACTATCTAGCGCTTGGTATCGGTAGGACCAAGGGAATACTATCTAGCGCTTGGCATCGGTAGGGCCAAGGGAATACTATCTAGCGCTTGGTATTGGTAGGACCAAGGGAATACTATCTAGCGCTTGGTATCGGTAGGACCAAGGGAATACTATCTAGCGCTTGGCATCGGTAGGACCAAGGGAATACTATCTAGCGCTTGGTATCGGTAGGACCAAGGGAATACTATCTAGCGCTTGGTATTGGTAGGACCAAGGGAATACTATCTAGCGCTTGGCATCGGTAGGACCAAGGGAATACTATCTAGCGCTTGGTATCGGTAGGACCAAGGGAATACTATCCAGCGCTTGGTATTGGTAGGACCAAGGGAATACTATCTAGCGCTTGGTATCGGTAGGACCAAGGGAATACTATCTAGCGCTTGGTATTGGTAGGACCAAGGGAATACTATCTAGCGCTTGGTATCGGTAGGACCAAGGGAATACTATCTAGCGCTTGGCATCGGTAGGACCAAGGGAATACTATCTAGCGCTTGGTATCGGTAGGACCAAGGGAATACTATCTAGCGCTTGGCATCGGTAGGACCAAGGGAATACTATCTAGCTCTTGGTATCGGTAGGACCAAGGGAATACTATCTAGCGCTTGGCATCGGTAGGACCAAGGGAATACTATCTAGCGCTTGGTATCGGTAGGACCAAGGGAATACTATCTAGCGCTTGGTATTGGTAGGACCAAGGGAATACTATCTAGCGCTTGGTATCGGTAGGACCAAGGGAATACTATCTAGCGCTTGGCATCGGTAGGACCAAGGGATCGGTAGGACCAAGGGAATACTATCTAGCGCTTGGTATCGGTAGGACCAAGGGAATACTATCTAGCGCTTGGCATCGGTAGGACCAAGGGAATACTATCTGGTGCTTGGCATCGGTAGGCACAAGAGTATACTATCTAGAGACAGCGGTTGGAATCGGTAGGCACAAGAGGATAATATCTAGAGACAGCGCTTGGCATCGGTAGGCACATGAGGACATTATATATGATTGCCAGATATAAGTTTTTCCGTGAAGCACCAGTGCTGTTCATTTTCAGACCTGCCATCACGTATCGCAGTTTGGCTCCGTAAAAGTGATTTAATATATGGAGAACACCCAAACCTCCCTCTTTGGATGGCGGATACATTACACATCTCCCCAACCTAGGTTTCTTTCCTCCCCAAATGAATCCATTGAGGACTTGTTGGATTTTCTCCAGTGCACCCTTTGGGGACTGAAGTAATAAAGTCTTAGCCAGGTAAAGGAAACTGCACAGCGGCGTCATTTTGAAGCAACAGTTCTGCCCATCCATGACAGTACCCCTCACCTGCTAGGTCTGGAAGTCTCCCTTTAGGCTTTGGATTAGTTCTTTATATTTTTCCTGCGCCGTTTTCTCTAACGTGGCCTATATCTTAAGCTATTGGTACTGGATGTTTGTTGCTGCCCTTTCCAAGGGAATCTCTCCCACACGAAGTCTGTCTGCTCTACAGGAATCTGGGGATTTTAAAAGTTAATTTTGAAACCAGATGCGAAGCGGCGGGTATGTTACTCCTCCAAGAGAGGTGGCAGTGAGTAGACCAGATCTGTAAGCGCTACCAAAACACCATCGCCATACATATTATTTGTGTACATATGCTTCTCTAATCTTACCCCAGTGATCTCTTCATTGGCTCTGACTCTTTGACAGGCGCTCCATGTGGGAGGCAAAAAGAAGGGGCGAAAGATGGTTTTTGTGCCTCTTTTAATAAATAACATGTCCATAGAGCCTCCATTGATCGAGACCGGTGCAAATAGGTTAGTGCCGCTAATGAGGACCCATAATTTAAACGGCGGGCAGAAATTATATGCATGGACTCTCTTCACAAGAAATAGCCTATGTGACCTGTTGAACACTTTTCCTGCATTGACTAAGGAGCAGGGCTGTTTTCTTTGTTTACTTGACATTCTCGATGATATGAAGGATACATTTGTTATTATCTGAGCAATTCCTACCCGGTATAAATCCTGTGTGATCCGGGTCAACCTAGCACATGGTTAGGTCTTTTTCTGGATTGGCAAGACTACAATAAGAGGGCTCCCTCATGGACTCGGATGACTCAGTCTCCCCGAAATAGTTGTACACGCAGGCAAGAATTGTCATCAGGGAGCAGCAGAAGGTTTTATAGAACATCCCTGTAAACCCATCTGGGCATAGGGCTTTAAGTGGTTTCAGTTTTGAGATGCCGGCTATAACTTCATCTATAGTGATACGTTTTTCAACTGAAGCTGCCTGAGCAGCCGTGAGCTTTGTTAGCTTCGCACTTTAAAGGTAGTTTGCAACCACCTCTGAGATTCTCTGTTCTGCTTAGTACAGTTCGCTATGAATATCTCTAAAAGCTTGTTTAATTTATGTTCTTATTGGTCACCAACCCCTTTGAATTGTGATGGCCGTTAGCCTATCTATTGCCACTCTGGCTTTAGGCCTGTAGGCCAGTATACTCCCTGCCTTGTTCTCCTTTTCGTAACTAGTTTGACGCAGCTGTAGCAACGCATATTCTACTCAGTTCCGGTCTAATGCTTTTAACTGTGCTGGTACAACGGTCCCCTATGGGCTTCACCAGACCCGATGCCACTTCCTCTTCCCGAATGTTATCAAGCAGGACCATGCATTGCGAGTAACGTAGGGGCCCGTGCAGGGCAATTTGACGTACTAGTGGTGGATGGTTACATTAAATTACATCAGCAGCATCTTCAATTGACAGTAAACCACCAAAAACATGCCAGGAAACAGGTATCATTGTTGTTTCTTGTGATCTACTTGGGCATGGATCCTTATTCCAACACTCGTCACTGTGTTTCTAATAGAACATTTGAACAGAGACACCATTGAAGGAGAGTGGATCAAAGAGGTCACACTTAAACCACTCTTGGCCGTGCTGCCATTTGTAATATGGCGAATGTGCACATGCCAAAAAAATAACAAGCATTGGCATAGCCAATAGGTCTCGCCTTTGGGACCTTATAAGTGTTTAGCTGTGCAACATTTGATGTTGTTGACGAAAGGATATTGTGCTGCAGAAGTAAATACTTATAAGGTCATAAAGGGGAGATATATTGGATATGGTAATGATTGTTTTTTTTTTAAGGACAAGAAGTGATTTTAGGCTGCGGGTGCCACTTAGCGTACCGTATTATACGTAGACTTCTGCCAAGTTTACCTAGGCCTGATCGCCGAATTACCCCTGGTGAAAGTCCCTGGGAATGTTTTTCGGATGCTATCGGGAACAAGCCCACCAAACAGGTGAGATGCAGTTAGGCAGCGACCCAGTAGTGGGCCGCTGTTTTGTTTGGTAATCCGGGCAGATGCTGGTTGATTGTTGACTTCCGCCTGCAACATCTGCTTCCGGTTTAGAAATGAGTGGGTGGGAAGGCGCAAGATGTTAAAACTTGAGCACAAATGCTTTGGATGCAGTTGTCTTCAATGAAATCAGGCGTTTTGGTCTTGCATCTTAAATGATATGCAATCCTGAGTAAAAAACATGTCAATGCTAACCATAAAATTGTGATGTCTGTACCATATGCCCTATACAATGCAAACTTGGAACTTAATTGTCGATTACAGTAATTAGTTGTACAGGCTACATAATCAATAAAAATAAACGGCCATATATTTATTAACATTGTAGAGTGTCTGTGTATTCTTCTGGTCCGGAAAAGATACGATTCTTTGCCAGAGTTGCTGTCTACAATGTGAAAGTCAGAAATAACCTGGAAAAAAAGGCGAGATGGAATGTTTTGTTTGACAGAAATCGACTTTTCAGGAACAGATGTAATGGACACGCAACCTTCCGTTGGCTAGGAACTCGAAAAAGCCATTCGCAGATGCCATAGAATTGGTCGTGCTCCGAGCATTTCCAACAGAAACAATCGATCAAGTTAATAACTAGAAATATTTCTAGGAAAAAGCATGCTCGAAATCACACACAACACCCTAGCAATGGCACTTAAAGTCAGGTTCCCTTCCCAGACGTCAAATGCTTTTCTTTGCCCTAGCCTTGAAAACGAAAGCCTCGCTTTGCCCGGAATTATCTATTTAGGTGTTTTTATAAAGCGCGGAGTGACGTCTTGCTGGGACTTCGAAGCGCTTTGGGGGCGAACCCGTGCTTCATGCACCCTTGATAAGTGGGTAAGTTATTAGGATAGGTGAGCTCTGTCCTACATCAGGTGGGGTGCAGGCCTCACCCAAGCCAATACAGATGCCAAAGCTCGAATTCCTAGGCGTGGGGTTTATAGTGCCTTTTAATAAACGCCAGCGCGCAGCACAGCCGCTCGCACCGGATGCCTCGGGGATAACGGTGCCACCGAGCTCTGCTACACCCAGGTGCCATAAAGCATCCATGTCAGCCTTCTTGTAAACACCAACTGCAGAGCTCTCGTTTCCAGGCAGGAGACATTCCTACACGAAGCGCAACAGAATCCGAGAAGTAACAGGGCACACACGGAAAGTCTTATTCTTTCTCATTTCCCGCGTAGGATCATTTGATAGATGTGATTTACTTGTATTCAGCAACGTGATTTCTTGTAATATTAATCATAAACGGCATTAACATAAAATCACGCATGCATAACGGTAGGGCAACACATTAAATACAACAAGCAACGAAAGTTAGTGAAGCGCGGCCGGAAGTCCATGGACAGCTTTTACCTTGCAGGAGCGAGCAGCGCCAGGCGCGATAATTACAAACAGATGGCACAAAGCTCGCTCCCGCAAGGGAAACGCCAAACGTGCACGCGTTGCAATAGAAAGCAATGCAAAACGTGCACGTTTTTGGCCAAATGCTGATCGATTCCAAAAGGTCCCCTCCTACCAGCGCATGCGCGCTGCGTAGGCGAGACCTAAAAAAACATGAAGGTGAAAACACAAAGATGCACACACGCAAACAAATATAAATAAATAAACGGGTGCTCTCACTTACACGACATAGGTACTATTGAAAAATGTTTCATTCGAATTAAGCGGAAAGAGATTAGGAAAAAAAAATCCATTTACCTCTGCAGCGTGTTAATACAATTCGAACCCAAAGAAATTCGAACGAAAGAACAATAGAATATTAAAAAATAACATTCTCCTCTGCAGCGTTAAAATGCACTTTAAAACCACAATGGGTTGCAGGAAAGGGACAGCGCGCCATACCTGCTACAGCAATATTGAACAAGCTGTCGCCACGCCATTGCGCGAATAAAAAAAAAAAAAAAGGAAAGTGAAAGCTTGCCATGCGCGCTGTGCCTGCCTGCAGTGGGAAAAACTCATTACGACAGCCGTCTTGCAAACGATCCAGTCCGGGTGGGCGGGGCCTAAAAGAGACAGGGCGGTCACCAAAAAGCCTCCCTTTCAATCAGAGGCCTGCGTTTACCATAAAGGATGACGCGCGCCAATTAAAAGCATGGGCGGAGCTTCGACCCCACTTCCGAAAGAAACCCGACGACAATAGATCTCGCAGAGCGAGCAGCGCATGCGCTGCGACGCTAGGCGAGACCTAAAAAGGGCAGGCATCCGCTGTTGCACAGCACCCGGATGTTAACAGATGCACTTCTTATGGCATTCACAAACTTTCCAAGCACCTCACTGGCTTCAGTCTTTAACACCTTGATAGTCTCGCCGGAACTGCCGGAAATGTGAAAAATAAACACAAGGCAATGTTTTGCCACACCTACAGAAAGCAATAGTCTGAATTATTTTTGTTTGTTTAACTCATTAAAAACGACAGAAGTTTTTTCATACTGTACAAAGTCATCATTACATTGTCTCTTTCCTCTGTGTGGTTGGGTGTACATTTTAATCCATGTTCTGTGTTTCTATACAGTGACAGAGCATGCGTGCCTCATCATGCCAATAACGTCCTCTGTGTTTTTTGAGTGGGAGGGGTGATTTGGCATAGAGTGCAAATAATGTGTATTTGCTTCTCTAATTTATGGCTTTTGCACAAGTTTACTTTTTTGCAGTGATGCTCAGAAGTGGCAATCGGTACAATTAAAGGTCATTGTGCCAAATACCAAGGCTGCATAGTCTTAAATCCACCTCATGCCTCTTTAATCCACTACCAGACACTCCCTGTCCTTTTATCTCACTCTTGCAGGTTCCTGCTTTCTCTCTCTGTGACATGTTTTTCTATCTTTTCATTCCTCCATCAATCTACGTTGGTGAGTTTTTTTTTCTCTTGCTCACGGTAGATGTCTGATGCGGAAAAATAAGTTTCAGTCCCCAAAAATGTGTGTGGCTCAAATTAAGCACTGCTTGTCTGTGTCTGCTTCTATTCATCCTCTCAAAGTGACATTTGTTATTTATATTCTCCAAGTCCTCCTTGCACAGACCGAGGAGTGTGTTCTTGTCATATGTCCCACTACACACTTACCTTTCTTTCCTGATATACCACTGACTATTGTACCTATTGCACCTTATGTCTACACCGAGGGGGATTTAAAAATGACCTGGACACAATCACCATAATAATTTTCTATTTCTGCAAAGTTCAAACATAATGCGGCTGTGTAAGGACCGTGCTTGCCTTTCAAACTTCCATTGGGTCCTGTGCACCCAGACCCATCCAACACTCTCCTCCTAGTGCACAATGCTAATGTTTCATTTACTCACTGATAAATGAATTACACAGACTGCTTCCTTTGCTGGAATTAAATACTCATTGAGAGACATCGAGCCTCAGAGTCACACTCCCTCAAACAAACAGTAATATACATAAGTCCCTCTAACACTCATCACCTCCTCTTTTCGTTGACTCAAGCCTTAGCTGCCTAGTTGGCCTGGTTCAAAAGGGCAGGAGAGCAGGTGTAATTAATTTGGGCAAACGAAGCACTCTGAGTAATGCATTTACTGGTAAGTAAATCAAACATTACCTCATTGTGCTGCCTTTGCCCATTACTCAGTGAGATATAGAAAGTAATACTGGACCAGGACAACAGGTATGCAAGCCAAAAAGATTCATTCGTAAATCAGTTTGTCTCTATTCAGCACAGACGACAAACCTTTCATCCAAAGATATTATGGATCTCTGTCTCCTATAACACTCTGTAGTGTTTCGCAAATGTGGAAGCGACCACCCAAGTGACTTTACAACAGATATCAACCAAGGATGGCCCTTGCGCTTCAACCAACATAGAATGGCCTTTCACCCCTTCTGCAGGGGGGCCACCAAACTCCCCATAGGCTAGACTAATAGTGGACCTAAACCATCTACTTAGTGTCTTAACTGATAGCTTACAGCCCTGTTTTTAAACCCCCAAATTAACAAATAGGCTATTCATGCCCCTAAAAGCATTCAACTCCACATAATACAACACGTCACACAACTCCACAACACACAATTCAGCGCCACGCCATTCCACACCACACAACATAATTTTGCTCCACATAATACCACTCAACACCACATAATTCAGCTCCTCCTAATTACATGCTACTCAATACCACATAAATACAACCCACATAAATACACTCTATACCACATAACAACAATTCATATAAATACACACCATGCCACATAATTCCACTCAACATAATTTCACTCAGTGCCACACTGTTCCTTGCCACACTATTCAACTCCACACAAATCCATTCCACACCACATAATTCAACCCCAAATCACACAATTCTATTTCACAACACAATTTCACTACACACCACATATATTCAATTCACAGCACATAATTCAACTTCACACCACAAAATTCAACAGCACACCACATAATTGAACTCCATTACATAGCACTCCTCAACACAAAATATCATTCCACATAATTACACTCCATGACACACAATCCCTCTTCACATAATTCCAATACACTTAAAAACACATATTTACTAACCACATAATGCCACTGCACACCATGCCACATAATACCACTACACAAATTCACTCCACACCACACAATTCCAATCCAACCCACATAATTCCATTACACACCACATACATCCACTCCACTCCATAGCACATAGGTAAGAGACATTTACATTTACAACGCCAATAGCTCTAACTCTCTTTCTTTTCTTTTGTACCACCAAAACACACAGATCTAGAGCTAAGCTCCTACCTATTTGTTCTTTTTCATCACCAAAAAGGCAAAACTATCCACACAGTTCTACACCACACAATTCAACTCCACATGTTTCCAATCCACAGCACATAATGCAACACCAAATCAGATAATACAACTCAACAACACAATTAAACACACCACATACATCCAAACCACACCACACAGTTCCACTTCATGCCACAAGATTCAACAGCACACCACATAAATAAACTCCACTACATACCAATCCACAATACAAAATACCATTCCACATAATTACACTCCACTCCATATAATCCCACTCCACATAATTCCAGTACACTCAATACCACATAATTACTACCCATATAATTCCACAGCACACCATGCCACATAAGTCCACTACACAAATTCACTCCACATCACACAATTCCATGTCACACAATAACACAACTAACTAATCCAATATAAACCACATAATTCCACTACACACCACATACAAACACTCCATAACACATAAGTAAAAAACAGTGCCAATTACAATGCCAATAGCTCTAATTCAAACAAATGCGAGACCTATTGCATTTCTAATGCTCGTTTACTTTTACTGGAGCCCAAACAGGGCGGGACAAATAAGCCTCAAACATTGAATGGCTAAGAGCATGACCACAGGACATTGCCCAATATTCAAGTTCCAAGCATGCAAGGGGATAGATTTGACCTTCTTTGGAATTTAAATTCACCAAAAGCACGGATATCACATATCCCTGTCAATCACTTTCTAGATTGTTGTGTTTAGGGCCTCTGCCAGGACTGGGGCTGTCTTAAATCAGTGCTGCTCCACTGTGTTAGCTTATCTCAAACATGTCTTAAGAAAAGGTCGCCGCTGACAAGCATTATGTGGGCTGATGCATTCTTCAGAACATTCCAGTGAGGGAGGCAAAGGTCTGCAAATATTGTGGAGGATTCCATCAAAGGTGGTAGAACCTGTTTCCCAAATGACAGGTTCAGCTTTCAGGACTGAGCAAAGCAGTAATTGTAAAATTATTTTATTGCTGATGTGTATTGCACCGAATACCCGTGCAGAGCTTGCTTTAAAGGAAGGCATGGCCAGGGAATTCTTTATGCAGAGGTACAATCAGGTAGATTTTTCCGGATCCACCTGCCTCCCACTATTAAAGTAATGTGAGAGAAAACAAAAAAGAAGTGTAAGAAAGAAAATTGAACAAAACTACAGGAAGGGCCACTGGCATTATGTGTCAGTGGGCCAGGGGCAAGTTATGCAGCAGAGTTGGCTAAATAATGCAGGGAGGAAAGTCAAACTATGCAGCCTAATGCCTTTTTTGGGGCAATATTTGTTGACAATTTTTTCTAATAGTAAGATTTAATATTGTCTCGACCAAAGATTCAACTCAAAGTGCCAGTTTAACACCTGAGCAGTGTAATCAGTAACTGAGAGCTGACCTTGGTCATAGGGTCTGCCATTGTGCAGTTCCACATGTGACTTTTTAGTAAGTTTTGATCTGTTTAAACTAAAAACACATTTTTGTGACTTCTCCAAAGTATGCAGCAGATGGTGTATTAAATGGTAGATACAGCAAATCCGTAACTGTATGGAAAAGCACAGCAGCTCCGAATCGCATAATTCCAGTAGCCCTGAGTATATACAAAATATATGAAAATAAATCTTAAGATAATTTGAAATATTATAGTAAAATTGGCAGCTATGGTTGCGCATAGCATTTTCTTCAGGGGTGAATACTCTAAAGAGTAGGAACTTCTGGCAACTGCCCATAATAAAGCATCATAATGTTATTCAAATATTTTACTGTGATTTGTATATTACGGTAATGCCTGGGCAGGGCAATTTAAGAGTGTAAAGGTTTTCAGTAGGAAGCCTAGGAGTGAAGTGAACATTCCACAGGGAGAGGGAATGTTTTGCTGCACGATTGTTCCACCAAAACTTGTGTGCACTAGAATTTGCAAGGAGAGGGAAGGCTAGCTTATTTTATCCTGCTAAAAACTAGTTTTGCCACGACTTATCCCCATGTTCTTTAAATCTGCAAATCTCTGAAATGCTTCGTGGAGTAAAGAGAGGCAAATTTTGGAAATACCCCAACAAAGATCATCCCTGAGGCCGTCATACGGATGTGGAAGAGAAGAGACAAAAATAGACAACAACTACCTAAATGGGCTATTATTTTTCTGTTGTGTGGAGCCTCTTTATGTAGCAGACCTAAATCAGTCGGTATTGAGAGTGTTAACGCCGGATTCCACTGTATAACTTACCCGGAACCCTCGGTCGACTGGACCTTTATTACCTGCTGAAAAGTGTAAAGGGGAGAAACAATACTTTCTTTCCAATCTTGACATAAACAATTTAATTCTCGGAAAAGATCACCGACTCCGAATTCCAAGTTTAGGGGTTTATTACAATACCAAAAATAACTGAACATACAGACACCTCAGAACGAGGTTGTAAAAATACAAAGGCACTAACACAAAATCCATCCTACGCACCAATCTAATTCGATATAGCATAAAGAGAATGAGCAATTCTAGTAACACAAGACAAGCAATGATTGCACCAACATCTATATTAGCCTTCATTAAACCTATAAAGAAATCCGTTAGTCTATCCCTACACTATTCTAAAGGGGCATCCCTACTTAACTTCTATTCCAACCAAATCATGCAAAAGGTGTCAGCTCGTGAAGACTTCCTCAGAAGTGCACTCACGTTGTAAAAGACCGTCTAAGTCTCCATCCTAAGAATCGATCCCTTCCTTTAACCTCTTCGCTCTTCTACCTCTCCTCAATCAGCTCCTGCTCAAGCTGCCCTCTCTGCTGACTGACTTTTCTCCTCCCTCGGGGCACTGTCCCTAATACAAAATGGACCTTCAATAGGCCCGCCCAGGTAACACCTCTCCTGGCCAAACACCTCGTCTAGGTAGTTTTCCATTAAAAGTTGAACTCGGTCCAACGACAGTTGAAGTGTCCTTGAGTCCCAGGCTTCTTCAGCGCAGCTCTCAATTATCGGCATTCCTGGAGACTTTGTAGCGGATCTCCTCCCTACCTAACTCCTAAAACAAAAGCATTATTCTAACTAACGAAGACGATGTCCTTGCACCTGCAACGAATGCATGAGAACGAAACAACCTTGCACGCAGATTAATTTCGCTGACCATCTCTAAATGAGAGCCTCACCAGGGGAAAATGCATTTCGGGTCTACATAAACCAGCTAACATAAGGAACGAATAGGCCTTCTTAACACAAAGGAGCAGACACTCCATCTAGGCCTTTAACGTCATTTTAAACACATTTAAAATGTTACATCTGTAAGCACTACATTTCATCACGGTTAAACACAATTAATCATCTATGCGTGTGCAACTTCAATATGATGCACGTTTAAATCTACTGCGTTACATTTCATAGCTACTTCATTAAACACTTACACTTTACGGTTCTTGAATGGCACAACTCATCTTAATGATTCATTTACCACTGATTATTACATCACAAATTCTAGCTAAGATTAACGCACACCTACGAATATATGCGGGTACAGACTACTTATGAATATAAGGTACCCCTACAATTTTCTGAATATCTTTGCGCTCTATCAGTTCCCCCTCTGATGACTAGTGTCATCAACAAAATCATAATTCCCTGGAGAGAGAACCAGACCTAAACAGAGCTCGTAGCCATTCTTCTCTGTCGGAAGCTTTCCAAATTCTTGATATTCTCATAATGACTGTCCTGCAGTCTAGTCATCCTTACTTCTCTTGCCCTAAGGGACCTTTCAGCCTGATTCACCTGGTACCACTTATAAGCCCCATAGGTAAATCACACAGACCACGATTATAAGGATAGGTCTCAGAATGTAACCAAGGATACCTTTTCCCAAGCTTGCAAACCAACTCCCCACTTTACCAAATCCCTTCCCAACTTTCTCCCAAACACCCTCTTCGGTCAGATCCTGGATCTCATGATGAATCTCAGTGATGTTACTTATATACTTCTTCAGATCTTTACTATTATCTGGTATATAAGTACAGCACTCTTGCACTTTCAGCATTTTACAGACTCCGCCCTCTTTTGCTAATAAGACATCTAAAGCAAGACGGTTCTGCATCACCATTGTCCTTATCGACAACATCTCTCCATCCACGAGCAATAGTGATTTAGCTGTATTCAGTCGACAATCTGTCCACAACAGTCGCCAGCTTTCTAATCTTCACATCATTCAAAATCACTCCTAAACCTGGTATTACAGCTCCAAAAATGTCTCCAATCACTCCTCCTGCACTTGCATCTCTCCTTACCCTAGAATGGATTCCTCCCTCGAGGAGTCCTAGCTCCTCCACATGATAAATCTTGGGAAAAACGGCTGCCAGGTAACAAGTACCATACCAGTTGGCAGGCAATCTCACATAAGCATTTTTCCCACACACAAAGTATACTGTTGGCACCACTTGTACCGGACCCTGCAAAAAGTTCTTTGCTGACTCTTCCATTGTGAAAACGTGATCATACACACTCTGTCCCACATAAACCTTATCATAATAGGTTTGGACACGTTTCACACATAGCTTTCCTTTCTGCACCAGATCTAATGCTATAGGGCCATAGCTCCCTTTCGCTCTGTGAGCTAACTCCTCCTTCGCCAATCCAATGGACTTTCTCCAGTGTTACGTGTTTGTGTTAGTTGTCTATATCTATCCTCTACCTGATCTACAAATTTCTTTTCTATCTCTGTTAATGAACAAGTTAAGTTATGTCTATGTGCGTAAGCTGTATCTAATGATGCGGTCGGTATGAAATACTTCCCAATTCTATCTTCTTGCTTGTAATAATCATACTTGTTCAGGTGCTTATATGCTGGAACCTCTGAAAGCACCGCGTAATAATTGGAAAAGAAGTATTCATAATGATCCCTCCCATAAAACATGCTAAGCAACAAACTACAGGAAATCCCATAAGTCAACGGAAGATGATGATATCTAATACCCTCATCCACTGACGCAGGCAATTGCATACACACATAACAATCCCTCACATCCATCGTTTCGATGTACTCGTATAGCAGCTTGGCATACGCATTAAGCTTAAAATCACTTCTAGACAAATCTACATGCAATCTACGACTGTTTTGATCTAGCATAGCCTTTTCAGCTCCTATGGTGTCCTCTTTCTTGCTAGAAGTACTAGGTGTCCCTTTCACCTCCACGACTTATGGCTCATGTGAACTAATAATTGACACTACAATAACTATAACTATTGAAACTATCACTCCCACTATGGAAGTACCTATCACACACTTTGATCTTCGGTTCGGATTTCCAGACTCCATTTTCTTGTTAGTTGTTCAATATAGAGGATACACAAGAGTCTCTTCTTTCCACCTTGATTTGTTGCTCAGAAGTTCAAGCAAAGTTTGTTGGAATTCTGGAAATTCGTTCAAAGTTCAGTTTTTCTGGATTTATTCACACAGTTCAAAAAGATTTCCCTAGCCCTCTTTATTCTTCTATTGAAAAAGCCCTAATTTATTCTTCTTCCACTCGGGCCTAGGTTATCTTCTTTGTAACACCTATTTACAACGCACAGTTCATTCGCAATCTATGATAAGTTCAGATCCGATTGCAGCTAAAACATGTCGCAAAATCTCAAGACAAACATCTACCAGTTCATGAGGTGACGCTTCAAATCCAAACGTTGGGAAAACTAATTTATGCAATATCAAAATTCGCACCTTACTCAAAACTGGAGGTTCTGGAACCGTGATTGTCAGCACTCCTTCAACTTCGAGTCCTGGAACTATCAGTCCCACATCAATTTTCAGTAGAGGATTCCTGCTGATCACTCGGACGGACCTCAGCCTCCCGGAACTCACTACTCCCGGCATCAGTTACTGCGTAAGTCCTCTCCGGGGCAGCGTATCTCTGACAAGGCACTCTTGTCCTTCTTGACCGCCTTGGACCTTCTTGGTCTTGTTCTTCTTCGCTCACTTCTGATTCTGATGTCTCGGGCACAGGGGCGAGATCTCTTTCAGGGGCCAACCTCAGATTCAACCTTCTTTGTCTTTCAGGCCACGATTCTTCTGCTCGATCAGCCCTTTTGCCTTTCTCTCGAACCCTCTGCGCACCACCTCCTGCGGCTGAGTCTGACTCTATATTACCCGCAACATTACCTTCTTCCTCAGAGTCAATACATGGGTTGGGTGTAGCGTAACCCTCCTCAGCCTGGTCTGGTGAGCAACCAGCTTCGTCAGCAACCCTCACAGCTTGGCTTGTCCTCTCTCGTGGCCCTGCCACCACAGCTGGATATTCATTCACGAGAGGAGCTGTTTCTTCCAAGGGTTCTGAAACTCGACGAGTATGAGAAGCATGTATCCAATTTGGCAATCCTCCGCACTTCACCGCTGTGTTCGTTACCAGTATCACCTGGTAGGGGCCTCGCCACCGAGCATCCAGACAGCTCTTCCTCACGTGCTTCCGGACCAGCACCCAATCTCCCGGGCACAAGTCGTGGCAAAGATCCCTTGAAGCTGGAACAGCAGCAGCTTCCACCTGCTGAGACATAGAACGGATCACATCAGCTAGTCCTTTGCAGTAATCAAGGATTAAGTCATCAGTGATGTTTATCAAGGCTGAATATGGTATTGCTGGTAATCGCATCACCCTCCCCATAATGATTTCGTGCGAGGAAAGACCGGTCCTCCTATCTGGGACACTGCGAACACTCATCAACACTAGAGGCAACGCATCAGGCCACTTCAGGGACGTAGACGAACACACTTTCGCCATCCGTGCTTTCAAAGTTCCATTGATCTGCTCCACTATCCCAGAAGCCTCTGGTCGATAGCTACAATGAAGTCTCTGATCAACATTTAAAGCCACGCAAAGCAATTTCATGATCTCACTGTGGAAGTGTGTTCCTCTATCCGACTCCAACGAAGTTGGAAAACCGAACCTAGGAATCAACTCTCTCAACAAGAGCTTCGCTACTGTAAGGGTGTCACACCTTCGTGTTGGATAGGCTTCCACCCAACGCGAAAAGACACACACTACCACTAAGATGTATCTCAATCCGTTACACCTAGGCATCTCAATAAAGTCAAGCTGTATTCTGTTGAAAGGTCCTCCTGACCTTCCAATGTGACTCAATGCAACCACAGTTTTCTTTCCAGCATTCATTTGTTGACAGGTAACACACCTATGGCACACTGCTTCAGCAAACGCACGAAACCGTGGATTGTACCACGTTTGTCTGAACACTCGCACCATCGCATCTCTCCCTAGATGTACAGCACCATGAATTTGCCTTGCCATCGGGCTCAATAGGTCATTGGGTAACACTGCTCGACCATCACTTGAAACCCAAATTCCATTGTCTCCCTTCTCACATCCTGATCTGACCCATACATCCCTTTCCTGACCTGGAGCTCCTTCCTGCAGGCTCTTGAGTTCCTCCCAAGTGTCTGCTATGGCTAACATCATGTTGAGCTCGGTTCCCTCTTGGCTCTCTCCAGTGTAGTCTCCAGTAAATATGCACCCTTGTTCAGCGCAGAAACGTGCAATTTTATCCGCATACTTATTTCCCACAGAGACAAAGTCCGTCCCCCTCCCATGTGCAGCGCACTTTACCACTGCAATTTCCCTGGGACATTGCAACGCTTCTAACAGTCGTCTCACATAATCTCCATTTCTAATGGGAGATCCAGATGATGTCAAGAAACCCCTCTGAGACCATAGCTGTCCGAAGTCATGAACCACACCAAAACCATATTGGCTGTCGGTATAGATGGTGATTCGGATCTGATCAGCTGCCAAACAGGCGCGATTCAAAGCAATGATTTCAGCCACTTGGGCGGAGTATACTCCTTCTAAGCAAGCAGCTTCAACCACTCCAGTAATGGTGCATACAGCAAACGCTGCTCTCAAATGACCCACATTGTCTCTGAGACATGAACCATCAATCAATCAATCAATCAATCACGGCATTTATAGAGCGCGCTACTCACCCGGGAGGGTCTCAAGGCGCTGGGGGAGGGGGTAAGTTACTGCTCGAACAGCCAGGTCTTGAGCTGCTTCCTGAAGGCGAGATGGTCCTGGGTTCGCCGAAGGTGAGTGGGGAGGGAGTTCCAGGTCTTGGCCGCCAGGTAGGAGAAGGATCTTCCTCCGGCGGTGGTTCTGCGGATGCGTGGTACGGTGGCGAGGGCGTGGCTGGTTGATCGTAGCTGGCGTGTGGGCGTGTAGAAGGACATCGACAAAGAAAATTTCATCAGGATCGGACAGAGGTTCATCAACAATGTCGGGTCTCGGTTTGGTGCAAAGTTCAGTCACATCAAGACAGTCGTGGTCTTCACAATCTTCATCATCTACATTTGGCAATGGTATCAATGTAGCAGGATTTAAAACAGAACACCTCTTCAGAGTCACATTCTCCGCGGCAAGTATGACTTGCTCGTAGCGTGTGAGTCTATTGTTCGTCAGGTGCTGTGTTTTAGTCCTTGTCATCAACAATTCAACAGAATGCGGAACATAGACTGTCAGAGGATGACCCATAACAATGCTTTCACACCTTTCAATGCTGACACCTGTTGCAGCAACGGATTTGAGACATCCGGGCAACGCTGAAGCTACTGGATCTAAAGTAGCTGAAAAGTAGGCAACTGGTCTACGGACACCTCCATGACTCTGAGTCAGGACTGACAATGCACAACCTTCTCGATCATAACAGAACAGTGAAAAAGACTTGTTGTAGTCAGGCATTCCCACAGCCGGAGCACGACATAAGCCCTCTCTCAACTCCAAGAACGCAATCAGACAGTCATTGTCCCATGGTACCGGATCGCTCACATCCTTATGTGTCAGTCTCTGAAGAGGCTTCGCCTTCAATGTGAAGTTGGGAATCCATTGGCGACAGTAACCAACCATTCCCAAGAACATTCTGACTTCCTTCTGAGTGGTAGGCACAGTCATGTTCATGATCGCCTCAATTCGATCTGGCGACACTTTTCTCTAGCCTTTCTCAATTCGATGGCCTAAGTACTGAACCTCACTCAGACAGTACTGTAACTTGTTCGGGGACACCTTGTGTCCGTTTTCTCCTAAGTGATTCAGTAAGGCAATTGTGTCGATCCTGCAAGCATCCTCCGTTTCAGACGCGATAAGGAGGTCATCAATGTACTGCACGAGAACCGAATTCTGTGGCAGTACAAGACTCTCAAGATTCTTTTTCAAGAATGGACTCTCTGTATACCCTTGAGGGATACGACACCACGTTAACACACGATCTCCCAGACGGAAAGCAAATAAAAATTGGCTCCTCTCGTGCAACGGTATCGAAAAGAATGCTTGGCACAAGTCAATCACAGTGAACCACTCGGCTTCACATGGAATCTGAAATAATATCACTGATGGATTCGGTACCACTGGACAGCATGGAACCACAATCGTGTTGACCTTTCGCAGGTCTTGCACGATTCTGTATTTCCCACTTGGTTTTTGCAATCCCATAATGGGTGAGTTACATGGACTGCCCATTATCTCCTTGAGAATTCCCTGCTGAATCATGGATTCGATGACAGGCTTTATCCCTGCAATCGTTTCAGGCGACAGATTATACTGAGGTGTTCTCGGGAACTCAGCATTTTGCTTGACCTGGATCTTAACTGGCTCAACACCTCTGATCAATCCGATCTCTTCCCCTGTAAAGTCTCACACATCCAATGAAACAGAGTCTCTTAGGTCAAGTGGAAGCTCTTCCACTGTCAACATAGGATACATCTCTACACAGAAATGCTGATTCGCAACATTGAAGGTGGCATCATCATCATTTGTCTGTAGTTCCACTCCCTTTGGGGTGCAATAGATGGTACAATTCAATTTGCACAACAGATCACGTCCTAGCAAACAGACTGGACTTGAGTCGCACACAACAAATTGGTGTCGATCTCGAAAAGTTCCTATTCTCACAGGAATCGGCTCGGTCAAAGGGCTAGTCATCTTCTTATTTGCCACTCCTACTACTTGGATTGATTGTCCCGCGAGGGGTAGGTTGGGAACTACTGCAGATCTCACAGTAGAACGGGTAGCACCAGTATCAACCAAAAAGGTGGTGGGATGACCGTCAACATTCGCCTCGACAAACGGTCCCCTCTGGTCTACCTCTAAGACTGCCCCAAGAGCACAGTCTTCCTCCCCCCTCAGGCACTGTCATGCCAACGGGTCTGAGCTGTAATCATCATACTCTTCGAAAAGGGGCATCTGCTGGTACTTTCGATTTCCCTGTGGAATTCTCGGAGGTTGCGGAACTTGCGCCTGCGGACACAATGTCCCCCCTTGCATGGACCTGGGTCTCGTCACTGTATTGACGACCTCAGATGCCTGCACTGTCTCTCCCTCTTGTTGCACTTGGTTCGCTGGATTCGATCTACACTCGCGTTTCCAATGCCCGATCTTGTGACAAAAATGACACGCAGTTGTCTTTTTCAGTGTTGCCACAACCATCCCTGTCTTAGGGTCTATAGGTTTCCCTCTTCGTGGACCCTGGCCATTCTGGGTCCCTCCTTGATTGTTTCCCTGTCTTCTCCCTAATGTCCCTCCACTTGGCTGTGTCTGACCTTCCCTGTCAGCATTTTGCATCTGGACTAGCATTAGCTTATCCTTAAGCTTCCTATGTTTCGAGTCCACTTCATCGCTGCAGTACCTGGCGTACCGCAGTATCTCGTCCACTGACTTGTTCTGCCAGCAGATCAAATGCTGCTGAATCATGAAGCTGATTTCTGATCTTAGACCCAAGACGAACTTGGAAACAAACTGTCCCATGTCTTTGGGGTCTAACGTGTCTAGCCCACTGTACTGCTTAAAGGCTTGTAAGAGCCTCTCATAATATTCATGTACGGACTCTTTTGGTTCCTGAACAGTTCGATCTATCTTAACCCAATCAATGTCCTGTGGTGAGATTTTGGATTTCAGCCATGTAATTACTTGTTCAAACTTCTTCATAACAATTGGCGAAGGACCATTGGTAAGCAAATCCCTGTCTGGTTCGGAAATTGGCCAATCAACTGCAACTTTACAAGCTGCCCACAAATCACTTGGTGCCACAATATCAAACAGTGTATTCAAGTCAACCCACAACACCTTCGAGATTTTAACAAAATGATCGACCTGTTTGTACCACTCGACAGGCTTTTCCCTCAGCCGAGGAAATTCGTTTGTAAACACTGCCAATCCCCTCTACTCCAAGGCACATGCACATACCCTCCGTTCTGTACCTCTCGTAAAGGATAATTCCCTACTTCTGTCATCCCCCCTCCTGGAGGCGGTGTCTCTCCTATACTCTTTTTAGTGGTTTTCTTTTTGGACCATCTTTCCTCCCATTTGTCAAGCATGCTCCAAGCACGTATCCCTACAATCAGTTCTCGAATGTGAGTCCTCAGCCCTATCACTCTTTTCTCTTCCAGTTCCTGGTCACTGTATTGTAACCTATGGCTTCCCTGCAGTGTCTTAGTCTTGGATAAATCCACCTCGTGTCTTTTCGGCAACTCTGTCAGTTTCTCATGTGCTAACCTCGCCTTGCGAGTTACATCTTTCGCTACAAACAGCAACTCGTCTGGTCCATAAAGCTCCACTCTTTCCAATGGCAGGTTCCCACTAATTATCTCATCTACCTCAGCTTTAATCTCATCACGTCCAGCATCTTTGCTCTTATAGCAGTTTTAAGCATCCCTCGACTTGATGTACCACTTGATTCTCCATTCTCATTGTCCTGATCCTCACACCGGTTCCCTTCCACTATATTCCCTAGGACTGGTCGACTTCCTGTATTCCCGCGATCCCAGTCTCCTGTCGTTCTATCATTAGGATTTCTCACCGGTGGTTCCCACATCCTGATGTCAGATCTTGAATCTGCCAAAGACCTTGGTCTCAACGTTCGTACCTCTCCCTGTCCTCTAGAGGAGTCTGCTGTGGCTGGCAAAGGAGTACTTGATTCCATGGGCCTCGGAAGGTGACCTATTCCACTCACTATGCCATTCCCTCCAGAGCCAGTCCCTTCTCCTGCTACCGATCGTGCTAGACTACCATTTCCTCCCTGATCTGGGTCATATACTGACACTATGGGGCCAATGGTAACCGGTACTGTAAGAGCATCCGGTAGCCTTGTAACAACTGTAATTCCATTAGCTTCGATGCGTGTTGGTGTGTGTGTTCCCATCCCTTCTGTTCCAGTTGATATTATTCCGACTACTCTCGCTCTAGGCTGAGTCTGTGGTTCTCCAGTTCCCTCTGTTGATACTGCCTTTCCCTCTTCGGAATCTGGATTATATGGAGGTGGTCTTTCTGATAGCAATCTATCTAGCAAGCTGTCATCTGTGTCACTATCGTCTTCCTCACCCCATTTCTTCTGGGCCTCTCCTACGTTTATCAGCAATGGGAATAGCCTATCCCCTTTAATAGTTTCCACCCTCCATCTCTTCTCCAATGCGTCCCATCGCGCATCCTGAAATGCCCTGATTGACTTTTTCACTCTTTCCTGGCTTCTGTCTCTTTTCCTATCATGCGCTGCTCTTATCCATGCATGTAGCGCCTCAAACTGTGTTGGTCTAGGTAACGGTCGCAATGAGGACATCACCATTTTCAATTGGTACAACGCTTCCAACCTGAAAGTGCCGTAACGCGGAAAAGTCAATTCTCCCTCATGTTCAGTCATTTTATGCCAATTTTCAAGCCAAATTATAGTATGCAATCCCACATTCGTAGCCATATAATGGGCTGGGGTATCCTCGGGTGGAGCTTCTTCTTCCCGAGTAATCACTCGTCTGTCTCCTCTGCACATATCTCGTAAAACTTTAAAACATTTCATGATAATCAACGTTTTTTTCACTTGTTTTCACTCGACTTCCTGATGACAATCCACCAATACCAGCGCGGCTTCACACCAACCGACCTATCACAGCGCGACACTCTCTGATGTCACTCTTCCTCCTCATGCAGCAGTTCCCCTCCTTTACAATTCGTCTCTCGCACACTCAAGCGTCTCTCTCACGCTCTGAAATAACTGTTTGTCCACCAAACGACCGAACAGTTACTTCTCTGACTGTCTGTCCACAAAACGACCGGACAGTCTCGTAATTGTCGACCTCAACTCTGGCAACCGCCTGTCCGCGAACGACCGGACAATTGCCCCAGACTATCTGCCCACGAACGGCCGGACAGTCATGTACTTAATCGATAGGATCCAATCACTCGATGTTCCACATGCAGTAACCCACGACCTGCGTCAGTAACTCACGCACTCGCACACACGTTTCCCTATCACCGGTGGGTTAGTCAATGACGTCTCATGACTCCCACAATCTCTGTTCAGACAATTTCAACTCTGGGTGTCTTCTACACCACAATCTCTTATCCCGGGATATCAATAAATCAAGTCTCATGGACCGCACGCGTTCGGTCCGAAACCACAATCACTCGACTCTCATTCCAACTCCGCAAGACATCACACAATCAAAACAACACCGCAATCTAACAGACACACATCCCTGTTCATACTCACTCCACCATGAACTGCTGTTTCCGCCGCACCGTCACTCTCCGTCGGTTTCCATCAACGCCGTCGTCCTCCGCTCACAATCCACTGGATAACCATCACTTGGGCTCTATGGGGATTCAATAACTACCCTTCTCTACTTCTCCCCTTACTACAGAGGAAACCATCCTACTCTGCTACCAACTGTTAACGCCGGATTCCACTGTATAACTTACCCGGAACCCTCGGTCGACTGGACCTTTATTACCTGCTGAAAAGTGTAAAGGGGGGAAACAATACTTTCTTTCCAATCTTGACATAACAATTTAATTCTCGGAAAAGATCACCGACTCCGAATTCCAAGTTTAGGGGTTTATTACAAAACCAAAAATAACTGAACATACAGACACCTCAGAACGAGGTTGTAAAAATACAAAGGCACTAATACAAAATCAATCCTATGCACCAATCTAATTCGATATAGCATAAAGAGAATGAGCAATTCTAGTAACACAAGACAAGCACTGATTGCACCAACATCTATATTAGCCTTCATTAAACCTATAAAGATATCCGTTAGTCTATCCCTACACTATTCTAAAGGGGCATCCCTACTTAACTTCTATTCCAACCAAATCATGGAAAAGGTGTCAGCTCGTGAAGACTTCCTCAGAAGTGCACTCACGTTGTAAAAGACCGTCTAAGTCTCCATCCTAAGAATCGATCCCTTCCTTTAACCTCTTCGCTCTTCTACCTCTCCTCAATCAGCTCCTGCTCAAGCTGTCCTCGCCTGCTGACTGACTTTTCTCCTCCCTCAGGGCACTGTCCCTAATACAAAATGGACCTTCAATAGGCCCGCCCAGGTAACACCTCTCCTGGCCAAACACCTCATTTAGGTAGTTTTCCATTAAAAGTTGAACTCGGTCCAAGGACAGTTGAAGTGTCCTTGAGTCCCAGGCTTCTTCAGCGCAGCTCTCAATTATCGGCATTCCTGGAGACTTTGTAGCGGATCTCCTCCCTACCTAACTCCTAAAACAAAAGCATTATTCTAACTAACGAAGATGATGTCCTTGCACCTGCAACGAATGCATGAGAACGAAACAACCTTGCACGCAGATTAATTTCGCTGACCATCACTAAATGAGAGCCTCACCAGGGCAAAATGCATTTCGGGCCTACATAAACCAGCTAACATAAGGAACGAATAGGCCTTCTTAACACAAAGGAGCAGACACTCCATCTAGGCCTTTAACATCATTTTAAACACATTTAAAATGTTACATCTGTAAGCACTACATTTCATCACGGTTAAACACAATTAATCATCTATGCGTGTGCAACTTCAATATGATGCACGTTTAAATCTACTGCGTTACATTTCATAGCTACTTCATTAAACACTTACAATGCACATTGAAAGTTACATAATTCCTTCTAAATGCCACTTTACGGTTCTTGAATGGCACAACTCATCTTAATGATTCATTTACCACTGATTATTACATCACGAATTCTAGCTAAGATTAACGCACACCTACGAATATATGCGGGTACAGACTACTTATGAATATAAGGTACCCCTACAATTTTCAGAATATCTTTGCGCTCTATCAAGAGTAAGGATCCAGAAAGATGCAATTGCCAAATACCAAGTCAAGCTTGTCTTGATTCCAACTTATACCTCTCTTTTCCACAATCCTCTGCTTCCTGTTTCTGCCTCACTCGTACAGGTTATTTCATCTTTACTTCCTCCTTTAACTGAGGCCTTATTGCTTAGTAGTAGATTAAACCAGTACCAGAATTATTGCATGCACAGACCTGCCGACTAACATGGCGCCACAGCATAACGGCTTCCTTCACACAGTCACCCCGGGAAGAGCTGATATCACAAGGTAGTAGGGATGGTGAGCTTAAATCCCTGCATAGAGTGGGTTTCCAGCTCATGTTTGGGGGCTGATGTCCATCACGGGGTGTGAAAATACCACCGGACATCAGCATAAAGGCTGAAGCTGTTTTTAAGAAAAAGCTCAAGACCTGGCTTTTCTCTCAGTAATTGCCGTCTGTTTCTGCTTCTTTTTCACAGACCGTATAGGGCCGAGACACTCTTGAGTAGCTGTGCACTTTACAAATCATCTCACTATCACTATCACTATAAGCATTCACAAGCCTTTATTTTATTGTTCTTTTGGAGAGGGGGGGAGCTGACAGTTCTTGGAATAAAACCCCACACCCAGTGCTTAATTGAAGCTTGTGGTTGCTGATCCTATCAAAATCAGACAGCTCAAAGTGCTTACGCACCAGAGAGGTGAGCCATATCACCCTGAAGAAAGCCCCGGACCTACTTTGGCCTTAGAGTAGGGCTGAAACATGTCAGTGTAGGGTCATAGGCCCATTATATCCTAACAACCCACATATATATTTTTTAGTTTTAACATCCCTGACTACTCCGCTAATAAAGGGATACTTTGGAGTAAGCCGTAGGATTTTAAATCTTTATGCCCCCTGATCTTTTCTTTTAAGTGCTCCCTGGAAGATGGTTGAGCCCACCCTGACCTTTAGGAGTCAGGTGGAACCCGATCATGAAGGCTGACACTACTAGAGAGTGTGAGGGTTATTTAAAGGAAAGGAATCTTTTCCTTCCCCGCTTATATTAAGCGGTGCCCCGTGAAAGAATATCATTGCCTAGCACGCAATATAGAATTCCGTAGGTGTGATACTCTTTGTATGTGTGAATAGAATTAGGGAGGACGTATCCCTCCTGCTTCCCCTTCCAAAAGGTGGAAGGACCTCTCTACCCTCTAGGCCTGAAAGAGGGATCTCTCCTCCCTCTCTCAGATCCCAAGTATATAAAATGCTGAAGGGGGCAACCTGCACTGGTTTTTGTGGACCAGCGGTTATTTTTCTTGAACTGACATTTTCTGGGAGCAAAAGAGAGAAAAACACACAAAGAGAAAACATAGAGGAAGAGAAAGACAGGAAAACCTTCACAAAGCAAAAAAGCAATAACCTGCAAGAGTAAGATAAAGGGAAGAGGGCACCTGGTAGTAGATTTAAGGGGCATGGCGGATTGAAGACTACACAGTTTTGGTATTCGGAGCGCTGACATTTAATAGCACTGGGCTCTGGCTTCTAAACAGAGCTGTGGGCACCAGCACTCATTCTTTTACAAATGAAGCACTGCCCACCGCTACAAAAAAACCACGCTCCACATACAGTGATATTTGTTTTAATTGACCAGACTGGGAATTAGTACCTGGCACGCCAGCATCACTGATGACAATCCGTACAACATTTTTAATTGAGGGAAATGCTGCTGCTGCTGGAACTTGCTTGCAAGCTATAAGAGTCTGGCATGAACCCTTTTAGCATCAATTGCCAACAATGTTTCTCAAAGCATGGATCCACGAAGGTAGTTGAGCACATAATATGACTCCTTCATATCATGTTAGAAAGATACTGGAAAACTCACCTGTTCTTATGCACCCTGAAGTCTATCCATGAACTCAACATTATCCCCTCAATGACCGATGTGGGGAAAATGTGTTTTAGAAAAATATATAAAATAACACTCCGGGCAACAACATTGGTAAGAAAAACAGCCACAGGACAAAACGATTTTTCAGAACTGTGTTGCTGTGGCACCAGTGCTCATTTCACTAGTGTCTTGTACCGCCAGACAACCAGCCATCCTCCATGAGCCCATCACTTGCGTAACTGATAACTGTGTCCTTACCTTCTCTGCTCAGCCTGGGGTGCGATGGTGTGTGTGATGGTGTGTGTGTGTGATGGTGTGTGTGTGTGTGTGTGTTTGTATGTCTGTGAGCATGTTTAACCCACACTTTGAATACCGGCCTGGTCCTCACAATCTTTTTGAACCCTGACAAAACCAGAAAAACACCATCTCTGTGAGGACCATTGCGCTACGGTGACCAGTCCTTGTAGTGTGGTTAGGTATTTCCGAGCCAGTGCATCTAAAAGCACAAAACATGTTTATATTTGCTTTCGTCTGGTGTATAACAAGCTTTAATACCAAGAGGTACATAGAGTTACCATAGTAAATGTACATTCCATTACAGTCAATTGCTGGGCCTCGGATGTACAGGTATAACATGGTGTGTGTGTGCGTGTGTGTGTGCGTGCCCGCCTGCCTGTGTGTGGTGTGTATGTTAGCACACCCTGGCAGCTAAGACGGAGATGCCGTGCAGACTGGATAATGTTCCTGGTGGAGCGTTCATTCTCGAATTCTTCAAAGCTGTCTCTGCAAGTCTTCTGATCCAGTGGGCTTCACCATTGCTTATTGTCCTCCACAAGTGGCAAACACATCTATACCAACGCCCATCCTGCTTACTGAGATCTGCAAGCAATATGCTGGCTAACCCAAGCCAGAATGGGTCCTCTTGCAGTCCATTTGAATAACTTGGACCCCTTCTTTAAAACACCTTCCAAATAGTGTCAACCACCCTTATGCTGGAGCAGTCCAAATATGACCTCAAGATTCAACTGTTGAGCCCAAAAATCTTGCCCTTTCACCGTAAAAACACCTTCTTTCCTCCATAGACCACTGTACATAACAACATACACATATGTAAATAACTATACTAACGTATCATATATATATCATATTTCACCACTCATGTTGACTTTTCTACCGGTCCCTTACTTGTATACAGCTCCTCAACAACAGATCGACCCATTGTAAATGATTTATCATGTTGAACAGCTCTTCACGTACCATGCTTTTCAATGCTATTATTATTAAACAATAAAATATATTCTTGTCTCCTCCTTCCGGGTCCCCACCACTAACGCAGCCTACCCCTGTTTGCAGGGTGCATCCCTCCAGAACAGACGTGTGATAGTGACAGTCAAAGGCGCAGGACCGGTAGGGTGCGGAGTCACAATATAAGAGATTTAATGTCAACTTTGCACATGTGTCAACCCCATGAGCTCCATAGAATTGGCCAGTAGCAGGACATCAAGGTAAGTATATGTGGGGTTAGAATAGTAAATCTATATGTCCCTATTAATCTGTAATCTGCTAAGATTCTTAGGTTTCGCAGGGTATTTCCTAATGCCATAACCTCAGAATTATTCATCTAGGACGCCCTCTAAGATGAATATTGCACAATGAGTCAAAAAAACATAAGGGGGCCTAAGGAAAGAACTCACCTGCTCAAGAAATTGCTGAGCCTGTTCCCTTGTTTGTTCACTCCTCCACCCAGAGCACCCCACCAGATATCTATCCTCATCAATGCCTTGACTCAAGTAATTGCTGAGCCTGTTCCCTTGTTTGTTCACTCCTCCACCCAGAGCACCCCACCAGATATCTATCGTCATCAATGCCTTGACTCAAGTAATTGCTGAGCCTGTTCCCTTGTTTGTTCACTCCTCCACCCAGAGCACCCCACCAGATATCTATCCTCATCAATGCCTTGACTCAAGTAATTGCTGAGCCTGTTCCCTTGTTTGTTCACTCCTCCACCCAGAGCACCCCACCAGATATCTATCCTCATCAATGCCTTGACTCAAGTAATTGCTGAGCCTGTTCCCTTGTTTGTTCACTCCTCCACCCAGAGCACCCCACCAGAAATCTATCCTCATCAATGCCCTGACTCAAGTAATTGCTGAGCCTGTTCCCTTGTTTGTTCACTCCTCCACCCAGAGCACCCCACCAGATATCTATCCTCATCAATGCCTTGACTCAAGTAATTGCTGAGCCTGTTCCCTTGTTTGTTCACTCCTCCACTCAGAGCACCCCACCAGATATCTATCCTCATCAATGCCTTGACTCAAGTAATTGCTGAGCCTGTTCCCTTGTTTGTTGACTCCTCCACCCAGAGCACCCCACCAGATATCTATCCTCATCAATGCCTTGACTCAAGTAATTGCTGAGCCTGTTCCCTTGTTTGTTCACTCCTCCACCCAGAGCACCCCACCAGATATCTATCCTCATCAATGCCTTGACTCAAGTAATTGCTGAGCCTGTTCCCTTGTTTGTTCACTCCTCCACCCAGAGCACCCCACCAGATATCTATCCTCATCAATGCCTTGACTCAAGTAATTGCTGAGCCTGTTCCCTTGTTTGTTCACTCCTCCACCCAGAGCACCCCACCAGATATATATCCTCATCAATGCCTTGACTCAAGTAATTGCTGAGCCTGTTCCCTTGTTTGTTCCCTCCTCCACCCAGAGCACCCCACCAGAAATCTATCCTCATCAATGCCCTGACTCAAGTAATTGCTGAGCCTGTTCCCTTGTTTGTTCCCTCCTCCACCCAGAGCACCCCACCAGAAATCTATCCTCATCAATGCCCTGACTCAAGTAATTGCTGAGCCTGTTCCCTTGTT
Source organism: Calotriton arnoldi (assembly GCA_963921515.1). NCBI lineage: Eukaryota > Metazoa > Chordata > Amphibia > Caudata > Salamandridae > Calotriton > Calotriton arnoldi. The sequence continues at coordinate 444,645 of CAWUFW010009314.1, forward strand.
TGTTCCCTCCTCCACCCAGAGCACCCCACCAGAAATCTATCCTCATCAATGCCCTGACTCAAGTAATTGCTGAGCCTGTTCCCTTGTTTGTTCACTCCTCCACCCAGAGCACCCCACCAGAAATCTATCCTCATCAATGCCCTGACTCAAGTAATTGCTGAGCCTGTTCCCTTGTTTGTTCCCTCCTCCACCCAGAGCACCCCACCAGAAATCTATCCTCATCAATGCCCTGACTCAAGTAATTGCTGAGCCTGTTCCCTTGTTTGTTCCCTCCTCCACCCAGAGCACCCCACCAGAAATCTATCCTCATCAATGCCCTGACTCAAGTAATTGCTGAGCCTGTTCCCTTGTTTGTTCCCTCCTCCACCCAGAGCACCCCACCAGAAATCTATCCTCATCAATGCCCTGACTCAAGTAATTGCTGAGCCTGTTCCCTTGTTTGTTCCCTCCTCCACCCAGAGCACCCCACCAGATATCTATCCTCATCAATGCCTTGACTCAAGTAATTGATTTGACATTAATCTGTTCCATTAGCTAGTTTTCCCTACAAAGCCCAACCCCTCTTCTGATGACCGTTTGTTCAGATACTTTGATGGAATGCACCTTTGTACCTTTGAGTTGTATTGCAGAAGTGTTTAAATAAATACAATAAAATGCTCAAGGTCTGGCCTGGTTACTGCACACCGTTCACAAGACCACTAGTCTAGAATCAAAAATTCTGTAAGGGAGCAGGGAAGTGATTCCATAAAAATGATACTACGAGCAATGCTACTCACAGAAGCAAAGGCAGGCATCAATACCAGATCCTAGCTTGACTAAGTCTCTTAGACTAAGTGCACACTGGTGGAGGCACATTCAATGCTGCACACCCTGACCCACCTCATTGTAGTAGAACATTTGTCCCCAGAGTTAAGCTCGAAAATGAGTAAGTTCACCTTTAATTTTTTGCCTGATAACTCTTACTCTATGAAGAGTTTTAGTACAGATGTACTATCAAACTGGTGACAGAATGTCCGTTAACTACCCACGACTTTTTGCAACCCGTTTTAGATTTTGCAAAGAGGCCTATGTGCTATTAGGTCGCTTTGCAAAATTGTTGGTCACAGAAAGACCGCCTAATGAATATTAACTGAGTAACATACAATTTATGACCTCCTGTGATTGGCAGCAAACACAAAGATGGTGTCCTGTAATGGACAGCAGACCATCATGCATATGTTTGTATTAAAAAACGATGGAAAACTTTTTTTTTTTAAGCAGCAAATGTTCCTTGAAGGAATTGGTGCTGCTTTAAAAAAAAAAAAAAAAGTTTTCTGTTTTGGAAAACATTAGAGTAGGGTGACCGACCGTCCGTAAATTTCATGGACCGTCCGTAATTTGGATCTCACGTCTGTTGTCCGTGAGGATCCTTTTTACGGACGCCGTTTGTCCGTAATTTCGGGCATTGGGGAACATCACTGTTCCCGGCATGAAGCCTCAGTTCCCTGATGGGGCCGCCACGCACTCATCCTCTGAACGCAAGACAAGCCCCATCCGCCCATTGTCATTCTGTATGGGGCTGATTGCCACATAGAGAATGACAATGGGACAGTCTGTGCTCTTAATGCATGTGGTGGGCCTCCTGCAGCCTCGGTCTAGGGCAGGGCATTCAGTCAGGTGGAAGAAATGCACAAAAACGCCGATGCTGCTACAGGAAAATCCAGTTCACGTAAAGAAGGCGGTGAAACACGTTTTAAAAAAAAGGGTTATGGGTCTTTCACTGTCTCATCATTTTAAAACAGACACATTTTCAGTGTTATATTCAACAAAGCCATGGTTGCTGCTTTTTTATTTTATGCAACTGACAACCATTAACAAAGCCAATAGTTCTGGCTTGTAGGTGTAATACTACTTTTTGTGTTATATATCTGGATGCAATGACAGAAGCAGCAAATTACCAGTCAGGCGGTACACTATGCTAAGCACAGATTTTTAGCTTAGGTGTTTTAAGCCATTCCCTTAATTACATCAAACACCCCCTTCGGAGACCCCCCCCAGTTTTTTCATCCCACTTAATGCCCTGGAAACAACACCATGTCACAGTGGCACTGTGCATCATGCATGACTTCCACTTTTTCAGATTTCCTATGTGCAGGGGCATAGTGAGCCCTCCCACGCCCCACCCCGTGCTTTAGGAACTATAGCAGGGGTGAAGTCCTTGATGGGCCTCTTCTGTCTGCAACTCTGCAGAAAAAGGCTCAGCTCATAATTAATGTGAAAAAGTGAGTAAGTGAAGGGGTGGCTGGATGGATGAATGAAAGGGTGAATGGATGGATAATGAGAGAAAGGATGGACAGATGAGTGAGTGGACGGATGGATGAGAGAAGGTAAATATATGGATGTATGGGTGGAAGGGTAGATGGACGGGTAAATGGATGGATGAGTGGATGGATGGATGAGTGAAAGGGTGGATGATAGGCAGGTGAATGGGTGGATGGAAGAGTGAACTGATGGGAGGATTGATGAATTGATAAGTGAAAGGATGAATGGATGGATGAGTGAAAGGGTGGATGTAAGGCTGGATGAGTGAGTGAAAGGGAGGGTAAATGGACAAAAGGGTGGATAGATGAGTGAAGGAGTAAAAGGGTGGGGAATGAGAGAAAGGATGGATGGATGTGTGACGGAGTGAAAGGGTGGATGGATGAGAGATGGAGTGAAAGGGTGGATGGATGAGAGAAAGGATGAATGGATGAGTGAAAGGATGGATGAGTGATAGGGTCAATGGATGGATTCATGAGTGGATGAGTAGATGGATGACTAAGTCAACGGGGGAAGGAGAGAGAAAGGAAGGATGGATGGATGGATGCAGAAAGGGTGACTGGGTGGAACGATGAGTGACTGGGTGGAAGGATGAGTGACTGGGTGGATGAGTGAGTAAGTGAAAGGATGGCTGGATGGGTGAAAGGTTAAATGGCTGGATGGATGAGTGAATGGATGGATGAGTGTACGAATGGATAGGGTGAAAGGATGAATGGAGGGATGGATGAGTGAAAGGGTGGCTGGAGGGATAGATGAGTGGATTGATGGATGGATGGAAGGATAGATGATGGATAGGTTTGCAAATGGTTGAATATTGATATGGATGGGAACACAGATGGAAGGACAGAATGAATGGTGAAAGATTGAATGATGGATGAAAGAATGATTACACCTTGTAACTCCCATTGTCTTAAGTAACAATTCCTATACATTGACTTTCACATTTATATGAGTCATTGTCTCTATATAATATGTGTGTGATGTAACGGACTCCGACACCCTGTCCTACTTACTTGGGATGAGTAGCACTATAAAAGAAAATAAATACACACGAGAGAGGGTCTTTGTCAAGATGAGGGGCACCATTGGAGGGTGGTTACAAGGCCGGACTGACTCGACCGGGCATCAGGCGTTTCCCTGGGAGGCTGGAAAGGTGGGGTGGGGGCGGTTTTGTTACCACAAAAAGACTTGCACATTTGCTCAAAGCTGCGCGCATACTGAAAAACCATGAAGTGCACAATTGGCTCAACCTAATATAAACTTATTTTCACTTGTACTTAAGTGGTTGTCTATTTACCTACTTATATACTATTGCGCAACCTCCTCTGATGTGTCTGTGAAACTTACCTTTTGTCCTGAATTTCGACCTCCTGTCCTGAATTTTTGTCCTGAATTTTGACCCTTTGTCCTGAATTTTTACATTCACTGTCCTGAATTTGCACCCATGCCAGTTGGTCACCCTACATCAGAGAGGGGGAGGCAGTGGCACCCTGGACCACTGCTACTCTAGGGAGCCTGCCAACATGATTTCCAAAGGGACTGGATCCCAGACGGATCACCTCCCATTTGCAAATCAGTGTCCACCTCCTTTGAGGTGTCAGTAATTGTTCAATCCTTTGCGACTGGAATTGCACCCAAAAAACTTTGATGCATTCCATACAAAATCGTAATTTGGAAGGAACGCCCCTTCAAAATTGTAATTTAGTGTGGATCTCAAAACCAAGTCAGCGAATCAGGAAAACACTTCAGACTCATAAAATTGGTTTTGTAGATATGAAATAGCCATTTTGCTGCGACAAATATTGAGAGTTGTGAATTTCAGGGTTTGCGATGTACACCAGGCCCTCTGATTCTAAGCAGAATCGTCTTTTATACTGGCTGTCCATCATATTTTGACACACTTTTTCCTGTCTTTTTATATTCATTTCTTGAATGATGGATACTCAACCATGCGTCACATGATTTGCTACTGTGTGGTAAATAAGGGCCAGAGTATCGAAGGCAAATGCACTGGGACGCACTTAGTGTGAGATATTATCAGCTAGGATTAAGAATATCACCTACTTTTCATCGCTGTAACATTGTTGTAGCAGTGTGACCCAAAATGGCAGATGAGGACACTAGAGAAGGGAGTTTGAGCACAATCATGGTCTGATGTTGGCACGATGATGGCTTCCATTTTTAAGGAATCACTTCTCCGCTCTGTTAAAGACTTTTTGAGCTAGACTATTGATCTTGCGGACACTTGCAGACCACGCCCCTTATGCTTTTTCCAAGCTGACCTCTTTCATGTGGTGGTATCCTTCTTCAGGAATAAAAGGTAAAACGTTGCCACCAAACCTTATTCTTGTGCAGGAAGTGTTGTGGAGAGTAGACTTTAAGCACACCCCCTCTTCCTCTTAGTTGTAATATCTCTTCAGATTGGACAACATTTTTTTGTGAATTTGGTAAACCGAAGGCTTTAGGACAAAAGTTCTTGAAAAAATGTCAGCTGAACTTTTTCCATTTTGTAAATTGATACAAATGTGCCATGTCAACTGATTGGCAATAGGTATGGATAGTGAATACTAAAAAGAGTGGAAAGGTTAGAGACTAGGCCTGCAACTTTTAATCATTCAATTAAATACTGAAAAACGTTAAAGCCAACAAAATGATGAACAGAAAGCCCCCGATGTGAATAAATAATTTGAAAGTGAGGGTTTTGTGATCTACAGGCGAAAAGAGGTGTATGAACTGAAGCAATCTGAACTGAGGAAGATTACATGCTTTGAAAAGCTCCTTGATGGCAGATTTGCAAACATTTTTTGATGTTTGCTTAGTGGGAGTTCCTCAGACCAACTGCATATAAAAGACCTGGCCACATTGTGGAAAACTGAAATGTGGATCATTTGAAAGTGTGTTTTGTCAAGAAAAAGAGAAAAGGTTAACACCCATACATGTTTGCTGTTTTTAGGTTCAGTTTCAGTCCATTGGCATGTCTCCTTGAGGCCCTTTGTTTGACATTCTCAGGTACTGACTTGGGTGAGCAGTCGACTGGTTGTATGACATTACCACGCGTGGTTTCACCACACATCTTTACAACGTATTTTCACCACGCATACCATTACCATGCTTTTACATTTGCTTACATTAGAAATACACTTACCGCACAAACGATTAGCACGCACACTTTCACCACGCATACCATTACTTCTGATTTCATTACTGGAGTTTCACTCAGAGAGTAACACTACCACCTACTGATGAACTAAATATATATACCTGTTTACCAATTCTAATAAATAAATAAACTACACATAAAATACTTAGTAAATACTCAAACTCTAATAAATTCTTCAGTTCTCAGATACTGCTTAGCTCATCCCAAAAACACTTGATTTGTATATTATGCACTGACATTTTCACATTGCACATGCACGTTTTAGTAATGTTGTTGATTGTCAAAGAGGTTTATGTGTATAAAAATAGACATTTTCATGCAGATGATCTAAAAAATGTGGTCTACATACACAAAAGATAGAAATAAGAAATAGTAATTCTGACTCCCTGTCAGATTGCAAGGGGAAAGTAGACATGGTATATCGTAGATGCACTGGTAAACATAACTTTGTCTAATATCACAGGCCCATGGAACAGGATGTGCTCCTAAACTCAGATCTAGGGAGGTGATGCACGCCTTACACAGACTCGATTTGCATAGTAATAACTTGTGTTGTAATGACTTGCGTAGAAACAGTAAACACGGTGTGAAAAATGCGTGGTAATTGTAGGTTGTTGTAAAAACTTTGTGGTAAAATGGTGTTTTCCCTAAGACACAGGAAAAGAGGTGGAAGGAGGGTCCTCCAGCGCCCTAGAAATGTGTGAGGGGGGAAAATACTGATCTGGACATGTGAACCCTGCTGCTGGAAATGTCTAATAGTCTGGTGTCCATTGATTGCAAGGTGGATAACCTCACACGCCGACTGGACAGTCTAAAGGAGTGGCTAGCTAAGCACAAGGCATGCATTGACACAACACAACAACGGATATCGGATGTGAAGGATAACACCATCAAATTAGCTAAAGCGCAAAACGAAATGGTGACAGATATTGACAGGCTTCAAATACACAAAGAAGACATGGAGGCCCGCTCACGCAGAAGCAATCTGAGCATACTCGGAATACCTGAGATGATGGAGACTGGGGAAATGGAGGTCTATATTGAGGGCATGCTGGCCTCCTTTTTTGGTTGGAAGAGCCGGTCCCAAATGTATATGGATGAGAGGGCCCATCGATCTCTAGCTCCTCGGCCAGTATCTGAAGCCCCTCCCTGCCTGTCATTGGCAAGCTGCTCTGCTACTGAGATCAGGACAGAATCCAACTAGCCACGGAAAAATGAGACCTTGAATGCACTGGCTTTAAAGTCAAGGTAAGAATCAAGTTCTGGCAGATAAAGAAAAAACTACGAGATCTCGATATGAAATACTCCATGATGTACCAAGCCAGATTAAGGCTTACTTGGGCCAGGAAGGTTCACACCTTCACTGAGCCCCAGGAGGCAGCAGAATTTCTGAACAAAACTGTCCACAAGTGAGGACCAAAAAATAGGTACTCTGAATCTCACTCGCAACAAACTCTGAGTGACGTGGAATGACAACTGCTGTGCTAAGTGATGCCTGTAAGAAAACAGGGCTTTTGACAGCTGCCTCCACACTTTTTCCCCATTCGGACTGCTAGATGCTGGTTTTCGACTCTGACAGCTTTCAGGTGCCTACCCATCATGCGCTAACCTGGGATCCATGAGCCAGTGGAAGCAATGGGCGATGACAGTCTGCCCACTCCCCTTAGTGATCTGCTGGGGGAACAGGAGTACTGTTTGCCAGGGTGCGCAACAAAGGTAATCGGGTTGTGGGAGAAAACAGCAAAAACAGCCTATTGGTTCTCTGCGATCAGTGTCTGCCCCAGAAGTGTACCTGATGTCGTCTCAGGATGGTGCTCTGATGCAGCTGGTTGTACGATGCCGCTTGCACTCTGGAGAAGCAATGTGGGTGGACAGGGAAGGAAGGGTATGTACACTATTAACATATGTTATGTTAACCAGTAACCCCCATATTCACCCTGCATGCACATCCACACGCCAATGTCACATGCGCGTCAAGCCACTCATAATGTCTCCACTGTGCTTTCACTCACATGTATGTTTAGGCTGTATGGCCACTTGCTCGCAGAACCACACTATGTGGGGCGACATTTCGCCCCAAGTCCAGTCGCACAGCTAAATAGTAAGTATACAACGCTCTAAATATGTAATCCATTTTACTCCATGTACTCAATACTTTGTTCCACTTTTTATACTTTGATCCTGCTTGATCCACACGTGGGGTGTCATGCTATTTCCAAAGTTTCAAGTGCTCGAGATGTGCCCATCCGGACCTCTGTCAAGAACACGAACAAACGCATGATTCGTCCGAAGCAGTGTTCTTTATTCAAACCCAATGCATTTCGGCTTCACAGGCCCTTCTTCAGGGGTAACTACAATAAAACATTCACCATTACTACATCGTCCTTTATTATACATAAGTGATAATCCATACTGTCCATGTACTACTGATTAAACCCAAATACCCTATCAAAATCATATAAAATATAATATTTGTTCTATTGTTCATTTATATAAACATCTTTTAGTGAAACCCCACATGCGTTCCCTAAATATCTGACATAATCTGGTTACATCCCCCTCCTCCCTGTGGTACTTTGTGTATCCCATCTCCTCACCCGCTTTCAAACTGCACACTATAAACTCACCATTCGCGAGTCAAACCACTCTTCCTAACAAAATATCCACATTCTTCCCGCACTCGCCCCCTTTCACCTCAACCCAATCATGCTCGCGTTACATTCACTATTCTCTAAAGCTCCCGGCACCCCAAATTGCACCCCCTTTTTCTGTCCCAACCTTCCCAAATCTCACTACACTCGCTTGTTTGCCTAGTTGCAATCATGCTCACAATACTGCATTCACCCCCGCTCATCTCAAACATCCCAAATCACCCTGCTGCTGTTTTCACACCCACCCGGCCTTTGTGTATCACGCGCTACAATCATCCCCTTTCGCACCTTGCATATTCACACATTGCTATCGGCCACTTTCTCCCGCACTCACACATCTTAAAGACTCCGACGCAATCCAAATTTACATCCACAATTACCAACACTAATTTATTGCATTATGGGAGTTGTATTTTTTCTGAATCTGAGGTAGTTTTCAGGCAGTAGAGGGCAGACCAGGTGGCTAATTAGGAAGCATGTATGAGGGAGGGGCTCGAGCGCGAGTGTTTGGTTTAAAAATTGGGCGGTTTCATGGGGGAGGAAACACTTCCTTGAAACGAGATGCGGGGACGGATGTGTTAAGCAGTTTTGGCAGGTACGTGAAGCTTTGTTGTTGTAGCTGCTGTAGAATGTGGATTGCATCAGAGTCTTTAAGAGGTGTGAGTGCGGGAGAAAGTGGGTGATACCAATGTGTGATTATGCGAGGTGCGAAAGGGGATGATTGTAGCGCGAGATACAGAAAGGCTGGGTGGGTGTGAAAACAGCAGCAGTGTGATTTGGGATGTTTGAGATGAGCGGGGGTGAATGCAGTGTTGTGAGCATGATTGCGACTAGGCAAACAAGCGAGTGTGGTGAGATTTGGGAAGGTTGGGACAGAAGAAGGGGGTGCAATTTGGGGTGCCGGGAGCTTTAGAGAATAGTGAATGTAACGCGAGCATGATTGGGTTGAGGTGAAAGGGGGCGAGTGGGGGAAGAATGTGGATATTTTGTTAGGAAGAGTGGTTTGACTCGCGAATGGTGAGTTTATAGTGTGCAGTTTGAAAGCGGGTGAGGAGATGGGATACACAAAGTACCACGGGGAGGAGGGGGGATGTAAAAAGATTATGTCAGATATTTAGGGAACGCAAGTGGGGTTTCACTAAAAGATGTTTATATAAATGAACAATAGAACAAATATTATATTTTATATGATTTTGATAGGGTATTTGGGTTTAATCAGTAGTACATGGACAGTATGGATTATCACTTATGTATAATAAAGGACGATGTAGTAATGGCGAATGTTTTATTGTAGTTACCCCTGAAGAAGAGCCTGTGAAGCCTGAAATGCATTGGGTTTGAATAAAGAACACTGCTTTGGACGAATCATGCATTTGTTTGTGTTCTTGACAGAGGTCCGGATGGGCACATCTAGAGCACTTGAAACTTTGGAAATAGCATGCCACCCCACGTGTGGATCAAGCAGGATTAAAGTATAAAAAGTGGAACAAAGTATTGAGTACATGGAGTAAAATGGATTACATATTTAGAGCGTTGTATACTTACTATTTAGCTGTGCGACTGGACTTGGGGCGAAATGTCGCCCCACATCGTGTGGTTTATTATCAATGTGCCACCAGGGCAAGGCACAAACCCAGTGAGCACGCACCCTTGGAAAATTTTTCAGGACAAACACGGATGAAATGAGAATAGAATGGTGTGCATCCCATTACCTTTGCTGAACACTTGCTCACAGAAACCACAAGGAGTTGTAGAGCCACTCATTTTTTATACTCAAGTGAGTCAATGCATAGTTTGTTAATCGACTGCTGCAGGCACTGTTCTTTAGAGGCTGATTGAATGATTCTGTTAGCTCACGCTACCTTGGTCATCACTTAAGTTTGTAAGATCCAATCTCTTAGTGTCTTGGTGTGACCAAGCATATGCATGTTATAGTCTTTCTGCGGGCTAGTGCGTTACCTGGCGTGTTAGTAGTACTTCGGGTTTCTACTTCTATCGAGATCAAGCGTTAGCGGTTTTTGAAGTGCCACCAATTTTCGAGAGTTTCCTCACTTTCTTAATCACAGAGGTTTTCAATTTACAGTCATGCGCACATGAAAGGCATTTAGCTGTAGCGTTGGGGCCGGTACGGAAGGCACGTCGTAATTAGGTGCTGATGTCTCAACGATGCAGCCACGTGTCTAGCTATGGGAGGCTAGGTGCTGGATCACCTCTGGGGATCCGTCGGCAAACGGGAGCCTTCAGCGGTGGAGCACAGGAACATAGGACCATTGTCAGGAAGAGCCGGATCGCCAAGCAAGGGCGTGGTGACAAGGGCATGGTTTTTAAGTTCTAGAACCTGAAAGCAAGCTGGCCGCACAGAGTGTTGCTGGGAAATGTAATGCAGTGGGTACTTCTGCCACAATCAGCCATCTAATGCACTGCAAGTGTTTCTACATGTCAAACACATACCTGCTTCTTGTACAGTCATGCCCATCACATTCATCCTGTGTGTATGCGCAGATCTCCTGGTGGGTTTACAAGGGGTATGATAGCTATGGGCTTCAGAGACTGCTGGAGAAGAGGTACCCATAAAGCTGGCACTACTCTATGGATGGGTTCATACTAGCGCAACTGAGATGCCCGTAAAGCTGGCACTACTCTACGGATGGGTTCAAACTAGCGCTACTAGGGTGATATTTGTGGATGCCATTGACACAGCATCTTGGAGCCTGCTAACCAGGCCCCAGTGCCAGTGCTCTTTCCCTAAAATGTATATGTGTGAATTGGTAAGCCCAATTGGCAAGGACTTTACCCCCCTAATAAGTTCCTAGTATATGGTACAAGTGGTACCCAAGGCATGGCTGGAAATGGGGTCCCAGGGCTTGCAGAACTGTTTGTGGCACTCTGAGTGATCCAAGTAAACTACTGACAGCAGGCCTGCCATTGCAGACTGCAAGAGCAGTGCAAACTGCTTGAACTCGACGTTGCCCTCACCATGTGTGGCAAAGTCAATGCACTGCCTGTAATATATATCAGTCACCCCTAAGGAAGGACTCCTAAAACCCAGAAGATTGCCCAACGAGTTGCCCCAGCTTCTCTGTGCTTTGGCCTGCAAGCCCTCTCTTCCCATGCTTGCTGCTGCCAAGACAGGATTCTTGTTTCCTGCCAGACAGTGTGATCACTCCCAGTAGTCAGGAGCAAAGGCCTGGGTATGAAGGAGGTCACACCTTTTCCCTCCCAGGCGGGCCAGTGAAGTGGCATATCAAGGCAGTGAGCTTCAAAGGCTGCATAGCCTCTGATATGCATCAGGGCTAACTCCCAGAGGAGGAGGAAACAGCCCTCCTTCTGCCCCAGGCACATTTGCACCTGGGCAGGTGGGAAATTAGATAGTCAAAGAGGTGTATACCCCCAGAAGGCTAGCCACACCTCCAGGGTGGGCAGTCTGGTCTGTACAGTGGAAGAAGGCTTCTACCAGTTTTAGAAGTGGCAGAATAGAGGGTTCTGGGTAGAAAAGGTGACCCACACCCCAGATGTGGTCATCTCAGGGGCAAACAAGCTGTAGGGACTTGCAGCCCATCGGCTACTTGCTCCCACACCCCTAACTCCCCATAATCTAGAATTTAAGGGACACCCCTGACACCAGAACCTCAGTTCTGAACAATGTGCATCAAAGAGGACAGAAGAAGAGACCTGTGTCTGTGACAACAGAACTTGCAAAAGCAAAAGAGGAATACCCTACACCTGTGGCAAAGCTCCTGGAACTGCCTGATTGAGACTTGTCCTAGGCTATCTCTCAGTTCCCCCAGACAGAGGGACCCCTGTGGAAGCCGAAAGCATCCTCTGACTGCCCTGGACTAGTGACACTAGTCCCCTGCAAACTGCAGGTAAAACAATGCTCCTGGTCATAAGATTCACTGGCCATCGGGCCCCATGGGGGATCACCCAAATCCAGATAGTGGGATGTGGGAACTGTAGTACTGCCTTCCACGAAGTTGCAGGCAGCTTCCGCCTTCCCCGGGACCACTGGACTTCAAAGTAACTTTCTGCTCCACTTATCACTGCCAAGGTTTGTTGATCGCCAGTCCGGCAACCAAACTTTTCACCCAGAGGCAACTCCATCCGACCTTTGACTGACATCAGCAACCACCCCGTAGTTGTGTTTTTGCATCTTTTTCACTGCTGCACAATTTCAGCAGTAAAAGCAGCTCTCCTGCAGCTCCCGTTCAGCATCAGGGACAGCCAGGACAACTCTGCTCCCAGGCTCCATGGGCCAGGTAAAATTGAACTGACTAGAGTGGCTTGGTCCTGGGACCCGCATCACCTTTACCTTGCAAGGGTTCAACAACAACTCGACCTGCAAGTGACTGATTGTTACTAGTGGTTTTTCCCATTGACTGCAATGATAAAGTTTCACTGTATTATTTTGCACTGATTTTATATTGCTTCATAAATCTATAACTCTGGTTATATGTATGCTATCCCGTTTATTTTGGTGTCTAAATTAAGATAAAAATACACTCTATTTTTATAAATTGGTGTTGGATTTCGCTCGAGTGGTGTCAATTACTTATCGTCCATGTTGGTACTCTGAAATGCTTAACACATGTTCTTCTAATAAAACCTGACTGCTCTTTACCACACTACCAGGACTGAGCTAGGAATTTATTAGTGTGGATCCAAGGACCATCTTTGGGGCTTGTGACAGTATTACATGGTGAAGCCTAACCAGCATCACCACATAATACTCCATCTTCCTACAATGCCCATATGAATGCAGTTAGAATATGAGACTATTAGACTGGCTATGCAACCAGTAGGGATTTCCTTTTCACTATGAGAACTGTTTCAAAACTGTACTGTGGGGAGCTGGTGCACCTGGAAGGGGAGAATGTACCCCCTGAGCCGGTATGATGACACCAGATGCTATGTTTCACGTACTTTTGACTGGCATTGCATTTGTGCTGGGAGGGCTGCAGGTCCTTGGAGAGGGGGTTGTTCAATGGCTTGGCCCTTTGGGCTTGTGCCCTCTCTAAACAACATGCTGAGCTGGAGGGTGAACCCCCCTCCTTCAATTGCTTCTTTGCACTGGACATTTAAGATAGCTGATGTTTTCTAGCTGCATTCCATCTGCTGCGGCTAATTGTTTAGCAAGTAGTATGGGGCAGATTCAAGTGCTAAATCTTTATTAATTCAGAATTGTTGATTGGGTGACAGGGCAATCCACAGAAAAATTAGGGTTCAGTGTGGGAGACAAGTGGGTGAGAGAGTTTCTGGTTGAAATGTAAAACATCACACGCGAATGGTCACTGAGTACTTAGAGTCAGGAGCACGCTCTCTCTTTTTATACTGGCTTGCAAGCAGCAAATGCAGGGCGCAGGCAGAAGTGCAAATAAGTTCATGACATGGAATGTTCATGGATTGAATAATCCTAAAAAAGAACAACAGGTATTAGCTTGCACCACTCGTAATGCAATTGATAAACTCTGCCTACAGGAAACACACCTGGTGCGCGAGCATGAGTTACATATTGGTAAAAACTGGAGCACCTGTGGGTTCTTTGCCTCATTCGCAACATATGGTGGAAAGTTAACAAAATTTATATGAAGGGGACTAGCATACACCCACATCCAGGAAATTGTGGACCCTGAGGGCAGATACTTAATCTTACAGAAGAGACTCCACATGTCCAAAATATTTCTGATGAACTGATATGGCCTAACTATGATGATCCTATATTGTTCCTATACATTGTAAACAAAGCACAATAAATGGAACCCACTGCCTTGATGTGTGGCGGAGATGATAATGTGACACTACACCCCACATTAGACAGTACGGGAAATCAGGGAAGAACTCACAAACGTCTTATACCACATTGAGCTGCCTCGACTGTGGTCTCGATTTAGTCTGAAGATGGCAATATCTAATATCAGCCTGAGAAAATTATGCAGGAGTTTACAAAATACTATACTAAGCTCTGTAAACTTGGAGAGGCCCATAGTGTTGTAGATATTAATCAGTACTTAGAAAGATCAAACCTGACTTGGGTTGAGGGTGTTGAGCGGGAGACCTTGTGCTCTCCGCTCCCCTTAGCAGAGGTCCAAGGAACTATTAAAACTTTGAAAAACAATAAGGCACCCAGAAGTGATGGCTTCGCAAGTGAATTTTATAAGGTATATGCAGATGAACTCACTCCTATACTGGTCTTTGAGGAGGCAATAATCTGTGGGATGCCTCCCACCGATGACACGTGAGGCAGTGGTAATCACACTCTTAAAGCCTGATAAACCCCCAGATAGGTGCGGATTGTACTGGCACCTTTCACTTATCAATATTGATAATAAAATGTTTGCTAAAATAGTTGTGGCACAAATAATTCTACTGCTGCACAGACTGGTGTTGCCGGATCAATCGGGGTTTATCCCTAGTAGATCCACTGCAGGCAATCTCAAGACATTATTAAACAACAACTCATCAAATAAACCCAGATATAGAAGCTGCTACAATGCTTCTAGATGTGACCAAAATATTTGATTCTGTTGCCTGGCCAATCCCCTTCCCAATGTTGGAAAGAATGGGGCAGAGGTGCGACGTGGGGGCATATTTACAAAAAAATGTCAGAGCGTGGTGCTACGCCAACTTTTTCAATGCCGGGCTTCGACATTTTTTAATCGCTGGGATGTGCCATATTCACAAGAGCACAGCGCTCCCCTGCATTTCCTCTAGCATTGGTGCAAAAAAAGATACCTAGCACCAGCACAGGCACCCTGCTGCCATGTTGCAAGGGTGCCTGTGCTGCAGGGGCGATTGTTTATGTGCAGGAAGGGACACCTTCCTGCACATAAACAATCAATAATGGCGATTTGCTCTTTCTATGTGCGTTGCAGAATGCAGCACACATATAAATAGCAAAAAACGAGTAGAAATGAATAATTTCTCCTCGTATCGCCATTCTAAGACCAGGTATTCCCTGGTTTTTGGTGCTGCCTCAGCCTTGTAAATCTGGGGCAGCATCAAAAAGCAATGGGTTTTGCGGTGGAATGCCCACTGTCACACCCATTGCATGCCCCTTTGCCTCAGAGGACTGTGGCGGACAGGGGCATATTTACAAGGTGGCGTTAAGCCACGTTAAGTGGCTTAGCACCACCTTGTAAATATGAGATATGGCTCTAGGCCACTGGAGCATCAAAAAAAGTGACACTCTGGTGGCGATAGGAGCTTGTACATATCACCCATGGTGAGGTGAGTTCGACTATTACATAATCGCCCGACAGCCAGGGTAAGGGTGAATGAGATATTATGTGAACTGATACAGATTCAGTGAGGTAACTGGGAGGGATGCCTGCTGTTTACTCTAGCTGTGGAGCCACTGACAAGTATCTTGAGAGAATTCCATGGTGAGGGAGTCAGGGAAAGTTTGGCAGTCGCAGAACGCTTATATCGCTAAACGCAGACAATATTATACTGCTGGTCAGAAACTCTGGGGACACCCTTAATACTATTATCAGAGAAATCATAGCATATGGAAGGTGGTCTGGGCTTTCCATAAACTGGGACAAACCCGTCATGGTACCACTGATCGAGAGCACAAGAGCGGTGACATTAGAATATCCCTTGCTATGGTGTGAGAACCCGGTCCGGTATCTAGGCATACAATACCACCGAGAGATTGATATCCTACTCTGAGCCAACTGCTGAGTGTGAATAGAGAAAATAGCCACTAACATAGACATATTGAATAGCCTGTCAATATTGGTGGCTGGGAGAATTGGTATAATAAAAATGATCATCCTCTCCCAGCTGCTTTACCTTTTCAAAAGCCTTTTGATCCCACTCAACCATAGCTTCATCACGGCACTGAACTCAGATGCTAAGGCTCGCATGGATGGGAAAGACAGCTAGAATAAGCCGGAAGACAATGCAGCTGCCATATGGCCTGTAGGGGTTTGCAGGTCTAAATTTTGAAGTTTATTATCTGGTTTCTCAAGCACAATATACACATCATTGGTTCCATAATTTAAGGCATGCACCACATTACTAGATGGAAAGGGGCCTGGCGGCTTCACTCCCCTTGTAGACAGTACTTTTGAAGACTCACACCAGACTAAAGAGAGCCATAAACATAGTGGAGTGTACTGTTGGACATGGTCGCGATTGGGGACATCACAGGGATTGAGGTGATATATTCCCCGCTGATGCCCTTTCTAAATAATCCACAATTAGAGGTGACTTGCAAACCAGCTGCTGGAAAATTACTACTAAATAGGCAACTTTGCACTATGGGAGATATGTACAGAGCTGGTACCTTTTAAACATTGCAGGAATATAAGGTTCTGGGACCATATAATGCGCTGGACAGATATCAGTATCACCGACTGTCCGGCTCAGTTTTGATTTCAAGGGTTTCCAAGGACTCTCCCCATCAGACTAATCTCGCTTATGTATGCTGCAGTCATGCAGAACATGGCCATGACAGAAATTTTGCTCATGAAACCGGCAAGCTGGGCTCGGGATAGGGGGCTTGACCTTGGAGACGACACATGGTCCTATTGCCCTATGAAAACGCAAAGGGTATCTGCTAACAATAGACTTTGACTCCTGCGCTTAAAATACATGTACAGGATATATCATAACTCCACCACAAATAGTAGCAAAGAGGGACCAGCAGGTCAGTCAAATGCTACACAGGGGAAGAGAGGAAAATCTAGGATATGTCCTCCCGCATTAAACATATGCCACCAAATGGTATCTTATTTATACAAACTATGAAGCTTAATCCTCAAACTCCACAACCTTTGCTGTTTGTTTTTTAGACCCTCACACAACCTTTTGGTGTCATGCTTTATCTTTGGGTCTCATCTTGCTCTGACAGCCTGACGGTGTAGGGGTCATCAAAAGAAGGATAATACACCATCCACCCTATTTAGGGGAGACGGAGTAAAGCCTTTTTTCATGTCCATCACTGCTGGGAAAAACCAGGCCCTTAGGGACAAGAAAAAAACTATAATAAGTATCAGTAATTAAAGAATGACCTTCAAAGTGACCTCACTCGCTGGTCTCCTGTTACCATTCTCTTTAGGGAGAATACATGCAATTAAAATGATCTGCTGGACCCGTTCCTCTGAGCAATGAATGAACTATGTCACCCTTTTGGGAGCACACCCTGGAATCTGACTAGAAACCAAACCATGACAGACTGACTAATGCATGTATCAGCACTTCTGTTAGACCCCTCTAATGACCTCTGTACTCATTTAACAGAAAGCTGTGATTAATCATGTTTCTCTCCCCATATACTTTCATCCACCTCAGTCCATCCTTTCCTCCAGCGCTAAGGCAGGGACCCTTTCATAAGTGGATGGTGAGATGATGTTGTTGTGTAGTTCCTAAAAAATACATTGGAACTGCGCATTTTTTGGGACAACATAAACTAAGGGATTGGTGTCTAGACTGATTCCGGACACCCCCACAGGATGTGTCAGTCTATAGACCAGCTAGTTCACAGTGCCACTATAAGCCCCCAAACCCTACCAAGGAGCAGATAGTTTCTGGCAACCATTGAACATGACAACCCTTGACCCTTCAGGGATCATGGAAACAGTACAGTACTTTTCGCTTAGTCAATCGTGCTCACTTAGTCTCAGAGGGATACACAGAATAAAAAACGTTGGGGACGTTTTCAATAAACATTTATTGAACCAGCGCCATTCTTGTATAAAACATGTTTGCTGCGTCAATCAATAGAGAGAAGAAATGTAAGAGATTACAAGCACCAACAGAGTAAACAGTACATACATTTCTACCATGGTGCTAAGCAACAAATATATGCAGGCATATATAAAAAGTAATCTTCGCGTACTCCTACTAGGCGTACCTCACCTAAGTGTACCTCAATGTACATAGCATGTATGTGGGTGTGAAGCGAAGAATCCCCTAGGGAAGAGCCGACCCCATTACCTGATGGGAGAGAATGAAGGACCCTGTCTTGGTCACGAGTTGGACACCCCGCATGGATGTCAGACCGCTGCGTGTTGTAGCCTCAGTGTGCAGGGACCTCCGTGTCACTGTCAGCGTAGAAGCGTCTCCTCCGTTACCTAGTGAAGGTGCGGTTCTTTTATACCAAAAAGTTAACCTTGGGAGTTCTACCACATCAATAAGTTGTGAGTACGATTATGTAGATGAGCCTAAATCCATAATTGTAACTATGCAAAGTAGCCCTGTTGCCCGAGGATGAAGATAGCGATGACTTTGGGGATTAAGATATGATGCTAAGAATCCTCATGCATAATAAATGAGGCTAGTTTCAAGGAACCCAATTAATTCCGTACATAACTGGATAAAAGGTCATTGCTAGAACCGTTATGCAGAGCAAGGTGGGACAAATGTAGGTAAAAGGTGGCTGTGCTACTTAGGCCTAGGTTAGGAAACATAACAATGAATTATGGTAAGCAACATGTTCTCTAAATGACAGATCATATCATTTGAAGAGTGCAAAAGGATGTATAAGCTAGAAGAGGTGGAATGATTTCACTATACCCAACTGAGACACAAGTTGATACATCCAGATATGAAGAGGCAGCAAACAGGAGTCATATCCCATTTCATAATGTTATATCCATGCCAGGAATCTCGGAGGTCACCTTAAATAGCATTTATAAAGTTTTGATAGATGGAAATCAAGTGCCTTATTTGGCCTCCCTAACTAGATAGGAGAATTGGTTGGGAAGAAATACCTCACAGGGAGAATGGGAATGTCTTTGGCAGAATTTGAAAGCAGGATCCTTTAATATACAGAGAAAGGACACTCACTATATGGTTGTGCTCAACTGGTATCTTCTCTTGGCTAAACTTCCTTACTAATACTTGAAGAGCAATTGACTGTGCTGGCAGGGATGAGATCTCCTTAGTGACTTTCACCATATTTGGTGGGGGTTCCCGCCACTCTCTTGGAGCATCAAACTAAAGCAGACAGACTATTGACATGGAACTGCTTGGAAGCTGCCAAATTGAACCTATTATCCCTATGGAAGGGAAGGAATCCTCCCTCCACTTCTCAGAGGTTCTCATGGCACTTAATGATCATGGAGCACCTATTGTTTACTCTTAATGATCAGTGCACTTTCAGTGCACTTTCTTGGAAACTGTATGGGAGCCACTATCTTTCAGCCAAGAACCTGGGAGTTATAATCAATGAAAAATTATCTTTCGACATCCAGATTGGGTCGGTGGAGGGGACCTGTTATGGTCTCTTATGTTTCTTGAGGAAACTCCTGTATTTTCTCCCAGTTGAAACACGGAGAACAGTTGTCCATGCTTTAATCACTTCCAGGTTGGACTATTCTGTCTTTACATTGGTGTGCCAAGACAATTTGACCAAAAATCTGCATCTGCCGACTTATAACGGGCCTGCCGTTAAGGGACTCTTTCTCTGCTGTGCTGCATGAATTGCGCCGGCCCCCTATCAAAACCGGCCAAAGACAGACCCATCTGTACTCGTCCGTGACCAGATGGGGACGCGCCTAGACCAGTTACTCTTGTAAGATGGGGATACATAAGTCTGCTACAATTTCTCAGAATTCGATACTGCCTAGCAAAAACTTGTGCCCCAAATCTACCATTATAACTTTCCTGACATCCTCTGTGGGAGCTGTGTCTGAGGACATTATTACAGTTGACTACTAGCCCCTGAGTTCGAACAGGTGGCCCTTGGAATGCTAGCGGCCCAAATCCCCTGCCTTGTAACACCATACATACATGGGCATAATGTTTGTAAACCCAACAATTGTAATGGGGCAAAATCTTTTAAATCTTTGACTATCATGGCAGACGTCCACTCGACAGCTGTTTTTTTAACCTCTCACCCGAGTTTGCCCCACCAGCTTCTAAAAAAAAAATAAAGAAGCTGAGCCTTCCTCTTAGATGGACAAAAATTCTTAGTCAAGGACCTCCAAGATACTCAACACAATGTAGAGTGTCACCACTTCTTAAATTGTCCTCTGAGATCGGTAAAACATGTAATGAAAATTGTCTTGGTGCTGTTAAATCAGACTCTCACTCTCTTTTCCTGGACAACAGCAGCAACCCTTTGATCACTCCATTTAGCAGTGTGACAGGCTGTATCAAAGTCTCCCTATTTAATGCAGGACCTACAAGCCATATTCTTTGTGGGACCTAGCTTTTCTCCTTTGACATGAGTGAGTGGTAAGCCATACCTAAAACAAACGTTCTTTTATTTAAAACATTTATCTTACGTTTCTTTTCCTTAATTATCTTCTCACCCATCTGTCGCATTACAGATACAGACTCAGACCTATTCAATTCCCTCACTGACAGTTCTGAAGTCTTTAAGTTCTTTGCAGTTTTAAATGTTTCTCTTTGTTGAGAGATTACCCGTAGACAGCATCTTCTGTTAAATGGTCTGTCTAGACAATGGCTAATAAAGTGGTCTTCCACTAGTTGGTTAGAGAAATTTGCAAATTAACAATCTGAAACAAATCTCCAAACTGCTGTAATATACATTACCACATTCTCCTCTTGTCTCTGAATCCTTTTACAAAACTTGTGCCTCCTCACCATTAATAAGGTTGGCTATCAAACCAGTTTTCAAGCTTTCAAAGAACCTCTTGACATTGATTAAATACTTCATCTTCTTGTAAAACCAAATCTGGAAGATTCTTGAAAATTGCGCTTCCTTCAAAACTACAATTTGTTTTTTCTGGGCTGAGTCTTGATGCACCTATACCCCCAAGATAAGTCTTCATGTGCTACGGCAGCAAATGATGGATGGAATGCTGAATAAATCAAACATTCTCCCCCAGTCAAGAGATCTGGGTTAAATCCATCGTTCTTTTGCTCACTACGCCACCCCAGTTTGGACCCAACCATATGCAATCAGTCTTGGCCCTGCTCCACTACGCCACCCCAGTTTGGACCCAGTCATATGCAAATCAGTCTTGGCCCTGCTCCTCGTGGAGGCAGTCCAGCCCGAACTGGCAAGCCGGGTCCTCCCTGGACCGGAAACAAGCATCCTGGGACCGGTTTTGGGGTATATCATCCCTCAGTAGCCAGGCTATCTTGAATCCGATGTCACAGCGAGCAAGGGACCCCCGTCTGGGCATACCCATCCCACTTAGGACGAAAAGTGCTGTGACAACAAATGATGGAAGGAATGCTGAATAAATCAAACATTTTCCCCCTGTCAAGAGATCTTGGTTAAATCCATTGTTCTTTTGCTAACTACACCACCCCAGTTTGGACCGAACCATATGCAATCAGCCTTGACCCTGCTCCACATGGAAGCAGTCCAGCCCGAACTGCCAAGCCAGGTCCTCCCTGGACCTGAAACAAGCATCCTGGGACCGGTTTTGGGGTATATCATCCCTCATTAGCCAGGCTAGCTTGATTCCAATGGCAGTGGGAGCAAGGGACCCATGTCTGGGCATACCCACCACACTTAGGGCAAAAAGTGCTGCGGCAACAAATGATGGACGGAATGCTGAATAAATCAAACATCCCTCCCCCAAAAAAACCAACGGATTTAGGCCCAGATCTCTGTACTGGGGTGCATGTTTGACATTGTTCGACATTCTGTCCATCAATAGTTTTTTTTGCATTTGTCACCCCGAGTGAGACAGGTATGCCCAGACGTGGGTCCCGTGCTCTCCATGCCACTGGAGTCAAGCTAGCCTGGCTGATGGAGGGTGAAACCCCGAAACCGGTCCCAGGATGCCCAAAAGCAATGCCTGCTCCCGCAGGAGGCGGGCCGGTAGGAACCGCGGGGCCTTGAGGCTCCCCCCGCTGTCCCCAACAAGTTGGCCAAGCCCCGGGGGATGGGGTCCCCAGGGCCGAAAATGGCCCAGGAGGGGGGCTGCCCGGCCCCCCTCCCTTTTGTTTAATGTAAATAAACAAATGGCTGGGACCCCATTCTCCCGGGGCTGAAATTGGCCTGGGAAGGGGGGGCCACGCGGCCCCCCTCCCTTAAAATAAAGAAAAATATTGAAAAAATAAATGGCCAAGCCCCGGGGGATGGGATCCCTGGGGCCGAAATCGGCATGGGGAGGGGGGCCGCTGTCGTGTAGTTCCTATATTACCCATACAGGATCTGCGCGTTCGGATAACATAAACTGTAGGATTGGTGGCAGACTGACTCTGAGCACCCCCACCGAGAATGTTAGCCTTTCTGTTTTAGCTAGCTCACAGTGCCACTAGTGTCTCCTCTTATCGGGGAGAGAATAGTTTCTGGCAACCTCAGAACATGACAACCCTGATCCCTTAGCATCGTGGAAACAATGTACTACTCTTCGCTCAGTCACTCGTGCTCACTTATTCGGTCTCAGAGAGTTACACAGAAGAAACAGTCGGGCGTGTTACAATAAAAATTTATTGCACAGTTGTTCTTCTAGTGTAAAATAGATGTGCTGCAACAACCGTTAGACAGTAGCAGATATATATGATTAGCAGTACAGTGAAAATAAAAGGATAGTACAGTTCTACCATCTTGCAATAATCATGAATACATACATGAATATAAAATGCCTGATAAAAATGTGCATACTCCTACGATGCCTATCTAGATGTACCTAAGTGTACCTAGCATGGGAGAGGGGGGGAAGCCAAGAATCCCTCTAGGATTTAGTCTAACCCCATTACCTGAAGTGAGAGAGTGTGGGACCCCGTCCTGGTCTCGAGTTGGACACCCCGCGAGGGATGTGTTAGACCACTGTCAGCTGGAGCGTCTGCATGCAGGAGCCTCAGCGTCTCTGGTCAGTGTGTCGGCCTGGAAGTCTCGGTTCCCTCTGCTAACCCTAGCAAGATGTGCTGTATTTATACAAAAAGTATCTAGGGTTTCTTTGTCCCTTGTTTCTTGTATTAGCCATTGTTGGATTTGAGGATGACGTATGGGATGAACCTTGTATGTAGATATTATGCAGGTGGTGTAGCCCCTGCCTGGTTTCCAAGAACCCTCATGAATATTCATTCATACTGTATGAGTCCATTGATGAAGTTATAGGACGCTATTGTTCAGGGAAAACCCTCCTTCTGCGCCCAGGACTAGAACTAGGTAAAGGTTCAATCCTAAAGGCTCGTTACTGTGTAGTATAAGGGAGATAATGTAGGTGAAGGTGTATGATATTACCCGGGCCTATAGTAGGGTACCTATATGAAACATAACACCCACTCCTCTTCCGAACAGTCAACAATGATAAAAATGCTAGCGAACTACTGTTTTTACTAGGTAGCAGCGCATACAATTATCAGTGAGCTTCATAAAATATTGTCATTAAAAACCATTTCAAAACCAGTCTAAACGGGGGAAGGAAAAAAATTATTTTCGAAAGCTAGTATTGGAAATGTCACTTTAAGCCAAAGTCCTATTTGAGTTCGTTTATATAAGCCGAACCACCACAAGCGTCGGAAGGCCATGCTTTTCCAGCGAAAGGTGTCAATTTTAGCAAGTGTTCCAAATTTAGTTGAGTTTTGAAATCAAAAAGGAAACATTCCGAATTCTTTCCCAGCACACGATGAGCCAATTATAGATTAAGTGTCCTGGCTGGGAGATGCAACATCGTCGTTGCTTGCCGCTGCAGAGGACGGTCCTTGTAACAACTCGCAGAGTACGTCAATGGAGCACAAATGATATTCAGAGCTGCCAATAGCTGGTGTAGAGGCAGCCGGTGCTGTTGTCGAAACCTGAGTGCTAGTGGAAGAGCTGATGCTCAACCCAGTTGTAAAAGGCACCTGCGGATTCTCGAGGAATGCAGCCATCAATATGGGAATACGCTGGGGACATTGCCGAGCATGGGCCCTCAGGGGTTCCAGCCTGGCATTTAAGTCCGCAGGCGTGTCCGATGCAAGTGTCAGACAGAGATCCAACACGCATTCTTCACTGCAAAACAGGCATCGAAGAACAGGTAAGATGCAGTCCATCCAGACTGGTCTAAACGATAGGAACCAAGAGGCACTCAGTTACCATAGGCGAGGTGTGCCCAGATGTTGTACCATGCGCTCACGCTATTTGCACTCCAGGAGCGCTTTTGCCATCTCGTTGGTGATTGGGCCGTCCATTGCGGAGCAGAAAAATGACAATCAGGATTCCTGCGATAGAAAGCAGGCTCAGCGGAAGACCTCCAAAAATGCTTCCCAATACGGAGTGTATAAAATTTGGAATAACTCCGAGGATTGTCTGAAAGGTGCTTAGAAATCCTGACCCTATGGTCTTAAATAGGTGTACAATACCACTCGTATCAGACATATTAAAGATACGACCCACCATTTCTGCAAAATGAAAGGGGCAGTTTGTACGTATAAGTGCCTTTATCTCAGTCGAGGTCCTTGCGATTTGAAGATCAAAGGTCTCTCGAGCAGAGGTTAAGGGTACAGTTTGCTGTAAAAGCATGGCTTTCAGTCTGCTCAAAGTATCAAACTGTATAAAGGAAACATTCAACGAAGGCCATAGCGGCGCCTCCCTGACTGTATTTACTGGGGGAAACAATACTTGCATACAGCAAGTAACCCTGGAGTTCACAGTGACCAGATAGGCAATGCCTGGAAGCATCCCACAGCAACCTTGATCGTTCAGCATCAAGTAACACCCATTCATGAGCAGCCTGAATACCGGAGTAATCACAGCCGCTGGAGTCCCTGTCATGTGGCAGGACAAGTTCGCTACCGAACCATTACAAGCTCCGTGCAGGGAAATATCCTGGCACATGAGAGAACCGCTTAAAGCGTTCTTGCAGTTTGTACCGCTTAGAAACACTTCTCGATCCCCACTCCGGCATCGAAATCTGTACGGTAATTCCCAGGATTCCTTAATGTATTCCTTACCCAATATTTCATATTTGCCTGCCTGCCTTTGCTCAAGGCAATATTGAAATTGAAAAGTAGTGACCGGTAGAGTTATGTGGCCATGGATTAGCCATTCCTTTGATGGTGATTCCGCTACCGTAGATGGTAGCCTATCCAGCTTTTCAATGCGCAACATTGTATATTTTGCTCCCCTTTGTGCCATTTCAACCTGTTTATCTGTTAGATTGTATTCAGAAAACAGAGACGTACTGTTGATAAAACGCCAAGGCACATAGCCTTCACGCAAAGATTGCAGTGTCCAGCTTAACAACATGATAGAACGTAACTGAGATTGCCCGTGTTGTAATATGGCCAAATCTTGTTCCAGTATGTCTATTGCAGAAGATACAATGTTGCCTAAGGAATAGATCCTGGAGGTCAAAGTTGTTAACCCATTATCCACTACTGCTAATGCCTTTTCTAAGTTAATACGGTCTATTTCCCGTATTCTCTCTGCGGCCTCTTGTTGGGATATCTTCCAATTTTCATTGTAGGCAGCATAAATGCCAGCATATATGAAACGTTTCTGACGTGATTTCTTGGGGCCTAGTAAAAAGTCCCTAAGATCCATGTCATGTGTGAGTAAGGATAAGTGATGTTTCACTTCTGTGAGTGTTGAGGATTCTAGCCAATCAAGGCACAACTTCCTGACACTGTAGGATGTCACTACCCCTGGGTGTTCTCTTTGTACATAGCATGGGTCTGGCCTATGGGTACTGAACCCTTCGGTAATACCCCAGAATCTTTTCTGACATGTGTTCGTGTCTAAGGGCCAAACCACCCATTTCTTCCAATTAGGGTCTGATCTATTGTACTGTAAAATGTCATCCACTGTTGCCCCTTCTTGTGAAGTTGAATTTTGCCACCCCTCCATTTGTGATGGTGTTGGAAACCGAGGTGTGTTTAGGTCCTTGTTTTTGGCTAGTCCAAGACAGGACATCTGTTGCACAGTGTCATTTAGAAATATCATCTGCTGTGGAATGAGGCACCCTCTAAATAGTGCCTCTGTTCCCTGGACTTGCCAGTCTCTAGAACCCCAGATTGATTTTAATTCTATTGTGTCCTTCCATAGATCAAAACCCTGTTCAGACAATTGGGTGATAAAGGAAGCAGAGTATATCTGTTTGGTGTTTGTCAACATAGTTTTCAGTGCTGATGTCGGTGCAACCTTGTAATAATACGAGGTCGGGTCAGTGGTGTTAAACCCTGAAAAATATGAAAATTTCTGTGCAAATGTATGCGAACTACCTTTTGGTGGTGTAGGGCAATGTTCCCACTGGTGGTACTCAAAAACATTTCTAGGTGATATAGACTTGTGCAAGAAATGATGACCATAATGTTGGTAACAGTACAAAGTGTCACAGTCTGAAGTACCTTCTAACATTTCAGTGTTCGGAAATGCGCAGTTTTCTCTAAATCAGACAACATGTTATTAACAGTTTCAGAGTCCCAATCATCAGAAAATGTACTGGAGGTAATGATATCACTCAATGAAATTTTAAATACATGAGAAATTTTTAAAAGTTCAGTAGGACCGAATATTTCGAAATCAACCTTGTCCCAAACTATACCGTCCGGTATAGGAACAGCTGTAATGTTCACTGATGACAAGTCTCTTTGTTCACGATGTGAGGACTGATGTGGCTTCAGAATTAAATTAACTTTTTGGGCTGCGGAGCTTTGTTGAAAGTATCGTCCATTAATAAGCATGCTAAAAGTTATAACTAAGCCTAGCCAGAAAAGGAAAAATAGTATCCCTGTAATTACCCAGAGTTCTAACCAAGGCGATACCAGGTAAGTCTTTTTGAGTAAGTTCAGAAAGTCTTTAGCTTGCTGTTTGCGTGATTTTTGGGCTGGTGTTGTTTCAGGTTCACTTGGATCCAAAGAAAACGTATCAAATGTCATGAAGTAGCCAGAAGCAGTTCAATCAATTGTAGGAATTGCATCGGGATTTGTTGAAATCGCATTTTGCTCTTGTCGAGGCATGTTGACGTAGACGTCTGTATTTGGTCTAATTGCAACTTGTGTGTTATTTTTAATTGAATTTTGAAGTTGAACTTCTGGTTCAATGGGAATGAGTTCCATAGCATTGTTGCATAGTCCTTCATTCCGCACAGGAGGCTCTTCAAACGTGATGAGTCTTTCTGTTTGAACTTCTTGGATTGTAGCTAGAGGAGGGCGTCTGCTAATGTGGAGTCCACGAGGCCTACTGTTCAGTATCGGCCACATAGTGTGGTTTGATTAAGTCGATTGAGACAAATCTTTTCTCCTTTTTTCCGAGCAATAGGCGGCAAAAGTACAGATCTTGTTCCTTGAACTGCTAGGACAGGTACAGGCTTTCTGTATGATGGTCCAAATTCTTTTTTGTCCGCTATTTTCTCTCTGACCAGATCTCCGACCTTTGGGATCCAGACAGGTCTTGCCGTGTTTGCCTTGACTTCCCCAGTGGCGGTCTGTTTCTGGAGGACGTTACTTTGTTGTGTCCTGGATTCATTTAGATCCTCTAAAACAGCCAAACAATCATGGATATCAAATGGTTTCTCATCCGCCATTGTGCCTTCACAATCAAGATCAGGTACCCACATTCTCGTCCCAAATAGGACTTCATATGGAGTGACACCCCCTAGAGAACTTCTTGGCTGGTTATTGAGAGCTTGTTGTACCCCATATAGATGATTGACCCAAGTACCGCCCTTGCCTAATACCCTAGCTGTTAAAGATTGCTTTAGGTCCCGGTTCTTCCTCTCCACAACCGAATATCCCTCAGGATGGTACGGAGAGGAGTACCGCAATGCTACGCCCATACTTTCCATGGCCTCCTTGTAAGCCAGAGAGCTAAACGCCGGGCCACGGTCAGAATGTAACGTGCCAACTGCATATATCCCGATAAAGAGTCGCAAATCTTTGATAACAGTTTGAGCGTCAGCCGAGAGCTGAGGCCAAACCCATAGGAATCTTGAGCAGAAATCCACTGCAACCATGATGTACTTGTAGGCCCCATCTGATTGTAAGGGGCCGCAGTGGTCCAGATATACACAAGCGAGAGATCTGTCTGATTTTAATAAAGGTGTCTGTGCCGGGCGTGCTATGGTGGAGCCTTTCATCTGCTGGCAGATGTCACATTTCAAGACGTAGTCTTTAGTTTGTTTTGTTAGACCTGGCCACCAGTAGCACTGTTTCAACAATAAAATAGTCGCTGTAACGCCTGTATGCACAGAGCCCAAACCCTCGTGTGCTGCAATAATCAACCCTTGTCTACGATCCATATTTGGTATTACTCTGTCCCCCACTCCAGGAATCTGAGCATATGGAATGTTGTTTGCATCTAACTTGTAGGAGTACTTGAGTGGACATTTCTTTGGTACTGCTCCACTGTTTTTGCTTGAAGCAATAACAGCCACCATAATCTCATGTCTATCCTCGTTTTTGAACGAGTGATTGCAGCTACGGAAGCCGTTCGTACAGCCCCCTACGGCTTCATCAGCCAATGAATTCCCTTCAACGTGAACGCCATCACGTTGATGACTCAGTGTATGAATCACGTGAGCCCGTGGTAGTTCGTTTCTCAACTCAACTACCTGTTCCCATAGCATTTTATGCTTAATTGTGCCACCTTTTGCGTCTTTGAACCCGTTTTGTTCCCAATGATGTAAATATTCATTGTATGATTGTACACAGTAAAAAGAATCACACACTATAAGTGTGGGGAATTCGTGATCCGTATTCACCAGTGCTAGTATTAGTGCTTTTAGCTCTGCCAACTGAGCCGTGCAGTCTCCTAGAGATTGCGTTTTGGTGCAACTTGGATGGAACTTTCCATCCCGCATGCAACCTTTAACGATAGCACATGCTGCGCTGTATTGTTGCTTACTCCCTAAGGCTGGTTGAGCAGATCCGTCAGTGTAAATAATATATTCATACTGATCTAGAGGCAAGATTTCATTCGGTAGAGGGTATTCTTGTACGTATTGCAGAAATGCTTGTGTTTTTAGACTTGGATCAAATCTGTATTCAACATCCGTT
Source organism: Calotriton arnoldi (assembly GCA_963921515.1). Lineage (NCBI taxonomy): Eukaryota > Metazoa > Chordata > Amphibia > Caudata > Salamandridae > Calotriton > Calotriton arnoldi. Next base: position 473,607 of record CAWUFW010009314.1, read on the forward strand.
GCAGTAAGAGAATTAGCCCATTGTATCCATCTCGGATGTAAGGCTTTTGCATTTGGAATGCTAGCCTTTGTAACAGCTTCTAAAGCTGGTACCGGTGTTACGACAATTATGCGCTTTCCCTGAGCCAGTGCTCTTTCTCTTGCTACAGCGGTCTGAACTGCTGTCAGGATTTTTTCTGTTGAAGTGAAACGCATTTCTGCGTTTGTGTACAGGTGTGATTTGTAAGCGATTGGTACTGTTTCGCCTTCATTGAAGGTTAAGTAAGTGTACCCGCTATTACACGGATCACTAAGTTGCGTACGTTTACTCGCGTCTGTAGGTGTTTTGAAGCTATCATGTCTTCTTGTAGTGAACGTAGGATGTTTGTGTGTTCCTGTGTCCATTGTCTAACTGAAAAGTCAGGTTTTATTAAGTCGTAGAAAGGTTTTACTCTTTCCGCGTAATCCAAAATGTATGTTCTGCCAAAATGTAGGAATCCCAGTATTGATTGTAAATTTTTTAATGATTTTGGAGGTTGGAGCAGCGCACACTTTCTAAAAGTTAGCTGCCAGACTTTTCCTTCACTTGAAAGCTCATATCCCAAAAACAGGACATTGAGGTGGGCGATTTTTGATTTTTTAAAAATAAATTTGTAGCCCTCAGAGGCGAATCCCATAATTCTGGTGCTTACCCTGGTCAAGTGCCTTTTTAAGTCATCGTCTGTCAGATAGATATCATACACATAGGACAATGCTTCCTCATCAAAATTTTGGAGTAACTCAGTTACTCTTGCTGAAAATACCCCCGGGCTATTCTTATACCCTTGACGGAGTCGACAAAATTGTCGCTGGGACCCCAACGCTGAGAATGCGGTCAAATACCTGCTTTCAGGCACTATATTTTGGCAGAAAAATCCATTTGAGATCTCAAGTGTAGTTTTGTATTTTTTCCGCACAATGTTATTCATTAATGCGGCACTGTGTGCATTTTGAACTTCAAATGTCTTAGTGCAAGTGTTTAAATGTCTGTAATCTAAAACTAGACAATATGAGTTGTCAGGTTTTGATACGGGAAACAAAGGATTGTTCATTGGTGAGGTGCATGTTTCAATCAACCCTTGGTATTCAAGTTGATCTAGGATCTCCCTGACCTGTTTTTTAGTTTCTTGCTTTATTGGATATTGTCTCTGTGCATTTGGTGAAACTTTTAACGGGATCACGTGGTGGGTTGAATCCTCATCCCATCCGGCATGATTTTTGTACATTGCTGGAGCTAGGGCAACTGCCCACTCCCGTGCATATGCATGTTTAAGATGAATGGGAACGAGGTCGGAAAATGCTGGAAAAATTACCGTTTCTCCCCTAGGGCACTCCATAACGAATGGTGGCGGCCAATCTTGTTCAGCTAATAGGATGTCATAATCAGATGATAGGTTTTTCCAAAAGAGACCTTTAACTTTCCTGGGCTTGTACCCCTCCATTTGGAGTGTTATTTCGTGTAACTTATGTGGGACGCTCACCCTTGTATCTGGTGTTTCCACCGTGATGTAATCATTCAAGTCCGCTGTCACCAGAAATTCCATCAGGTTCTGGCGAGCTATTGTTACTTCTGCCACACTGTCTAGCATCGTCTGAGCCCATTCCCCGTTCAGAAGTTGTGTCCTCAGAATTCTGGGCATGTCTGATCTTCAGGCCTGCAACTTTCTTCTTCTTAAACTGAGGTTTTGATTTTAGTTTTTCTTCTTTTTTGGAAGTATAGTCTTGAGCTTGCTGCTTGTCTCTGGACTTTGTTCGCTCTTCTTTGTGTTCTGACCGTCCTTCTCTCTTGGAGTTTTTCGTCGAGCCCTGAAAGGAACGAGAGGAACATGTATCAGTATCCTGATACCTGTCAGGTTTCCTAATGTTATCCCTATTCCTGAGGTTGTACCTCTTTTCAGAGGGCTCCTGTGGAGGAGATCTGCCTCGGGATTGAGATCTGTTTCCTTTAAAGTTTTGTTGTTTTTTATTATCCCACTTCTTTTTAGAAGAAGCAGGTGTCTGCTTGGTAGTGTCCTTTTCAGAACTGCCCATCAGTAGTGGTTTTAAAGCTTTCCCACCTAAACTGTCTCTGCCTAATTCTGCATATGCAGTTTCAATTATTTTGGGTAGTTCATGTTGTTGATCTATAGGACTGAACTCCCTTAGGCGTTGGCGGATTGCCACTGAAGCTGCTTCCCCTTCAATATTAGCTAGTATTATGGCTGATACCTGGTCATAGTTACCTAGTAACTTCATCCCTAAGTTTAGGGCAGGCTCTGCTCCGTACTCGTTTTGTATTTGTCTTAATACATCTGGTACTACAGCTAAAGATGGTATACCATGAGTTCTGGTATATATGGCAGCAAAGATGTACCCCAAGTGGTACAATATTCTACTTGTGGTGTTATCCCCATGGGCAAGCAGATTGTTAGCATTCTGTGTTTTTCATACGGGGTAGTATTCGGGAATACTGCCTCGAGCTGAGTTATTTTCTTAGCTACCCAGAATGGCATTTGTTCACGTTTCGTGGGTATTTTGCCCATTACCGCGTGTAATGTTTGTGGAGTGATTTTAGTTGCTGTACCCTGAGACTGAGTACCATTTGTTGCAACTGTTGCTGGTTGGACTGTGAAAGTCCTCATGACGAATTGTGTCAAGTTTCTATAGATTTTAATTTAATCTTTGTGTTCTATGAGTAAGTCTCCTTGTGGCATTGTGTCAATGTCAGGATGTGGTGTGTAGGCTGCTAGTATCAGCCATGTTGCCCCATCTCCTCCGAGCGGGCCTAATCTTACTCTATTTCTTATGTGGGGTAGGGCGCCTTTAAACCAGTATAAGTGTTCCTGGTACGTGAGTGGAACCTCTATGTCCTCAAACGGACCATATTCCACTGGTGCATCTCCTTCTGTATAGTAGTGAAATGTCTGTGTTCTTGCATCTGCTTCTGGGAATGTAACCCACGAATAGAATACCTCTGTTTTGTTTGATTCGTGTGCCTCAATCACGAAACCTACTAAGCCACCCCTAGCTAATAAACCATTTTCTACTAGTTTCAGGGTGATCGTACGTCTGAATTTAGGTGCAATTTGAATTGCATTTGAATCTTCTTCTCCGTCTGAGACGTGTAGATTTACTACTGGGTTATTTTCGCCCTTAGTCATTTTTGTAACAAAGAAGTTTGTTCAAGGGAACTAAGATAAGGTTTTATTTGCACAATTTTAGGAACACTGTGTCCTTCAAGCTTGATTAACCAACAGCTAATAAATAAGATTTTTTCGAGTACTCAGCTGTGGCGGAGTTTGTGCCCACCCACTCCAGACGTCTCTGGCGTTTTGTGAGTAGGGGTATCTGAGAATAGCACGACTGAACTACTCAGATTCTACTGTTAAATAAGTACCCAACCAACGTTGGGTGCCATGTCGTGTAGTTCCAATATTACCCATACAGGATCTGCGCGTTCGGATAACATAAACTGTTGGATTGGTGGCAGACTGACTCTGAGCACCCCCACTGAGAATGTTAGCCTTTCTGTTTTAGCTAGCTCACAGTGCCACTAGTGTCTCCTCTTATCGGGGAGAGAATAGTTTCTGGCAACCTCAGAACATGACAGCCCTCATCCCTCAGGATCGTGGAAACAATGTACTACTTTTCACTCAGTCACTCATGCTCACTTATTCGGTCTCAGAGAGTTACACAGAAGAAACAGTTGGGTGTGTTACAATAAGAATTTATTGCACAGTTGTTCTTCTAGTGTAAAATAGATGTGCTGCAACAACCGTTAGACAGTAGCAGATATATATGATTAGTAGTACAGTGAAAAAAAAGGATAGTACAGTTCTACCATCTTGCAATAATCATGAATACATACATGAATATAAAATGGCTGATAAAAATGCGCGTACTCCTACGATGCCTATCTAGATGTACCTAAGGGTACCTAGCATGTGAGTAGGTGTGAAGCCAAGAATCCCTCTAGGATTTAGTCTAACCCCATTACCTGAAGTAAGAGACTGTGGGACCCCGTCCTGGTCTGGAGTTGGACACCCCGCGAGGGATGTGTTAGACCACTGTCAGCTGGAGCGTCTGCATGTAGGAGCCTCAGCGTCTCTGGTCAGTGTGTCGGCCTGGAAGTCTCGGTTCCCTCTGCTAACCCTAGCAAGATGTGCTGTATTTATACAAAAAGTATCTAGGGTTTCTTTGTCCCTTGTTTCTTGTATTAGCCATTGTTGGATTTGAGGATGACATTTGGGATGAACCTTGTACGTAGATATTATGCAGGTGGTGTAGCCCCTGCCTGGTTTCCAAGAACCCTCATGAATATTCATTCATACTGTGTGAGTCCATTGATGAAGTTATAGGACGCTATTGTTCAGGGAAAACCCTCCTTCTGTGCCCAGGACTAGAACTAGGTAAAGGTTCAATCCTAAAGGCTCGTTTCTGTGTTGTATAAGGGAGATAATGTAGGTGAAGGTGTATGATATTACCCGGGCCTATATTAGGGTACCTATATGAAACATAACACCGCACGGCCCCCCTCCCCTTATGAATGAAAATAGTAACATATGCCTAGCCCGGGGGATGGGGTCCCAGCAGGATTGCTGAGTTCTGATAGCAGGCCTCGCCCGTTTTTTCCACTACTCTACAAATGCGCCTCCTGGTGCGGGATGAAGTCCCCTTCAATGCTGAGGGTCCTTAGGGGCCAACTAGTCCATCTGTTACCTCCAGTAAGCTCCACACAGTGGGATTGCTGAGAGGTGGTCAGAGGCCACGCCCCTTTTTACACCACTCTGCAAACGCGCCTCTTGGCACACTGCTGGTGGGGCGATGAGGTCCTCTCGTGTCCTGAGGGCCTCAGGACTAAAGTGGATTTCATTCCCCAAGCTGATGACATCATCAAGTGAGTGTAAGAGTTTGTGGGTGTTAAACATATATACTAACCTACTACAAAAGTTACATTAGTGTACTAGGTGCAACACTACTGAGTGATACTACTTCTAACATATATTATGTGATTGGCTGTGTGACTGTATCCTTGTGTGTATGGGTGTGTAAGTGGCTGAATGGGTTTATAAGTGGGTGTGTGAATAGATGTGTGGGTGAGTGAAATTCTGTGTGAGTGGCTGTATGGGCGAGTGAGTGGTGGTGTGAGTGTCTCTATGGGTGGGTAAGTGAGTGTGTAGTGACTGTATGGGTGAGTGAGTGGGTGCCTGAATGGCTATATGAGTGAGTGACTCAGTGTGTAAGTGGCTGTATGAGCGAGTGAGTGGCTGTTTGAGTGAGTGTTTGGTTAAATGCGTTGGTGTCTGAGTTGCTGTATTGGAGAGTGTTTGTGTGAATGGCTTTATGGGTGAGTGAGCAGATGTGTGAGTGCTTGTATGGATGTGTGAATGGGAATGTAAGTGGTTGTGTGGGTGTGTGAGTGCTTGTATGGGTGAGTGAGTGGCTATGTTGAGAGGTGTTATAGGTGAGTGAGTGAGTGAGTGTGTGACTGACTGTGCAGGTAAATAAGTGGGTGTGTGAGTAGTGAGTAGCTGTATGTGTGAGTGTGTGGCTATGTGAGTGGCTGTACAGGTGAGTGACTGGTTATATGAGTGGCTGCATGGATGAGTGAATGGTTGTGTGAGTGGCTGTAGGAGTGAGTGAGTGGGTGTGTGATTGCCTCTATGGAGGAGTGAGTGGGTATGTGAGTACTGATAAGGGTCTGTGAATGGGTATGGGAATAATTGTGTGGGTATGTGAGGGGGGATACGACAGGTTGTATAGGGGTGTAAGTGGGTGTGTGAGTGGTTCTGTGGATGATGTAATCCATAATATCATCAGTGATATAATTTGAGATATAATTAGTGATGTCATCAGTGATGTTACTGACCATGTCACGAGTGAGGTAATATGTGAGGTCATAAGCAGTGATTTGCAGGGGTGTAAGTTATACTTAGCTCAGGTAACTATAACTTCTGAATTTCATTGGTTTTGTATGAGTAAAATGTGAGCCTAACTATAACGTCCCTATAACTTTTGGCTTTTTAAGTGAATTTCTATGGTTCTTTAAATAGTAGTCGTGTTTGCAGAGTGGGGGAGAAAGGGGGTGTGGCCTTCAATGACCTGTCAGCAATCCCGCTGTGTGAGATTTACTGGAGGAAACAGGAGGGGTTGTTGGCCCCCAAGGGCCCTCAGCAGCCAAGGGGACTTTATCCTCCAACCAGTAGTGCGCCAAGAGGTGCTTTTGCAGAGTGGTGGAGAAAGGGGGCGTGGCCTCTGAAGTCCTCTCAGCAATCCCGCTTTGTGGGACTAAATGGAGGTAACAGGAGGGGATGTTGGCCCCCATGGACCCTCAGAAGCCAAGGGGACTTCATCCCTCAACCAGTAGTGCACCAGGAGGCGTGTTTGCAGAGTAGTGAAAAAAGGGAGCGGGACTCCGAAGACCTCTCAGCAATCCCGCTTTGTGGGACTTACTGGAGGTAACAGGAGGGCTTGTTGGCCCCAAGGACCCTCTGGAGCCAAGGGGACTTCATCCCCGAATCAGCAGTGCACCAGGAAGCGTGTATGCAGATTGGTGGAGAAAGGAGGCGTGGCCTCCCAAGACCTCTCAACAATCCCACTGTGTGGGACTTACTGGAGGTAATGGGCTGCTTGTTGGCCCCCAAGGAGCCTCAGCAGCCCAGGGGACTTCATCCCCCAACCAATAGTTTACCAAGAGGCATGTTTTACAAAGTGTTGGAGGTAAGGGGGCGTGTCCTCCAAACACCTCTCAGCAATCCCCCTGTGTAGGATTTACTGGAGGCAATAGAATGGGTTTCTTGCCCCCAAGGACCCTCAATGTCCAAGGGGACTTCATCCCCCAACCAGTAGTGCGCCAGGAGGCACATTTGCAGAGTGGTTGTGAAAGGAGTCGGGGCCTCCGGCGAGTTGCTGGGGTCAGCTTTTTAAAATAAAAATGTTTCTATTATTACAGGAGGGGGGCTGCATGGCTCCCCTTCCCTGGGCCCATATCGATCCCGGGGACCCCATCCCCCCGGCCATGCCTTTTTATTTATAAAACTAGGGGAGGGGGGCACATCCATTGTATTTCTTTTTTTTAAACTAGAGGGGGGGTCACATGGCCCACCCTCCCGGGGCCCGGCCTGTATTCTGGGTGCCTTAGTCCCACCCAGGGCACCCAGTGACTTTCGCTGGGGACTGTGGGGGAGTCTGAAGGCCCCTGTGGTCCCTGCCGGCTTCCCGCCTCCTGTGGGAGCCAGCATTGCTTATACAGAGAGGGACCTGCTGAACTGAACATGCAGCACCCTCTCTGTGAAATCAATTCTGCTCCACTTCCAGCAAGCAAGAGCATTTTTAATGCTGTCGCTTGCTGGACGCGGAGCGTTTGCTATGGCTTGCCAAGCCATAGCATACAGCTGTGTCCTGGGGCTGGGCATTCTGGGACATTGCAGGAGTTGGCCCTGTTGGGTGGCAGTCCCGAGGGCCATCTATGGCTTCTGGAGAGCAGCCACGTGGGCCCCCCTCCTTTCTTACTGTAGGTCCTGCCCAGGGGAGGTGGTGGTCCCAGGGGCCCAGGGGGGTCCAAGAGGCCCCCCATAGAATGCATAAGCCCTGGATAGGTGGTGGTCCCGGGGCCACAGGGGGTCCTCAAGGCCCCCTGATTTGTTGCTGCTCTATGGTACAGGGGAGATGGTGGTCCTTGGGGTCCGTGGGGGTCCAAGAGGCCCCCCACTAATAATTAAACCAAGCCCCCTGGGAGGTGGTGGTCCCTGGGTCATAATAAGCCCCAGGAGAAGAGGCCTGGGTTGCTGCCTCCTTTTTTGGAAAATGCCACGGGGAACTGACCCACCCAGGGTCTGATAATTAACGAAGCACGGGAGCCCAGGCTTAGTTTCTTAAAGCATTTTTTGCTGGATCTGAAGATCCAGCATGGCTCCTGCTGAAAATCTTTTAAAAAAATGCTTTTTTGGGCCTGTGGGGTCCCTGTGGGACCATCCAAGAGGCCTAGGGGGCCAGGGTATTTCTACCCTGCCCTCTTTTCTGTTTTTTTTACATTGGTCTGGGACTCAGCTCAAGCCGAGTCCCAATATGGCTGCCAACACTTTCTGGTTTGAAGTGTTGGCAGCCAAGCAGATCTCAGCATGAGATTGGTAGGGTTTGTGGATCCTCCTCATCCCTATGTATACAAATTTGGATTTTCTTTAATATTTCAAAAACTACTGAATGGATTTACACCAAATCACAAAAAAGTCACTTTCTGGACCAACAGCTATCTTCCTGCCTAATTTGGTGTCATTCTGTTTAGCAGTTCAGACTGTAGCCGTGTCTGAAGTTTCCTATGGAAATTAACATGGGGGAAACGCGTTTTGGGAACCCCCTTTTCTCGGCCCCGCTTGATGGATTGCCTCGAAAATTTAAAGAAAGCAGCAGAATTGAGCAGAAAAATAGTTTTGAAAATTTCACGAGGATTCATAAAACGACACCAAAGTTATTGGCAAATGAAAAAACGCTCTTCCTATGGAAACTACATCCTAACTATAACTACCTACTGGCGACCGCCGGTAGGTAATATATATATAGTAGGTCGCCAGTAGATAGTTATAGTTAGGACCCAGTTTCCATAGGAAAAGCGTTTTTTCTTTTCTCAATAACTTTGGCGCCGGATGACGAATCTTCGCGAAATTTTCAAAACTAGTGGGGCGCTCCGGTCAGCTCCTATCCTAAAAGTTTCGGGGTTATTCGTCAAGCGGGGGCCGAGAAAAAAGGGGGGTCCCAAAACGCGTTTTCCCCATGTTATTTCCCATAGGAAACTTTAGACACGGCTACTGCCCGAACTGCAGAACGGAATTACACCAAATTTGGCAAAATGGTAGCCCTTGGTTCAAAAAGCGCCCTTTTTTTAAATGGTGTAAATCCGTTCAGTAGTTCCTGAGAAATTCAAAAAATAGAGGTCAAAAAATCAATTTCCCATAGGAAACTTTAGACACGGTTACAGCCAAAACTGCTGAACGGAATTACACCAAATTTAGCAAAAAGGTAGTGCTTGGTTCAAAAAGCGCCCTTTTTTTAAATGGTGTAAATCCGGTCAGTAGTTTTCGAGATATTAAAGGAAAAAAATCTTTATATATCTGAGCGGGACCTAACTACACAAGCACAAGCTTGGCTCTAATTGGCTGCCAACACTTCAATCCAGGAAGTGTTGGCAGCCATCTTGGTACAATGCTTTTTAGGTATCGCCTAGCGATGCATCGCATGCGCTGTTCACTACAAAAACACCACTGCACTGCCCTAAGCCCTAAAACACTACCCCAGCACGACCCCCTACACTGCACGAACACCACTGTACTGCCCTAAACCCTAAAACAATACCCCAGCATGACCCCCTACACTGCCCGAACACCACTGCACTGCCCTAAACCATAAACACTACCCCCAGCACGACCCCCTACACTGCCCGAACACCACTGCACTGCCCTAAACCCTGAAACACCACCCCCAGCACGACCCCCTACACTGCCCGAACACCACTGCACTGCCCTAAACCCTGAAACACCACCCCCAGCACGACCCCCTACACTGTCCGAACAACACTGCACTGCCCTAAATCCTGAAACACCAGCCCCAGCATGACCCCCTACACTGCCCGAACACCACTGCACTGCCCTAAACCCTGAAACACTACCCCTAGCACGACCCCCTACACTGCCCGAACACTACTGCACTGCCCTAAACCATGAAACACCACCTCCAGCACGACCCCTACACTGCCTGAACACCACTGCACTGCCCTAAACCCTGAAACACTACCCCCAGCAAGACCCCCTACACTGCCCGACCACCACTGCACTGCCCGAAACCCTGAAACATCACCCCCAGCAAGACCCCCTACACAGGCTGAACACCACTGCCCTAAACCCTGAAACACCACCCCCAGCAAGACCCCCTACACTGCCCGAACACCACTGCACTGCCAAAAACCCTGAAACACCACCCCCAGCACGACCCCCTACACTGCCCGAACACCACTGCTCTGCCCAAAACCCTAAAACACTAGCACCAGCATGACCCCCTACACTGCCTGAACACCACTGCACTGCCCCACCCTGAAACACTAGCCCCAGCATGACCCCCTACACTGCCCAAACACCGCTGCACTGCCCTAAACCCTGAAACACCAGCCCCAGCACGACCCCCTACACTGCCCGAACACCGCTGCACTGCACTAAACCCTGAAACACCAGCCCCAGCACGACCCCCTACACTGCCCGAACACCGCTGCACTGCCCTAAATCCTGAAACACCAGCCCCAGCACGACCCCCTACACTGCCCGAACACCGCTGCACTGCCCTAAACCCTGAAACACCAGCCCCAGCACGACCCCCTACACTGCCCGAACACCGCTGCACTGCCCTAAACCCTGAAACACCAGCCCCAGCACGACCCCCTGCACTGCCCGAACACCACTGCACTGCCCTAAACCCTGAAACACCAGCCCCAGCACGACCCCTCCACTGCCCGAACACCACTGCACTGCCCTAAACCCTGAAACACCAGCCCCAGCACGACCCCCTGCACTGCCCGAACACCACCGCACTGCCCTAAACCCTGAAACACCAGCCCCAGCACGACCCCCTGCACTGCCCGAACACCACCGCACTGCCCTAAACCCTGAAACACCAGCCCCAGCACGACCCCCTGCACTGCCCGAACACCACCGCACTGCCCTAAACCCTGAAACACCAGCCCCAGCACGACCCCCTACACTGCCCGAACACCACCGCACTGCCCTAAACCCTGAAACACCAGCCCCAGCACGACCCCCTACACTGCCCGAACACCACTGCACTGCCCTAAACCCTGAAACTCCACCCCCAGCATGACCCCCTACACTGCCCGAACACCACTGCGCTGCCCTAAACCCTGAAACACCACCCCCTGCATGACCCCCTACACTGCCCAAACACCACTGCACTGCCCTAAACCCTGAAACACCACCCCCGCACGACCCCTACACTGCCCGAACACCACTGCACTCCCCTAAACCCTGAAACACCACCCCCGCACGACCCCCTACACTGCCCGAACACCACTGCACTGCCCTAAACCCTGAAACACCACCCCCAGCAAGACCCCTACACTGCCCGAACACCACTGCCCTAAACCCTGAAACACCACCGCCAGCAAGACCCCCTACACTGCCCGAACACCACTGCCCTGCCCTAAACCCTGAAACACCACCCCCTGCACGACCCCCTTCACTGCCCGAACACCACTGCACTGCCCTAAATCCTGAAACACCACCCCCTGCACGACCCCTACACTGCCCAAACACCACTGCACTGCCCTAAACCCTAAAACACCACCCCCAGCACGACCCCTACACTGCCCGAACACCACTGCACTGCCCTAAACCCTAAAACACCACCCCCAGCACGACCCCCTACACTGCCCAAACACCACTGCACTGCCCTAAACCCTAAAAAACCACCCCCAGCATGACCCCCTACACTGCCCGAACACCACTGCACTACCCTAAACCCTAAAACACCCCCCCAGCATGACCCCCTACACTACCCAAACACCACTGCACTACCCTAAACCCTAAAACACCCCCAGCACGACCCCCTACACTACCCGAACACCACTGCACTACCCTAAACCCTAAAACACTCCCCCAGCACGACCCCCTACACTACCCGAACACCACTGCACTGCCCTAAACCCTAAAAACTCCCCCAAGCATGACCCCCTACACTACCCAAACACCACTGCACTGCCCTAAACCCTAAAACACTCCCCCAGCATGACCCCCTGCACTACCCAAACACCACTGCACTGCCCTAAACCCTAAAGCACTCCCCTCAGCATGACCCCCTACACTACCCAAACACCACTGCACTGCCCTAAACCCTAAAACACTACCCCAGCACGACCCCCTACACTACCCAAAGACCACTGCACTACCCTAAACCCTAAAACACTACCCCGCATGACCCCCTACACTACACAAAGACCACTGCACTACCCTAAACCCTAAAACATGACCCCCTACACTGCCTAAAGGCCACTGCACTACCCTAAACCCTAAAACATGACCCCCTACACTACACAAACACTGCTGCACTACCCTAAACCCTAAAACACTACCCCCAGCACGACCCCCTACACTACACAAACACCACTGCACTACCCTAAACCCTAAAACACTACCCCTACACTACACAAACACCACTGCACTACCCTAAAACACTACCCCCAGCACGACCCCCTACACTACCCAAACACCACTGCACTACCCTAAACCCTAAAACACTACCCCCAGCAGTACCCCCTACACTACCCAAACACCACTGCACTACCCTAAACCCTAAAACACTACCCCCAGCAGTACCCCTACACTACCCAAACACCATTGCACTACCCTAAACCCTAAAACACTACCCCCAGCAGTACCGCCTACACTACCCAAACACCACTGCACTACCCTAAACCCTAAACCACTGCCCCCAGCACGACCCCCTACACTACCCAAACACCACTGCACTACCCTAAACCCTAAAACACTCCCCCCAGCACGACTCCCTACACTACCCAAACACCACTGCACTACCCTAAACCCTAAATCTACCCCCAGCACGACCCCCTACACTACCCAAACACCACTGCACTACCCTAAACCCTAAATCTACCACCAGCACGACCCCCTACACTACCCAAACACCACTGCACTACCCTAAACCCTAAATCTACCCTCAGCAAGACCCCTTACACTACCCAAACACCACTGCACTACCCTAAACCCTAAAACACTACCCCCAGCACGACCCCCTATACCACACCAACACCACTGCACTACCCTAAACCCTAAAACACTACCCCAGCACAACCCCCTACACTACCCAAACACCACTGCACTACCCTAAACCCTAAAACACTACCCCCAGCACGACCCCGTACACTACCCAAACACCACTGCACTACCCTAAACCCTAAAACACTACCCCCAGCACGACCCCCTACACTACACAAACACCACTGCACTACCCTAAAACACTACCCCCAGCACGACCCCCTACACTACACAAACACCACTGCACTACCCTAAACCCTAAATCTACCCCAAGCATGACCCCCTACACTACACAAACATCACTGCACTACCCTAAACCCTAAAACACTACCACCAGCATGACCCCCTACACTACACAACACCACTGCACTACCCTAAACCCTAAAACACTACCCCCAGCACGACCCCCTACACTACCCAAACACCACTGCACTGCCCTAAACCCTAGAAAAGTAACCACCACCCCATGCCCAATCCCCCTTACCTCTCACTCCTCATGGTTCCTCTCTCCTCGTGGTTCCTGCATCATGTCGTCTCTGAGGGGCGGTGCACGTCGTTGTGAGGAAATGGAACAGCCTCTGTTTCCTTACAACGACGTGGATCATCTACATTTTTTTAGAACTCATGGTCATTTACCATACATACCTTTACAACAAAATTTGTTGTAAAGGCATGCGTGGTAAATGACCATGCGTTCTAAAAATGCGTAATAATGACTTTGCGATGTACAACGCATCCGTGGTAATGCATGCGTTGTAATGGTATCGCGAAGTAAAAAAGTCGTTGTAACGGCTGTTTACCGATCGAAGCTGGCCCCTGTCAGTGATGTCATTTGAGATGTCATCAGTGATGTCATCAGTGATGTCACTGACCATGTCATGAATGATGTAATATGTGACGTCATCAGCAGTGCATTGCGGGGGCGCGAGTTATAGTTAGCTGAACTAACTATAACGCCGGAATTTCTATGGTTTTGTACGAGTGAAAACCTATGGTTTTTACAGTTAATTTCTATGGTTTTTTAAATGCTAATTTCTAACTATAACGTGCCTGAAACCTATGGTTTTTTCAGTGAATATATATATATATTCACTGGAAAAACAAAAGGCTACAAGAACATATTTAGGAAATAGAAATAAAAAAACTTTAGAAATTTACTAAAAGGGATGTTGTAGTTAGGTTCAGATTTTACACACACAAAACCATAGAAATTCAGCAATAACAAGGTAACTAACTAACTATAACTCATGTTCAACCAACCGCCCGTATGCAGCCAACCCCATGTTGCACACACCCTTTGGCCGGGCACAGTGGGGGGTTGGCCACAAGGCCTGCAAATTTATTTACCATATGTTAATCTAACCACTGCCGCGCATAGCTTTGGGCCATTCTTGGTGGTGGGTTGGCTGCAGGGCCTGACAGGCAGCCAGGCCCTGCAGCAAACCACCCGCTGTGCATGGCCTTTGACTGTGCGTGGCCAACACCCGCATGCAGTGTACGTTGATGTGTGAGTGGATATATGAGTGCCTGTTAGTGGGTGTTAAGTGGTACTCCGTGTTTCTGAATAGATATATAAGTGACTGTATGGGTGTGTGATTGGGTGTATGGATGTGTGAGTGGGTGTGTGAGTGGTTGTGTGGGGGTATGAGTGTGTGATGGGTGGGTGTATGAGTGGGTTTGTAAGTGGCAGTGTGGGTGGCTGTATGTGTGTGAGTGGATGTGTCAGTGGTTTAGCTATATAGGTGTGTGAGTGGGTATGCAGGTGGCTGTGTGGCTCTGTGAGTGTGAGTAGCTGTATGGCTGTGCACATAGCTGTGTGAGTGCCTGTGTGGGTCTGTGAGTGAGTGTGTGATTAGTTATCTGGGTTTCTGAGTAGATGTATCAGTGACTATATGGGTGTGTGAGAGTGTGTGTCAGTGATTGTATATGTGTATGAGTGGGTACATGGATGTGTGAGTGGGTCTGTGACTGGTTGTGTGGGGGTGTGAGAAAGTGTGTAAGTGTGTGATGGGTGGGTATATGAGTGGGTATGCAAGTGGCTGTGTGGGTCTCTGAGTAATGTGTCAGTGGCTGTATGGGTGAGTGGGTATGTAAGTGACTGTATGAGTCTGTGAGTGGTTGTGTAAAAGGCTGTATGGGTGTGTACATGTCTGTGTGAGTAGGTGTGTGAGTACCTGTGAGGGTTTGTGAGTGGTTCTCTGGGTCTCTGAGTGGATGTAGCAGTGAATGTATGGGTGTGTGAGTGACTGTATGGGTGTGTGAGTGGGTGATTGAGTGGGTGTGTGAGTGGTTGTGTGGGGGTTTGAGAGATTGTGTGATGGGTGGGTATATGAGTGAGTGTGTAAGTGGCTATTTGGGTCTCTGAGTGGTATGTGAGTGGCTGTATTGGTGTATGAGTGGGTGTGTCAATGGTTTTGTGTGTAGGTGTGTGAGTGGGTGTGTAAGTGGATGTGTGGGGGGTATGAG
Source organism: Calotriton arnoldi (assembly GCA_963921515.1). Taxonomy (NCBI): domain Eukaryota; kingdom Metazoa; phylum Chordata; class Amphibia; order Caudata; family Salamandridae; genus Calotriton; species Calotriton arnoldi. The sequence continues at coordinate 488,899 of CAWUFW010009314.1, forward strand.
AGTATGTGAGTGGGTGTATTTTTTAAAATTTGGTACTGGATCCACAGATCTGTGGCGGATTCAGATCCATGAATCCATCGCAGATTCACACGGGGAGCTGCAGTGGATCCACAGATCCTCTTGTGCCGAAATAAAGCCATTTTTGGTAATTTCTTGCCCTTAAGGGGTCCCTCACAGACCCCTCCATCAGTCCCACGGGGTCAGGATACTTCTATCCTGATCCCTTATATCCTATTTTTACTATATCCCCCTGCCTCAGTGAGCCATGTCCCAATTCACTAAATGACGGCCGCAACTTTTCTCTCAGGTTGCGGCTAGCCAATCACAGTATTGCTGTTGGTGTGTGGATCAGTGGATCGACTGCGGTGGATCCGCTGTGAATCAGCATCTCTAGATATACATACATCTTTTTTCTTCAATAACTCGAAAACTATTGATTAGATTTATACCAAATTCCAAAAAGCACTTTTTCTGAACCAAGATCTAGCTTTCAAATTTAGTGTAATTCTGTTCAGCCGTTAGGGATGTAGTCATGTCTGACATCTCAGTGGGAAATTGAATTGGGAAATAGTGTTTTGGGAACCCCCTTTTTTTCAGCCCCCGCTTGACAGATCACCCTGAAACTTTCCAGACAGCAGCTGAAGTGAGTGTCAAACTAGTTTTGAAAATGTTGTGAAGATTCGTCAAACGGTGACAAAGTTATTAGCAAAACAAACAATGCTCTGTCTATGGAAACTAGGTCCTAACCATAACTACCTACTGGCGACCCACACATAGGGGTCGATTACGATGGCAGGCGGACAAAGTCCGCCCGCCATCGCAGTGGCAAAAGGGACGGCCCACTATAGGTGCGGCGGTCCCGCTATACGAATTAGGATGCGCCCGCCACACTTGCGGGCGCATCCCGTAATTTTACATTGTGGCGGGCGGTGCTGCAAGCAGCACCCGCCGCAATGTAAAAATACATGTTGTGCATCTGCATGTACAACATGGCAGGCACCGTGCGGTGCCTGCCACCTTGTACATGTAGATGCAGGGGGGTACCATAGGTACCCCCCACGTGCAGCCCCCCACCCCCCGGGGGCCCGTAACGGGCCCCCGAAGGCATTCTCCGCCTGTCTTCTTGCGGCGGGATCTCCGCCGCAGAAGACAGGCATCGTAATGCCCACGGCAGTGCCTGCACGGCACCGCGGCCATTAGCCCATTGTACCGTGTCCCGCAAGGCGGGCGGAAAAGGACCGCCTTGCTGGACCACGGCGGACGGTCTTTCCATCCGCCGCGGTACCATTCCCATTCCCACCGCCATCCTGATTTGGCGGTGGGAATATTCAGGTGGATGGTGGGCGGATCGCCCCCGCCGGGCCGGCGGTGACTACCGCCGGCCCGGCGGGGCGATCCGCCCGCCATCGTGATCGGCCCCATAGACCCACCGCATACTAACAAATATAAAGACACATTTACAAGTCTAAACAAAAAATTGGTAAACATAGACAAGGACTAGGAGCGCTTTAAGGTCCAGCATACAGCTCCAAAGGATACTAAGTAATACCAAAGAGATGCAGTTCGTGGGGGGAAGGAAAGATGGGAGGATCTAGGTCAGGGAAACTGAGTCACCAGATCTGGGGATCTGATTGCTCAGAAGCAAGAGCCCTCACACACCTGTGTGGGTGACATGCTTCATCATCGGGCAGCTCCTCGTTGGGCCAGTGCTGCAATGCCCAACCGCACCTTCAAGGGGGCTCTTTGCCAGAGGTCTTTTGAGCAAGAGATACAATGTGAGGTGGAGGTGCTCTCGGTGTAGATTATTGTAATGTGAATTGGTGGTTTTAAAAATAGCAAAGAGATACCCAATTAAATTTAAAAAGTAGGTTCTCTTGTTATGATTAAAAGGCAATGGGTGGCTGAATGTTAAAGTAATGGTCCTAGCCAGCTCATACAATAGTGTGTGCGTAGGTCAACATGTTTCTTGCTCAAGTGTCGCTATCGATCTGGGCAATTCTTCAGGACCAGAAAATGAAACTGAATCTACTTGGTTGGGAAAAATGTATGTAACATCAGCAAAAGGTACCCCAATCATGCAACCAAATACTCACAGTAAAGTGTACCTGGGGATATCTAAAACCCTACCTAAGTGCAGCAAGCTACTGAACCCTTAACTGATGGCAGAGACCATGCTAGCTGTGGCACAAAAGGTTTCCAGCGTGCTGATTCAGTGGTGACCTACCCCTTCTCTGCCACCCTGGAGGCAGGGAAGGGTGGGAGAGACGGGATAGGACTTTTTGGTTGATAACACAGCTGCTGTTTTTTTCGGTGGAGCCTCTCAGGGGCTGACACAATTCTTGAGTTATGAGGGCAGAGAAGGTAAGCCATAATTTTCTAATGTCAGGCAAAAATCTGCCTTTATTGTCGGCATTATGGATGGGTTTCTGTACGAGACACCAAATACTTTGTAACACGCTTAAATGGGAAAAAAAGTTGGTGGTCATAATTCATGTTTATTAAATAGAAAGTTTGAAATGTCTGCCTTTATGTCACCCTGCTGACATATTTATAAAGCACTCCCTGCATGTAAATATAATTATTGAAAGCGCTGGGGTGACATTGGTTTGTACTGCTCTGAACGCTGCTCTCGGAGTGATTTTTTAAATTCCTTAATTTGAAGAGGAAGAAATCTCGAGTCGAGGGTTGTCTGCTCTGATCAATAAAGTGGAAGGTGAGATTCAAGTGGTTATGTTGCCATGTTTTCATCTCTGATGTCTGCAAAGTCCATAATAAAAAATTAGTCAAGCCAATAGACTTTTATCATTCAGCACTCCATAAACAGACTATCATTATATTTGGTAATTGTGATGCCTGTTATTTACGGTGCTTAGACATAGAAGTACAGTAGGTATATCTTTTTTTTCTGATCCCGCAAGAGTCTTGTGGGATTGCAGGATTTTTGCAGATTTTTTTTTCCGGACACACGACCTCTGGATCCACCCATGGGGCCTTGAGGGTCAGAGTATTCCTACCCTGCCCCCTTATATTATTTTTCTTGTAACTTCAGGACGGGGAACTAAGTCCCCTAGTCCTGTAATGGCTGCCAGCAACATTTTTCTCATGTTGCTGGCAGCCAATCAGAGTGCTCTCTCTCGCGGGAGTCTGAATCCTGTGGGAGCGAGGTGGTCCAAGGGAAATAAAGCTCCCTGGGCCAGTCAGAATGCTCTATTGTTAAATTGGCACTCCCACAAGAATCTAGGAGTCTCTTGTGAGCCCAACCTCCAAAATATACAATTATATTTGACCCTTAATATCTTGAAAACTACAGAATGGATTTACACCAGAGAAAGCACAATCTGCGGACCAAAATCTAGGTTCCTGCCAAATTTGGTGTAAATTAGTTCAGCAGTTTTTGCTGTACCCCATCTTAAAGAAGTCTTTGGAAAATGCATTGCTATTTTGCGTTTTGGAACCAACCCTTTTTCTTGACCCCCACCTTGATGGATCACCCCTAAACTTTCCAGGAAGGAGCTGAGGTGAATAAACTTTTATTTGGATAAGTTTGGGAAAATTGGTCAAAGGGGACCAATTTTCAGAAGCCCGTCTGTTACCTCCAGTAAATCCGACATAGCAGGATTCCTGAGAGCTGGTCGGAGGACCCACCCCCTTTCTCCACTATTCTTCAAACGTATCTACTAGTTAAAAAAACCCAAAGAAATTCACTTAAAAAACCAAAGGTTATGGGGCGTTATAGTTTGAAAACAGAATTTGAAAAACCTTAGAAATTCAATTAAAAAACCAAAGGTTACATGGACGTTATAGTTAGAAAATAGAATTAAAAAAACCTTAGAAATTCACTGAAAAAACAAAGGTTACAGGGACGTTATAGTAAGGCTCAGATTTCACTCATACAAAACCAGTGAAATTCAGCAGTTACAGTTACCTGAGCTAACTATAACTTACGCCCCTGCAATGCACCGCTTATGACCTTACATATTACATCACTCATGATATGATTAGTGGCGTCACTGATGACATCTCAAATGACATCACTGATGACATCATCCACAGAACCACTCACACACCCACTCACACCCCCATACAACCTCTCATACGCCCACTCACATACCCACACAACCACTCATATACCCATTCACAGACCCATACCAGTACTCATATACCCACTCACTCCTCCATAGAGGTACTCACACACCCCTTCACTCACTCCTACAGTCACTCACACAGCCATTCACTTACCCATGCAGCCACTTATAGAACCAGTCACTCACCCGTACAGCCACTCACATAGCTACACACTCACCCATACAGCTACTCATACACCCACTTATTTACCTGCAAAGTCACTCGCTCACACACCCAAACAACCACTTACATACCCCTTCACACATCTATACAAGCACTCGCACATCTGCTCAGTCACCCATACAGCCATTCACACACTCTCCAATGCAGCCACTCACACACCAACTCACTTAACCAAACACCCACTCAAACAGCCACTCACTCATCCATACAGCTACTTACACAGAGTCACTCACTGATACAACTATTCAAATACCCACTTACTCACCCATATAGTCACTACACACACACACCCATAGAGCCACTCACACTGCCACTCACTCATGAATACAGCAACTGCCACACCCGCTCACTCACCAAAACAGCCACTCAGACAGCATCACACTCCCCCATGCAGCTACTCACACACCCACCTATACACCCATACAGCCACTTACTCACCCATACACACAAGGATACAATCACACAGCCACTCACATAATATATGTTAGAAGTAGTATCACTGAGTACTGTGCACCTAGTATATAATGTAACTTTTGTAGTAGGTTAGTATATATGTTTAACACTCATAAACACTTACAAACGCTTACAATCACTTGATGATGTCATCAGTGATGTCATTAGAAATGCCACTAGTGATGTAAAATATAAGCAGTGCATTGCGGGAGCAAAAGTTATAGTTAACTCAGGTAATTATTACTGCTGAATTTCACTGGATTTGTATGAGTGAAATCTGAGCCTAACTATAACGTCCTGTAACCTTTGGCTTTTTCAGTGAAAAAAAATATATATATATATTTAAACAACAGAAGATTAACTATTTTTCAAATATATCGCAATGAAAATAGTAAAAGCACATTTAATTTCAAATGAAAAAAATTTATATAACCCAAGAAAGTATATCACTAATTTAAATATTAACATAAGCATATAAAAAGAGTTTTATTTAACACTGTAAAAACAGAACTGTAATACCTCTATCTACGTTTTAAAAAGCGTTTTTATAAAAATAATATTCCCTAAAAGATATAAATAATGTAAAAAAAATATATACAAAAAACTTTTACCCAAAAAATAAATTTTTACAAACATTTTTATTCATAGAACATAACACCAAATTTTAAATGAAACAAATAATGTATGTAATATTTCAAACATTACAAATATACATAAATAATTATCATTTAAATATTAAAAAAATACTATACTATAATTTCAATACCTTCCTACCCTGTTTCCCTACAAAACCAATAACCCACTCCTAAAAGATACATTACTAATGAAAATGTAAACATTTAAATATACTGTAAAATGTAAAAATAAAATGGAACAACTATAAAATTAAACAATTTACATAATTAATTATCAATTACATAATTAACAATTAAAAATTAATTAGTGTTAAAATATAATTATTTGTGCTTTAATTAACTTTCTACCATAGTCCCCTACAAGACTAAAATCATGCTAATAAAATATAAATTACCAACAGCAACAAAAACATTCAATATAATGTAAAGGTTTAACAACAACAAATTAATCCAAAGACTAATAAATACAATACTAGATAATGAATAATCAATTACATAAATAATAAACAATTAAAAAATGTATTAGCATTTTTATGAAAATACTAGCTTTTTTTTGAACCACCATAGTCCCCAAGAAAAAACAACTGGCTACCAAATTAAAAATAATTAACAAAAATGAAAAAATGTAGATATACATGAAAAAAAGAAATTGAATCGAAAGACATAAAATAATTATTCAATAATTAAACAATTGAAATAATTATTACTCAATAAATATGTATTTACTATTCATTATTAACAATAAAATTTCCCCGAGAAACCAAACTTAATTAAAAAAAGATAACATTTTAAATTACAAACTTTCGTATAAAAAATTAATAACAATTATGCTAACAATACTAGCACCAAAGATTAATATTTTAACTAATATATTAAATTAAACAAAAAAACAATATTTTTTACATTCATAGTTATTAAATAAAATTATATGATTGAACAATTATTATAAACAAAAAAATAATTTATTCTTCACAACAATATTCTGTGGCAAGATATTTCTGTGCTAAAAATATTTTTGACACAATATTTATGTTTTGCAATATTAACAACTCAATATTTTTTCAAAACACAGAATTTTTCCTAAAGACAGGGTAAGACAAAGGGGCTTATTATGATGCCTCCGATCGACACCGTCTTGGACTCGGGAACGACCGACCTGATTGCGATGCGACTGAACACTGTTCAGTCGCATACTCACTTTTCTCTATGGGAGCTTGTGTCACGGCCGTAAAGCGGCCGTAATACAGGCACCTATAGAGAAATGCGGGTGTGTGTAAAACCCTGCAACCCTTGGTGCCTGCCACAGAGTGCAGGGTTTTACAGGGGGGTACCCTAGGTACCACCTTGACTACCAACCGTAGGCCGCAAGGTGAAGGGGGGCCCTGCTAGGGGCCCCCAAAGTCACTTTCCGGACAGCCTTTCCGTGTTGGAAAGGCTGGCACATAAAGGCTGTGGGAAAGCGACATTGTAATCCCGACGGCGGAAACTCCATCCATAGGGGATTACAGTGCGGTTTCAACCACCTGGAAAACTCCGAGAGCCGGTCGTAATCGGGCGGTGGGACCGCAAACCGACCGTGTCAGCCGGAATGCCTCCGACTGCGGTCAGAAAGCTTCCGACTAGCGGTCGGAGGCTTTCCGACCGACGTCGTAATCGGTCCCATAGTGTGTGTATGCCACTGAAAAGAAGAAACTGGATGAGTGCTGACAGTGCTTGGATCAAAAACCTGCAGAGAATTGCACTCTCCAATCGGAAGCAAAGCATACATGTTCCAGGGATGTTCGGTAGATGTTCTTACCTCAAACGGTAAGCATAGTTTGTGCGTCCTAAATTTACTGAAAAGTCATGGTTTTGACCACTCATTTCACAGCTCTGTACAAGCTTGACACCCCCCCCCCCCCAGGGGATTTGGGGTAACCCTCCACATGAAAGCACTGGGGAAACTGTGGGGCATATGTACAAGCCCCTATCGCCATGGGAACATCACTTTTTGTGACGTTTCCATGACGATAGGGGCTTTGTCTTATTTACAAGGCAGCGTTAAGCCACTTAACGTGGCTTAACGCTGCCTTGTAAATAAGGCCCCCTTTCACGCTATACTTAGCGTGAAAGGGGTGGGCAGTGGGTGTTTTGGTGGATGCTCCACCGCAACACCCATTGATTTTGACGCTGCCCCCTATTTACAAGGCTTAACTTGGCGAAACAAGGAGAAATGGTTTATTTCTCCTCGTTTTTGCTTTTTCCATGTGTGCTGCCTTGTGCCTTGTGCATCACACATGGAAAAAGCAAAACGCCTTGGATTGTTTCTGTGTAGGAAAGTGACCCTTCCTGCACATAAACAATCCTTTAAAAAAATTGACATTTTGTAACTTTCATGTGTGCTGCATTAAGCAGCACACATAGAAGTGACAAAATGGCAATTCAGGATTGTTTATGTGTAGGAAGGGACACCTTCCTACACATAAACAATCCTCCCCTGCACGCAGACACCCTTGCACCATGGTGCAAGGGTGCCTGAGTTGGTGCTACTTCTAAGTGTAGCGCCAGCGCAGGGGAAAACGCAAGGCTGCACCCTATCCTTGTAAATATGGTGCAGCCTTGCGTTTCTTAAGTGGCGGAGCGTGTCGTTAAGCCAAGGAGGCTAACAACACGCTCCGCCACTTCCTTGTACATATCCCCCTGAGTGTTTGATTTCACGTGGTCTACTAGTTTATACCTGTATTCAGGCATCGCCAGAAGTTAAATTACGCCAACTTAATTCACTGGAATTTCGTGCTATGCTTGGTGCCCAAAATTACCCGAAGCTACGCCATTACTCCATATCGCGCAGTAACGCCACCGTTTACAGCAAAATTATGATGCAGGAGCGCTGGAACAAAACAATCAGAATACGAGTGATTGTTGCTCACTACAATCGTGGGTTTTGCACTAGTTATTTAGCAGGAAATCATCCTCGCATCAAACATTGACACAAGGACGCATTTCATCCTAAAATATTGTGCCAAATGATAGATGGGAATTTCACGTAAAAGTTAACACAAATTTTGCATACTTACACAAAAGCAAATTACACGAATAGCGCACAGTCCTAGTAGCATTATATATAGCATATTCTTTCCCATGTACATTTCATTTTCTTCCATATTTTTCCTTCCTGCATCTTCTTACATAAAGTCTGAAAAAACGTACATGGAAGACACAATAAAAAAAATTCAAAGATACAAATGACTACCAATTTCCGACTGTAGCCAGCAGAGGATAAAAGATCTTGAAGGGGAATATGGCAGAGTTACAGCTACCAAATATACAGACCTAGGACTCAAACAGCAGTATTCATAATATCATTAAACGCTTCATCAATATAGTTGATGAAATGCCCCCATAAAAAAATTAAAGGGATAGCAAGAAGAAAAAAACATCAGCATTAAGTATTCAGAAATCAGCATGAATTGTGATAATTTTTCCTTAAACATCAGTTTAGGGAGATTAGGAAGGGTGGGCAGGGATGGGGAAGGTGATGGGGCCAGGGACTGAGACATGGGCTCATAGTGTGAGATTGACAGGTATGATGTGGCATATAACCGGGATCGGGAGGGTGGCATGGGTGTAGAAGGTGTCAGGGGTGTAGAGGGGTCAGGGATGTGGAGGGTGGCAGGGGTTTGGGGAGGTGGCAGGGATGGGGAGGGTGGCAGGGGTGTGAGGGTGGCAGGGGTGTAGAGGTGGGCAGGGATGTGGAGGGTGGCAGGGGTGTAGAGGGGGGCAGGGATGGGGAGGGTGGCAGGGGTGTGGAGGGTGGCAGGGGTGTAGAGGGGGGCAGGGATGGGGAGGGTGGCAGGGGTGTGGAGGGTGGCAGGGATGGGGAGGGTGGCAGGGGTGTGGAGGGTGGCAGGGGTGTAGAGGGGGGCAGGGATGGGCAGGGTGGCAGGCGTGTGGAGGGTGACAGGGGTGTGGACGGTGACAGTCATTAAAAGGGTAGCATGGATGTAATTATGTGAAGCGTTAGGAGTGTGTCAGGGGTTGGGTTGGACAGAGACTGGTAAAGTGACAGATCTTGGGTGGGTATACTGTACCATTACTTTCCCTGGCACTACACGGAATTTGATGCTGACCCAGAATTACAAAAACATGTAGACCTGGGGAAGCGCCAAACCTGTACGCCTGCCGCGGTGAGGCATAAAGAGGAGAAATGACTTAATTTGTCCTCGTTTTTTCCTCTTTCCATGAGTGCTGCATTCTGCAGCTCACATAAAAAGAGAAAAACGCCTAGTAGGATTGTTTTGTGCAGGAAGATGTCCCTTCCTGTACCAAAACAATCCTGCCTGCAGCGAAGGCACCCTCGCTCCATGGGGCTAGGGTGCCTACGTTGGCACTAGGCTGTCAAAACGACACCAATGCAGGCTGAAAGGACAGGAAGGCGCCATATTGCTTAAATACGGTGCATTCCTATCCTTTCACTTTGGTGTAGGGCAGCGCAGCAATTTCTGTGCTGTCCTACGACAAAATGTCATAAATGTGGCCCCAAATGTTTTGCCCAATGTCCTTACAGGCAGGCAGTGGTGTGGCACCATTGGCAGAAGTGGGTGGCACCAAAGTGGAAAGTGGCAGCACCAGTTGTTGAAGGTGGCAGAGGCTAATAAACATTTGTGGCTCTGGACTTTACCATTCTTTTACAAAGTAAGCACTGATGGTTCATACGTATTTTCTGATTTTGCAGCATTCTCACTCCTGCCCTGGTTGAAAAGCAATCTTTCAAGTGTCATTGTAGGATCGTATTTTGTTTTAAAATCAAGCATATATATACATTAGTTGAACTCTCCCAAAGAGCTGCTCTCTTTACTTTACACCTCTTGAATCCTGATCCTTTGCTAAGTAAAAAAGTTGGCAGTGGGCCCAACTTCTTTACATACTTGTGGAGGGTTGCACATATTTGTTAAGTGGGTGCATTGGAAAAATGTGTCAAACATCTAAGGCAGAGTTCTTCAATCTGTGGGGCGCGCCCCCCCGGGGGGGCGCGACACCATCTCAGGGGGGGCGCGCACTCCACCCTAAAACCTCACCTTCATGTCCACTCCTACGTCGCAGGTACGTTTGCTCCCTGCATTTCTACTTTATTTTCAAATGGGGCTTTTCCATTGGAGCACAGCATCCAATGAGCACATAGCTACGTCACCACTGACGTTCCACCAATGAGAGGGACAGCATCGTCGATGGCAGGAAGTGCCGCGAAATTTGCAGGCATAAAGCTCCTGAATACTACTACCTTTTGGTAGTGTGGCGCTTTTTCACTCCTGTCGTTTGCCTTGTGCTTGCGGCCTATTCTTCTTTGGTTGCTGTCAAGGTTATGCTGTGTTTTACAGCCCCACTGGGAAGGATTTTGCCATTTACATCGTCAACAGGTAAGTGAAAAGGGCTTTTTACTAGAATGTTGCCCTGTTATTTACAGCCTTCGAGCACACATTCAGTGTTGCCCAGTTCTCGAAGTCCGGGGGGAGGGGTGCAGTGGGAGAAAGGGGAAACCGATGGGGAACGACGTGCATACTTTTATAATTTAATGATAATTTTTGTCTCCTTTCTATGAAAAGCGGTGCAAGTTCAGTTAACATTAAACTGCAGAATGCTGCCTTCTAGTGTTGTCCTGAATAATGACTGACTCATACCTTTATCATGCTCCTAGGCAGGCCAAGTTTTAATAATTGTGCTTTCTAGGAATGAGGCAGATATTATTTGCGACTTAGGCTATTTGAATTTTACAGATGGTCTGTCAATTAAATTACAGAAACAGCAAAACTATTGTTTAAAAAGGACACCACTGCAGGAGTGTGAATAGCGCTGGTGCAAATAGCGCCATTGTTATTTGCAATAGCAAGAACTTCTCACATGGGAAGCAACACAACTCCCACCTGCACCAGTGACTGTGAAGACTTTGAAAGTGTTGAAAATGGCATGGTGGAGCTTTGAAAGTGTTTCAAATGACTGTGCCAGAGACATGGAAGGCTCAAAAGCTACGGCCTGTGGGCAACAGGAACTCATGTCTTGCAGAGTTTGAATTTCAGTGGAAGAGTTGCGTGCCTCAGAAAATACTTGTCTAACAGAGTGAGGTCTGTGACAGTGAGAATACTGGACTCTGCATTCATGATCTAAGCATGTTCTGGTCTGAGATTAAAAAGTGTCATACAGTGAGCTTGCAAACTGATATAATGCATGTTCAGCCACCAAGGTGTGACAACCCCTCACAACACCCAGCTGACACGATTATTCTGTTAGGAGAGGATCAGTGACCTATCAGTGTGGGAAACCTCAAGTAAGGAGGAAAATGGAAACTTGTGGAATCCGAGCAACACAGGAGTGCATTCGTATCCAAGTAACATATTGAATGCACCTGCTCAGGGCACAAGTCCTAAAAAAAGAAGTGGGGGGGACTAACCTAGTTAGGCAGTATGCAAGTGACGTCACGGCGCACGACATCACACATGGCCATACAGGAATTGGCATCATAGAAAGTGGCATCACAAGCCACGACTTTACAGGAAGTGCATCACAAGAAGTGACATCACATCTAAAGCCCTCACATATATGTTTAGCAGGTCTACCATGTGTACGTTTGAGCGCATTGCGAGGATAATAGCACAGTGAGCTATGGAAGATGATATGTGACTTCTACACCTTGCAATCCCCCAGTTATATGTAACATCCTGTACATTCATTTACAAACTTATATAATGTATTGTACATGTAATATGCGCGTGTTTATGTAAAGCACTCTGACACCCTGCATTGGGATGAGTAGGGCGAAACAGGAAAAAAATAGTGGTACTTAAATTATTTCAATGCCTCCTCAGGTGTAGTAAGCTCTATATAAATGCAATTTGCTGTGTGTAAATACTGGGAAAGACCAACACATCTGACATTCTTACAGTGCATGCATATCTCCTAAACAGGGACTGAACAAAGTGAAAAGCTGCCTTTCTTAAGTATGTGTGAAGTGCTAACCTTTGTTTCCCCTCCGCTTCATTTGCATATAGGTGTGAGGCTCCTGACTATTTTCAATGTATTTTAATACTGAGTTAATAATCACTTACACAAAGCAACTTTCCAAAGAATAGAGCGCCACGTTGCACAGGTTTTGTATAATTCTGGAAACCCTTATCATTTGTCAAAAACAATTGTACAATCGGCAGGGCACGACTCACGGAAAAGCACAAGCAAAGGGCGGGGCCAGTGGAGGTAGGCGGGTTGTTTGTCCTTTGCATAATCATTCAATGTTTTACAACAGCTGCTCAGTGCCCCATGTTGTGCACGCACAGCGCACTCGTGGACATGTTTGTGAACATTATCAGCTGTTTGTTCAGTGACTCCTTTCCAGGATGCATAGCTCACCAATTATTGGCCAGAAGCCTTGTGTTTATATAGCGTTTACTGCCCCTGACGAGGCACTGCCTTGATAAATCACCAGAAGCCCATTCCTCATTAATGTGAATGTCCATTCCTGTCCTTAATGTTCCGAGTAAGAAGAGTAATCTTGGAAAACTGTGTTTTGAGCTGTGTAATAAGCCTCTGTCATTTAACCACACCCACTCACAAACCTGCAATTAACTAAACACTCTGATTGTGTCGAACATTATTTGCCGGATATGGCCCGGGATATGCGGGTGGCGGTCGATTATGTAGTGTACCAGATTCCAGAAATTTCTGTCGGGTGGTGGGGGGGCCCGACATTTAAAAAAATTCAGCTGGGGGGGCTCAACCTACAAAAGTTTGAAGACCTCTGCTCTAAGGTGTGAGTTAGTTGTCAGCATGTTTGATGAACACAACTTCGGGGGCGCGCCTCATATTTACACAGAAGGAGAAAAATTGACATTTTAAGTCCTCCCATTGAAGGGTTTCAGTGTTCATGCCTTTTAGGAATTTGTAATCTTCCATAAGCCTTGGTCCAGATTTACACATTTTTCACAGCATCTAAATTTGCAGTGCAAGAGGGAAAACACATCCCGCTCCTTAGCTACAAAACGTGGCCTGCTGCTGGCAATATCCCATCTGCTGTGGCTCAAATGAGCCGGACTTGTGCAACACACAGACTCTCACCAGGATGCAGATGAGTGTGGGCGCTGTTTAGCGTAGGCTCTGTACTGGAGGGTTAACTCAAGTGCAAATTCTTATGCCTAGACAAACTCACACATTTTCCAGGCATTATATGAGTGCTGCAGCACATATTTAATCCATTGTTTGTTTTAAAAAGCAACATTTCCACTTGTTTGTGCCTTCTTTAAGTAGACAATAGTTTTTGATGCAACATCCTTGTCTGGCTATCTTAGTAAAGTTGTTGTGCTTCTCTACCTTATTAATGACTCTTGATGCAAAGCAGCAAAAACCATTTTTTTGCTCTTAAATGAGTAATTTTCCAGCACAATACACCACTTGCACTGGAAAGTAAATAGCATACAACATTTTGCACTATTTATTGATGCTTTGCATTGAACTAGCACCAGTACAAAGCCTTTGTAAATCTGTGCCATAGTATCTTATTGATTGATTTCATATTTATTCATTTTGGCCACAACTTAATTGGTTCAAGATCTAATCAAGTGGTACTCAGCTGAGACATGAGTACAGGTCTTAGAACATGAGTAACACACTATGGACGAACAGGGCTGCATATATGTGATATTTTCCTGATTTTTTTTTTTTTTTGTCCTCATAGGCGACATTTGGCAGGAGGAACTTTTCCGAAAGCCACGCGTAACCCACAAACCCTATGGTTTACAACCTTCTAATTCAAGCCTCCTCCAACATTAATTGGAAGGTTTGCGGGAGCCATCGCTCCACTCATCCTGTGTTGAGGTTTCTCTTCAATCATTGGACTTCTAGAGTTTGTCATCAAGCCTCATAATACTTTCTGCTTTCCCAGTTAAAGTACTATCTTGACAAAAGAGAAAGGAAAGGTTCCCACATCTTGACCCTCTTTACTGAACCATTTATACAATCCATCCTGCCAATACACTCCACTGAGTTAATCCAATCTGTGCAGCTCGGTAAGATGTTAGATATCCATTTAATAAATGTTTCCCTGTGTGCAATTATTAATAGAATACAGAGTAAGTGGGTCTGTGATTTCACCAGTTTTCCGTTTAGCCCTTCACCTTCTAGGATCCCAAAAATAATCAGAGTCAGGCTTACCTCTATCTCTCTTTTCATTCTTTCTGTCAATATTTTACCTACTTTGTGCCAGAAGAGTTGGATACCTGGACACTGCCACAGTAGATGGACATTGTCTGCATTCTCCAGAGCACATTTTGTGCAACACCTCGTCTTCTAGCCACCCAGTTTCGAAAGCTTTTTAGGAGACCAAATGGTTTCCCCTCAGAGGTGCAGATGTGACAGAGGACCAAAGTGTAGACATAGATACTTGCCAGAGGTGTATTATTTCTGATGGAGGCAGGTCCGCTTTCCCAATCTCCTCTGCCATTGTGAGGGGGGCCAGCTTTAGCTTGCACCAAAATCCAGTACCATTAAGATGCCTCTTTTTCTGTGTCTGAGTACTTTGTGGCTCCTCCTACCGTCCTGTTCTTTCTCCAGTTATAGATTTAGAGGACCAACTCGCTATCTGATAACACTTAAATCTAGAGAGCCTATTGTTCTTAAGCCTTGCTAGAGAATCCCATGATCTCAAGATGCCCTCCTCAAACAGCTGGCCCCATCTAACTATTCCCACATCCATCAGCGGAGTGGCTAATACATCTTGTAGCCACTGCGGAGTTTCGGGAGACTTCCATATTGGAGCTATGTCGCTGTAGTATGGGATTCCCAGGATCCTTCTGACTTGGATCCATAATTTGCATGCCGCACTTAGTGCTCTCAATCTGATTTTTTGAAAGTATTTAGGCTGACCAAATTTAAAGAGAAAATAGTTACCTTCATCAGGGAGATCTTTTGCCAGTGCATAGTATCATGGGGATATCTATTGATAGGTATTTGTCAATAGTAACCTAACATTCTTCAATTGAAAGGCCCAACAATTTAGCTGAAAGTATGGAAATGCTATACCTCCATCTGTCTGTTCTCTTTTTGAATCATTTTTCTGGGCAATTCTAGCGCTTTTATTAGCCCCGATAAAACTGCTCGGTTCCCCCGTAGTTTTTTAAACCACTCTGCCCATAAGTGTAAAGGTAATGTATTTAAAATAAAGGCACATTTTGGAAGGATCATTATTTTGATTAGGTTAGTTCTCCCTAAAATAGAAAGAGGAAGATAGGCCCATAGATGTAGGAGTTTCTTGGTTTCCAACATGTCTACTAAGGTTTATTTGTGCCATGTTGTCCAAGTCTTTCATCACTCGTACTCCTAGATATCTGATTTCTTTGTTTTCTAATGGGTTATCTGTGACACTGTTCCAAATCATAATTTGCGTTTTATCTTCATTTACTAGATTGCCCGAGACGCTCCAAAAATCATTTAAAATATATAAAATTAAGGGAAAGGAGCCCTTAAAGTCTTGTGTATAAATCAACAGGTCATCCACGTAAAGGGCATCATTTTTAAGCCACTCATGAAATTGAAAAAATACGATCTTCTGTTCACTCCTTATCCTTCTAGCAAGTGGTTCAATATATAAATTGAACAATAAGGGTGAAAATGGACACCACTGGTGAGTGCCTCTTCCTGTTTGGAAATGTGGTGTGAAAGAGCCATTGACTAATATTCTGGCAGTCTGAGCTTTTTTATTGACTTAAGGAAATGTATCATTTTGTATAGTTGTCTGTGTTTCATGAAGCCTTTTTGATTCTCGTGAACTGATATTTTCCTGATTGCCATATAAAATAAAATGCTCATATAATCTAGAATGAACCTACCTCACACTCATTGGTCATGACAAAAAGAAATGGTCTCCAAGAAGTAAGTTGGACACCACTGACTTATAAGATTCTTCTATATTCTGTTGAAAGACAAATCTATAAAGCAAGTGGTTGCCCTCAAAAGCATTTTAAGATATGGAGACAATGGGCAGAATACAGAGGAATATCGACACTGCGAACTACCAAGTGTTTTGAGTGTTTAAGGATGTAATCAACCTTGTCGCCGGTGGCAACGGCGATTCTGGCTGGGTCCCAAAAGGTGATGATGAAGCCATATAGAATTTGTACTGGAGCCATCTGTGATTATAATACTGGGCAAAGATTTTGTACTCCTATACTATTGTGTAAGACTCGTTTCTTTGTTTTTTTGTTTCTTCAAAAATGCCACATGAAACGATTTGAGGGAAGAAAGATTTCTTCCATAGTTTTCAAATATATAATCTTTCCACATAGCCTTTAATGACCACCCCTCTCCTTTAAATGGGATTTATGAATCACAAGTTAACAATTGTTTTCATCAAGCGATCCTCCTCCAACATTCTTACCTTTTGGTCTTATCCCATATCAAGTGGTGCCATCACCTCTGATTGGACATCTTTTTCCTTTTGGGGATTTGACGAAATGAAGACTTTGGAAAAAATGTTTGACAGAGTTAAAATTTTAGTTCTTTACTTTGCAAACTGGCACAGACGGGTCCCATCATTGGTCCTCGGTAGATGTTTGGAAAGTGCAGGCTTAAAGTAGAACAATGTGGAGGGACTACACTGGCAATATTCAATAAAAAATAAAATACTATAAATGCAACAAAAACACTTCATATATTAAACTTTGGCCCACTGAAGTATTTGAAGAACTAGAGAGCGAGGAATATGTACTCTAGAGGTCATGCACAATATATAAAATGAAGCAACTTGACGTGAGAAGCATAGAATGCTTTGAAAAGCTCTCTGATGGCAGATTTGCAAAGTAATATTTTTAGATGTTTGCTTAGTGGGAGTTGCACACAAGTGAGTTTCGTAGAGAAAGCAATGAAGGTTAATCACATATACCTTTGCAGCTATGATCACTTCCAATGAGTATCATATGTGTCACTTTGGCCCATACTCCATGGATTCTGTAATTCCCACATCTGCCGGAAATTACAAGTCAATTGGAAATGCCGGATTTCTGATCCTATTCCCGCCCACCCTCAGATAGTACACCAAGTGACATTTCTCAGGGCAAAACAAGTGAAAAATGCTACATTACCATGGAATTGAGAGTAGAAACTCTGATTCTCATGGTAATTCCCCATTTATTGGGGTCCCCCCGGGGACAAGTCAGAATACTGTGGCATTCCCTCATCCTGTAATTATTAACTACTATAGGTAATTTAAAGTGTGGGATACTGTACTGGTATTTATGCCCATTTTTGAATATGAGCTTTTGAGTTGAATTATATGGCCTTGGCTGGGTGGGCTGCTATTTGGCCCTTCTTTTATCATTTGGCTTCTGCTACAGAAAACATCAAATGTGATCTGTTCCTTTTCTGAGTAATCAACATTTAGGCACTCAAGCATGGCCCCCTCGTGTGAAGTTGCGACAGATCCGCAAATCCTGCTGTAATTGAAAAAAACACTTATTTACAGATCCATAAAGGCACTCAGATACTCACACAGGCACTCACACACCCACTCACACACTCACTCACTGAGCCACAGAGGCACTCACACACTCCCTCACAGACCCACACAGACACTCTCACACCCACTCACAGGCCCACTCAGACACACACACCCACTCACAGATTCACTCACACACTCACAGGCCCACTCATATAATCACCCACCCACTCACAGACCCACTTGCACACTCACTCACAGACTCACACACCCATACACAGACCCACTCACCTACTCACCCACTGACAGACCCTCACAGATACTCACAAACCCAGTTACAGACCCACAAAGACACTCACACACCCACTCAAGAGACCCACATACTTTGAAATATAAAGGCATTGTTCATAACTTCCTTCTTCTGACTGTTGAGGTATTCCCACCCTGAGTCCGGACTCTGAGTCCCGACTCCCCACCCAAATGAGATTGAGAGAGATAGACCTGCAGTGCACTGCTATTGATGAACAAGAAAACCCACAAATATATAAATATTCCTCTAGCTATGTCCATTTTTTATTTTTTTATTTTTTTTGCAGAGCAGTTTGACGCTTATGTGAACATTCTATTTTGGCCTACTCAGTCGGGGAAATAGAGCTTGTACTTAAACTCAGGGGGTTTGCCCATAAATGGGTCATCTAACACACTTGAGTCTGACCAGTCTCCTTCATCCTCCTCCTGTGCTATTTCAGGAACGGTGTAATCTTGTGGTATGAAGTGTTGGTTCATTTTAATCATGGTCAATCTGTCCACGTTTTGAGTCGAGAGATTGGTCCTTCTGACCGTGACAACTGTACCAACTGCTCCGAACACATGCTCAGAAGACACACTGGTTACCGAACAAGCCAGATGTTTTATTGCCAGTCTGCTGAGCTCTGGCCATTGGCACATCTTCCCATACCAATAGACCAATGGGGTTCAATCCATGTAGACCTCTTTTGGGTCATTAAACTAGTATTGGACTATTCTCTGAACGGTCATTGGTGTTGCCACTTGCTCATCCTCTGTTGTCTTTGCCTCTAAACTTGACTTATGCCCTGCCACTTGACACCAAGCCAATGCGGAGGTTGGGTCTGATTTTTCTGTTGCTGGTGTTGTTGCCGGTGTTGGCTGCTGAGAGACAACAGCGCTGCCCTCTCTGCAGATAGAAGGCTGCATGCCAGAACTTCTGCCTGGGACTCTAACTCAAGCCGTTCATTTTTCCAGGTCTCTCGCTTGGTCAATAATCCAAGTCTTGTATTGTGAATCCCTTTCTGGAAAAGAAATGAAAGTGGCCAGTATTTTTTTTTTGTACTGTGGATCAATTATTGTGGCACAGAGGACATGATCTCTCTTTGCAGCCTTGTAATTACAGCCTAGCGAAGCATTAAGCTCTGAACTAACTCATATGCGTCTTCGTTCACACCGACAAACCTTTGCGACACCTTTATTAACTGGTCCTGGAGCAGATGCAACAACAGGATTGCTTGGCTCATCATACTGTCCTCCTTGCTGACTTTCTGTGTGAAAACTTCAAAAGGAAGTAGCATTTGTGTCACGCATTTGACTAGCCCCCATTTGTTCATATCCTTGGTCATGCTTTTCCCAGTTGCATCCCCTCCTCTTTGAAGGACATAGTCGGTGATTGCTCTGTACTGCTCAAACAGACGTTGCGATATATAGTAGGTCGAGTTACAGCGTGTTGGCACCTCCTGTATGAGGGCTTTAACCGGTACTCTATTAGCACACTGAATGATCCTTAACTTCTTCTGGGCTTTAAAAGTATGACTGAAATTAGTGCAGATGCTTCTGCAGGTGGCTAGTATATTGCTGATTATGTCTTCTTTTTGAGAAAGTTATAAACACAAACAAATCTGACAACTGGAGTTGGCAGATTTGTTTGTGTTTATAGTTTTCCTTCTCTAGTACTGCCACTTGCATATCAAATTTACAGGGGCCCTCTTCTATGTAGTAGTTCTTTTTGAGAAAGTCCTGCACAATCAGGTTGGTGCAATGTGCCACACACAGGACCCTGAAATAGCCATCATCTGTAATGGCCTTGACTATATTACTGCCATTGTACGTGGCAACAAATACAATTCTGAGACCTCTAGGTCAAAGCCATTCAAACCTTGCTTTTAAAGTCTTCCACAATGTTTGCAGCTGTATGGGATTTCTCCATGGTGAGCATTAATACTATTGCATGCCGCCGAACACCCTTAAAACTTTCTTCAGCGCTGGGACCTGCAGATAGCTGTTGCCTAATCCCCACAAAAGACATCCAGTGTGCAGTGACACATTTAAGCAGTTGCTTGACAACTGGTCCACATGTTTGTCGTCAGGTGGATAGTGTGAACAGCACTCTGCTGCATAGCTTGGCCAAGCAATTGCAGCACATCATGATGGAGCACTGGAACAGCAACTCTGACAAAATAAGTCCGGATGGAAAGCTTCCATTTCGGGCAGATGGCTGCCACAAATTATCACACTCCTTCCACAAAAGAAAAAGGGTAGAGGCCCAGCGCTAACATTTTAGCCAGCATCCCCTTATCCAAATTTGCTGTTGAGTGGTTGCATTCCTCGAGTCCCTCCTCCCTAAACATGCCCGTATTGGTAGTTTGAAGTTTTTTCTTTTGTTGTGCCACTGACACAGGCGACTTCTGGAGAGAACCATGAGGTGATAGACTCAATGCGCGTCTTGGTGGAATCACTGTATGCGGTGGTGTCTGCATCTGAGTCTTGTTCCATTTGGAGGTTGCGGATGCGGGTGATGCTGGCACCCTGCAGGGGACAGGGCTGCTTTGTGTAAAGTTGTCATCCTCTTCTTCCTTTTCACTCCTTCTATCACTGTGATCAGAGCTGCTTCCCCTCTCTCATCACCACCAGCAGCTATCTTTTAAGGTGCCCCTCCCACCATTGTGTGATGGTTTTTCATATGTGACGTTTGGCCTTCAGTGCCATAGTGTGAACCTGGCTTACCTCAACGAATACTCGCGTGGCAAATGGAGCATATTGCAATGTTATCCTCCTGCTTGCTAATCATAAAAAAGTCCCAAACTGGGGAGGAGAACTTTTTTAGTGCGCCACTGCCAATTCCTGAAGAACTGAAGGTTGGTGGGTGTGTTGTTTGCCTCTTTGCAGTGCGTACTTCGACTGAGGTAGTGGTGGATGCAGGTCTCAGTGAGGGCCTTACAAATATGGAAGCTGGTGGTGGTGGAACCAGTGCCACATCCCTCTGAGCAGGTTGAATTGGTGGGATCATTTTGATGCCCTCTGAGCCGCCTTCCATACTGACAATCACTGGCTCATTATTCTCATCACTGTCACTTTCCATAATTCTAAGGCTTTCAGGAACTTTTCTTTTCCCTTGTCTCTTGTGGCCGGTCCCTGACTTGGCCGGGGTCCAATCCATGTCTACATCATCAGAAGTGGGCCTGAAGAAAATGGAGGAGTGTCCTTTCATTTTTCTTGCTGGAGACTGTGAAGCCAATGGTTCAAGAGCTATATCTTGCTCAGCAGGAAGCTCAACCTCCTGTTCTGCTCCTACTTCAGGAAGAACTATTGCTGGCTGTGGCTCCTGTTGTTCACTTTGCTCAGTTTCCTGCAACAATTGGGTACTTTGCGGGTCAGACAAATCCAATTCAGACTCTCTGCTCATCACCATGATTGCATTGGCTGCCTGAATGAATGAATGAATGACCAACTTATATAGCACAAACAAATACCCAAAGGCATCAAGGCGCTGAAGTGGTTAGAGTGTCTGGCAGGAGCAAGGACCTCAATAATAGACAATTTACAAGGCAAAAAGCCAGGTCTTCAAGGCTTTGCGAAAAGGAAGATGTAGCTCTAGACAAGAAATAAATAGAGGAAGCGTATTCCAAAGCTTGGAGGCTGCTACCGCAAAGACTCTTCCACCCCATCTCACCATCCTGTACCTGGGGACAACTGGTCGATTTTTATTGGCAGAGCGTAGTTGTCTAGTGGGGACGTATCATTGGAAGAGATGTCTAATTCCCTCCGGTCCTGAGTTATGCAGCGCCTTATGAACGATACATAAGGCTTTAAACAGAATTTGTTTCTCTGCTGGAAGTCAATGTAGTTTCTTAATGGCAGCCGAGATTGAATGATGTTTTGGAACATCTAAGACAAGTCTTGCTGTCACATTCTGAACAAGTTGTAGCTTATTGATGGAAGCCCTATTTATGTCCAGATAAAGGGCATTGCAGTAATCCATCTTAGATAAAATCAATGCCACTGCTGCTTGCTTCCGTGCGGTAAAAGAAAGGCATGGGAATATCTTCCTAAGGGTCCTTATAAGCCAAAAGCAAGATGACACAGTCCTATTAACCTGGTGATTGGAAGATAAGTTGTTGTTAACTATGACACCAAGGTTCTTTGCTGGGTCAACAGGACAAGGACATGATCCAAGTGTTTCTGGCCACCGTGAATGGGTCCACATGGGGTGATGGTTACCAAACATCAAAACTTCGGTTTTGTCCCCATTTAATTGTAGATAGTTATTTTTCATCCAAGATGCCACCGACTTCATGCAGCTTTTAAAATTGGCGGCTGAGCCCTCCATGTCCTCTGTGATAGACACAATTAATTGCGTGTCATCTGCATAGGATATGACCTCCAGCCCAAAGGATCTGACCAGCTTTGCCAGTGGGGAGACATATATATTAAAAAGGGGAGGGCTCAGAAAAGACCCCTGTGGGACTCCGCAGAGATTGAAAGTGGTGTCTGAATAAAATTGGTCCATCTTGACTTTCTGTGACCTATCAGTTAAGAAGGAAGCCAGCAGCTTCAAGGCCGAATCTGTCACCCCGAATTTCTGAAGACGTCCAATCTGCTTTATTGACGAGATGGTATCAAATGTCGAAGACAGGTCCAATAAGATCACCAGCACAGTCTGCCCAGCATCAACCATGGTGCGAATGTTATTTACTGCAGTTATTAGGGCTGTTTCAGACCCATGGCAGCTTCTAAATCCATACTGAGTAGGATCAAGAGCTGCTGTTGTTCCAAGTAGATACTCAGCTGGGCGTTAAGATGTTTCTCCAGAATCTTGGCAGGAACCAGAAGCAGGGAGATGGGACGATAGTTTTTTAATTCTGTTGGGTCAAGATTATCTTTTTTCAGTAGGGGCTTAATGACCGCTGTTTTCCAGTTAAGAGGATAGCATCCAGAAGAGATGACCAAATTGAGCATTGCTGTGAGATAGGGAATAATAATATCCCTACCCAACCTCATCAGCTTCGGGGAGCAAGGTTCCAAAGGGGAGCCTGATTTAATCCCATCCAGAAGCTGGTCAGTCTGTTCATTTGAAAGAGGAAGAAAGGCAGACAGACAGTAATCCCTTTTTGTGCTATGAGAAGAAGTAAGGGATGAGGAATTAATACTTTGATCAAAATTGAAAGGCTGAGAGTTAAGATTCTCCAAGGAGGAGTAAATCTTAGCAATCTTGGAGTGAAAATAATTAGCCATTCCGTCACAGAAAACTTGTGAGCTCTCATTATGTGTCGAAGTCGGAGGGTTGGATAGTGAGCTAATCGAATTGAATAAATCTCTAGAAGACCATCAATTGTGTGTCTTTTGCTTTTTCGCCCTAAGTGCACCGTCTATGCCCAGACGTGGGTCCTGGGCTCACTGTGCCACTGGATTCAAGCTATCCTGGCTGATGAGGGGTAAAACCCCGAAACCGGTCCTAGGATGCTTGTTTCCGGTCCAGGGAGGACCTAGCTTGGCAGTTCGGGCTGGACTGTTCCCATGAGGCACAGGGTCAAGACTGATTTGCATATGGCCAGGTCTTAACTGGGGTGGCATGGTGAGCAAAAGAATGATTGATTTAACCCAGATCTCTTGACTGGGGGTAAATGTTTTGATTTGTTCTGCATTCCGTCCATCAATTGTGTGTCTTTTGCTAGGTAGTCCTATGGGCAGGGTGCTGTGTAGGTAAAAGGCAGAACATGTGCCTTTATTGTCTGGCATGTCCTGGTAGTGACAATCAGCCTATTTGTTTCCTCTACTGTGAGGGCTGCTCCTTCCATAGACTAACATTGGGAATCCCCTTACATGTGTTTGAATGGTAATTCCTGATCTGAAAGGAGTAGCGCTGCCAGGTTTGGTATGTTTTAGAATGGTAGTGAAAAATCATGCTTAGTGGTGTAGGTGGATTTTTTATTACTATTTTAGAAATGCCACTTTTAGAAATTGAGCATTTATCTGGTGTTTTGCAGCCTGACTCTAATCCATGTCTAGGGCAGAGTGACAGCTACACTTTGTGCATACTTTCTAGACATCCATCACACCAGAAAAGCTGGGTGCATCTGCATACTGAATGGTCTTCCTGGGCTGGGAGAGAGGGAGGTGGGGCACACTTACATTTGTATTGGCTGTGTCCTGCCCTCACACAAAGGGCTTGTTTACCCACTACTAATGTCTGGGGCCAGAGCTGGGGTTGAAAGAAGGTGTTGTGCACTTCTAAGGTTTCTTTTTAAGTGCCCCCTAGATCAAAGACATTTTGAGTATAAGTACAGGGGCTCCTACCCCATGATTTCAGAGAACTTTTGGGACTGGGACTGAACCTCTGTCAGAAGGACTTCTGTACTGCCCAAAGGACTCCTTTGGACTGCTCTTATGCTGTTTCCCTGCTGCCTGGTACCTGCTGGGAGGCCTAAAGGATTCACTGGATTGCTTTTCTGCTTGTTGCCCTGTTGCCAGCTGCTCCCTGACTGTTGGGCTCCGTAACGCATTGTGGTGATGTGAGGAAGAACCGCCATCCTGGCCCACTACATGCCTGGATGAGCTGGACTGTCACCCTTCGTTGTACTCCTAGTGTTCTCCTGGGGTTGGGCTGCCCCAGAACTGGCCATGGGATGAGATAGGGCCACCACTAGCTAGACGTCTGTACCTGAAATTTGGCTATGGGACCTTGCCTCTCCACTCATTTACTGCCAAGTGGGCATAATCCCCAAGGGATGGGGACTGGTGGCACTCGGCCTGTTGCACCTCTAAAGAAACCACCGAGCACGTCATGTTCTTCTGCCCGGCCTTTATGAGTAGTAGGCTCTGCTGGATACTTCCACTATGCTGGAATATGGGTGTCAGAGAGCACAGAGAGGCCCAAAGATGCTAAGATCGGACACCAGTAAAATGCTGATTTTTGCACTAACCAGTCATCTGATGGCAATAGGGAGAGTAAGGCAAAAAATATGTCCCTCTCTTGAGAATCAAGCCAGCGAAGATCCATGATGTGCTATAAATTTATCTCATCCTAACATCCTCAGCTTGAATGTGGTTGTTTTAAATCTGAATGGCACTGGTCACCATACAAATGTTATGCTGCTTTTATTTATTGTTTACAGATCGGAGGGGAATAGCTGCTTGCTAGGCTGCACCTAATGATTGTAAGTACAACCAAAATGTTTTGGACACTTTTGTTTTGTATGTTTTTAACTGTTTATTTGTAATTATCATTTTTGTGTGCTTTTATGGCCCTCGAGCTGAAATAAAGATCATTTGAATATATTGCAACCAACAGGATCGAACTGTAACCAACACTGTAAACTATCTACATAAGTTGTAGCCAACACGCCTAAGCTGCAAGTTACTTGTGAATATTCTGTTTACTTCACACTCAGAATGTTATCTTATTCTGTAGAGAGCTCTGAAACTCTCGGGTCATGTTTGTGCTTTATAAATCTCTCAATAAATAAACTATTTCTCAGACTGCTCTACAGTTCATTTGTCTTTTAGCATTCCACTGGAGCACACAGCGGTTGCCTTTCTTTTCTTGTCTTTCCTCCTCATCCCCACCCCAACGTGGTGTGATAACAAACTTATGTCTGTGTAAATGTTACTATTTGTTTTTGAGCCAGCGAATGTAATGTGTTAATGACAGCTGTAAGCTTCCTTTTAACAGGGTTAAGGCTTGCCCTCTGTAAATGTTTGCTTCTACTAGTTGTTATCCTTTCCCTTTTATTTCCACAGATCAGAGCCAATGTGTGTAGCGCCTGTTGTTTAGCTGCTGCCTGCACTTGAAAAATGCTGCTGATTGGGAAACGGCTAACAAATGCAGGGCAATACAACAAACTACTATACCACCAAGGGTCAGTAGATATCAAAACCATGGCACATATCCCAACAATACAACATGAGACCATAAAGAAATGTGATGGTGCTTACAGTTATTCCACTATCCTTCAACAACCTGACCACCTGCATATTAGAGTTTAGACTGGTTGAGGAATCCTCACACATACTTTTATGGCATGCTTCATCATAGGCAACCTCAGCCCACCCTCCTAAAATGAAACTATTCAGCGTGGGCTCAATACACTAATTTACCTGGGTGCCAATCTCTAACTCACTTGAGATATTTGAGTAGTCACACATATACCCGAGTACGAGATGGGACTTAAGAGAGTTGGGTCAACCTTCCTTTGTGTATATTTTGAACACAACAATCTAGACATCTGGGGCTGTATCATGATGGGCCGACTGCCTGCTTTTGTGCGCAAAGTGTCTAATTTTCAAACATATGTCTGAGAATTTTTACAAATGAGTGCATGATCATTAAACAGAACAAGCTGGAAACAGATAGCATGGATTGCTTCTTTCTGTTTCTAACTTGTTCTGTCTAAAGTTCATGCATTAACTGGAAGAACTTCTACACAAAAAAAGCTTGCCCCATCATGATACAGCCCCTGGTGAAACAAAAGGAAATGAGGCCTGAGAGACTTTTCAACCTAGCACCTAATCAGATATCTAGAGACTTAAAGAAAGGTGAAATGTATTGCACTTTTAAAAAGAAAAAAGCTGCGTTCCATTTTAAAGAACAAAGTTACTGTAATACTTTTCTCAACATGTCTCCTCTTTAAAGCCCAAAAAGCTGACTTTCTCTTCTTAAAATGGTTATTATTTAGCTTTTGTTTTCTGCATTATGCGTCCACTTCTTAGGCCCCGATTACAATTGCAGGGTCATCATCATCATCATCAGCTTTATTCGCATTATTTAAAATGCATAAAAGTATATATAAAAGGCAGTTGAAATCATCCTAAGTAATACATAATTAATCATAATATTTAAAATATTTTTGTCCAATAAAAATGATCCAAACAATAATGCAAGGTCCAAATATCCAATTCTTTAAATTTAAAATACAATATGCAATTCATATAAAATGCTATCTTCATCAATTGATCACATATTTTTCAAACTATTTTAAAGCTTATTGCAATAACTCCAGTTTTTTATAGCAGCCCAAAAAAATGATGCAGTTACATAGCATACATACGGGGTTTCCCATTGTTGAATGAGTTTTAAGGCTGCGCGGTGATGTTTCAGGCAAAAGTTTGGTAATAGTGGAGCGATAAATGTTTTCCGCTCCTGAATATAGAAAGAGCAGAAAAAGAGAAAGTGCAAAGTTGTCTGTGTGGAGTTTCCATCACATGGGCATAAAGGGAGCTGAGTAATAGAAAAGAGGTTTGCAGGGTAGCTCCACATAAGTGGAATTTAAATGAAACCTAGTTAAGATAAAACAATGCTGCGGACTCTCAACAAATGACAAATAGGAGCTAGAGCCATACATCACATGGGGCAGTTCCAGATATGCCCTTGTAGTTTTTTTCCCTTATTGCTCTCCCTCCTATCATCTGTGCTTTTTGCCAAAAAAATCTCCTTGAGTTTCGATTTTGAAAATTTGCCACATAAGCTTGGGGAATCAAAGATTTTTCCTAACCCTAAAGAAATTAGAGTCGAGGGAACAGGCCGCACCCATGAGATGCTCTAATTCAGTATATCTTTTAATACTGATTGACTAAATTCAACTGAATCTCTTTTCGATATTGCAAGCCACAACAGGAAGGGGGCCAGTCTAATGGTGTCAGTAATATACGGTAGCCCCAATTCTGTATGACAGACATAATTGGAGCAAGAGCGCGGCACTGAGATTAACCTCTTACAGACACCATTCTCTATGCGTTGCAATACGGAGATATCCTCCATACCCCAGATTGCTGCACCATAGGTTGCAATGGATACAGCTTTAGCTAGGTAGATTTTTACCATTTCATGGACTGATTTAGAACCTAGCTTTTTTGCAAAACTAAATATAGCAGCTATGCTTTTCTCCATAAGGTTTGCTCTATTTGCTATCATGTCCTTCCAGTTTAATCTGGAATAAAAGAGAACTCCTAGGTACATAAAGTTCTCCACCCGATCTATTCTTTTTTGCCCTATTGAAAATTTCACCCACTTCTTTGATTCATCACCAACAACCATTACACAGGTTTTTACTTAATTTACATATAAATCCAAATCCGCCATAAATGAGGTATACTTCTCTATGAGATTCTGCAATACCATTGGTGTTCTGGCTAGTAAAACAGTGTCATCCGCATAGAGAAGAACTTGGAGCCTGAGAGATTCCACGATAGGGGTATCCATTCCGGTCTCCATCAGGACCTCATTTAGCTTGTTGGTATAAAGAGCAAATAAAAAGGGGGCAAGGAAACATCGCTGTCTTACACCTTTTTCTATATTGAAAGACTTTGAACATTCACCCTGTTTCCCATATTGAACTGCAGCTGTAGCTCCCGTATACAGTTGTTTTATGAACATAATTATTGCAGGCTCCACTCCCGTATCTTCCATATTGGACCATAATTTACTGTGTGCCACACAATCAAAAGCTGCAGACAAATCCATACAGGCCATACATAGTTGGCCCTTCTTTGCTATTGAAGATTTCGCGCCCAGCAGTGTTAAATTTAAACATTGGTCTATTGTGCCCCTTCCCTTTCTAAAGCCATGTTGAACCATAGTAAGGGACTTTTTTTCCATTACGCACTCTTCCAGCCTATTTAACAGTAACCGACCCATTAATTTGGCTGTACAAATAATTAGGGAAATCGGTCTATACTTTTTTGGATTATGGCCATCCCCTTCTTGAAAACAGGAATAATTAAAAATTGTTTCCATGAGGGTAACTGACCTGTTTTAGCTATTGCATTGAAAACGTTCGTCAGCAGTGGAGCCCATATTAATTTGTTTAAAAGAAAAATATCAGCAGGGAATCCCATCTGGGCCAGCAGCTTTCAAAGAAGGTGTTTGCGAAAGAGCAAGGTCTATTTTCTCTAATTCAAAAGAGAGATTTGGGCAATCTTCTAGGGGAGTCCAAGCTATAACAGAAGAGTTACTATTATTTTTTGGGAAAAATCTTCTCAAAATGTAAAACCCAAATATCTTCCTCAATATATACATCTAATGAAGGTTCTCCCGCTTCTGCAAGAAATGGGGCGTTAACCACCTTCCAGAATTCTTTACTATCATTTCTTGCTGAGACTTTTCTCAAATTTGACCATGCTTCCTCTCTAAGTTGTTTCTTCCTAATATCTCTAGCTTTTTTTTATAATTTAGGCGTTGATTTTGAATAAGAGCATTATCTCTAGGGCTCCTAGAGAGCAATTTTTGTCAAACCAATGGATTGATGGGCGTTTTTTTAAAGAAAGTATATGGGTTATTTGCTGCCTGATTCCTAAAAGAATTTTCCCAAAAGCCCCCGCCACCTGCTTAGAAAGAGCCGTCTCATCCAAGCACACCAGAAAATAATTATTATTCGTGGAAAGTATTGTTGTGAGTAGCTTTTCAGGTTCTACATTTTCCCATTTGAGAATGTAACCATTTTTTCTTGCTTACATTTTTGTTGGGGCTGTCTTCTCTGCCACCTTTTATATACCTTTCAAGTGCAAGTTACAAAGGAGAGGAACATGATCGCTAAAGCCCGTCGGCTTGATCTGTATATTTTTTACGCTATCTAACAGATCAACCGAAGTAATTATGTAGTCGATTGTTGAGCCTCGGGCTGCAGTTTGAAAAGTACAGTCCATCAATCCAGACTGCGGATTTATCCTATTTCTTATTTCTAAGTTCCAAATCATCAAGAGCCTATTCAGCACATTACCATAATTAGTATGGCTATAATGAGTAATAGGATCTCCATTACAGTCAGTTACTCCACAGAGCGGGGAGTCAGCTGTCAGACAACCTTTACTGTTGAAATCACCAACACATATCATTTTAAGAGGTTTAGGATGGAGATGCACAAGGTCATCAATTGCCCTTCGAAGTTCTTCTGCCATTGAAGATGGATTTTTAAAGTTGTTATTATAATAATTAATTATCCTTATGTCTCCCCTTGTTTGCCCATTACATAACAAGGCGTGAATATAGGGAGAAACATTCCGAAATGTTAAGATTTTAAAAGAAATAGTATTGGCTGTTAATCTCAGTAATCCTCCTTTTGCCCTTCTTATTCTTGAAGGGATTGTTGGAGTGTGATATGAATGATAGACATTCAGATATATAGGTCCCACCTCCCATGTTTCCTGAATACAGATAATATCTGGGGGACTCTTTGAAGGGCTGTCCGAGGCCCCGACAGCACTATCCTTCTGTGGCTTCTTCCTGGCTGGGGTGGGACTTGGTCCCCCAGCAGGATTCACACACGGCGCGGGAGGCGACGTCCCCCTCCCGACACCAAAAGATCGGCTCCTCTCTCCCGCAGCACGGGCCATGTGCGAACGTGCCCGTGCCGTGCCAGGGCAAAGCCCGGGCCAAGGGCGGGCCCATCAAAGCCTGTCGGAGCCCAGAAGAGGCTGGGCTGGGCCCCCCCTCTAATGTCTGTGATCCAGGGTGATACCAAGGTACAGAGGACGACCATCAGCATAGGGGAGAGTCTAGACTCCATCTTTAAACACCTCAATTCATAGGGTACTGTTAAACTTTTTTGCCATTACTGATTTGTGTTGATCGGAATTTGGCCCCCAGTGATTATTGTTGGCCTGAAGGGAGAGAAGAAGCTTTTTGTGTGTGTCCTTGTTGGGCAAAATAAGAGTGGACTAAGCGGACTGAGAGTGGGCAATCCTTTTTTAAACCTTGATGGGCGCTAATAAATAATTAACCACGAAAACCTGCTGCACTATACCTTGTGCCTTCTTCCTTTTCTTTATAACTTAAGCACTTGGTTCCAACACACAATATGGGCAAACGTAAGGCCGGTGAGGTAGCTAAAAGCAAAACCTTACCAAAAAAACAAGGAGGATAGGGAAGGTGAAGGAAGGGCCCCCACCAAAACTGCAAACATTGGCAGACATCAACCATTTAATTGAGGAAGTGGAACATCTTTTAAGTACAAATGAGAATAAGGGGAAGTGTCTTCCACCAAAGGTCCCTGCCATGTTCAGGAGAATAAAAAGCTGCAACCAATCAGATGTAACCGCTGACCCACAAATGACAAGTATAGATCCTAAGGGAATCCTGGAACTTTCTGATAGTATGATCGCTAGTGAAGATAAGGACAAAGCGAGTAGCTTTGAGGGAAAGGCAGTCACTGGGTGTTCTTTATATCCTAAGATAAATATAATTGCAAATGTTCCATGTCATAATCGCTTTGATATGCTACAGCTGGAGGATGAAACTCAAGCAACTCCAGTCCAACAGGATCCAACATCAGAGAAGAATCAAGCCTTGCCTATCAAGGATATTATTACTATCCCCGATGAGAGTAATTGTTTTAACATATTGGAAGCTAAACTGGACCAGCTCAAAGATCTAGTTATTACATTGTCAGTCCAAGTGACCACGTTGTTAAATAAAACCTGCTCTTGTGACCAAGATGCTGATGGTAAAAGGGGAGTACAAGAATCTGGGTCAGCAGACCAATTAAGTAGTAACTCCAATACATCTTTGTGTAACATACCGCAACAGGTGCCTATCACAAATTGTAGTAAATTACGCCATGGAACAATGACTGTTTCCCGAAAGCCGCAAAATAGATCTAAACTGGCAGTGGGCAAAAGCCCTGAATCTTTGTATTTGTACAACCATCCGGACTACACAAAGCATGAACCATTGCCTTCTCATGTTTTAAAATGGCAGTAGGAGTCACTGCAATGAGGGGTGTCTAAATCAAGTTGACACCCCAGGATTTTTCCATCCTCCGCATCCCTTGCAGTTGAGACGATCATGTAGCAAAAGCTACCCGGCACCATCGCAGAAAATGATACCCACTACTCCCCTTCAATCAATTTATATGACCCAGGTACCAAAGTTGAAGCCAAATTCTTATGAGGATACTGATGGTATGACCAATAAAGTAATTCACTGGCTAAGGATTGAGCGGAAATGTCTTTCCGGGATAAGATCTGACATTGTGCATGTCAAACGGTATACGTCTAGCCAAGCAGCGTATGATTACATACAAGTTTTTTTAAAGTGAACATTTTTGGCCAAAAGTCTTATTAATTTTGAACTACGCACCTCCCACCTTAATGGGAAGGCATCACCCCCGCCAGTTGAGACCCAAAGAGAGCCTGTTCCGGAGCAAACAAATCTGGAAGAGGTTGATTGACTAATGCATAATCCCCAAATGAACCCTTGTAAGCTTCCCCTGTGTGCACCAGACAAAATATCTGTTTCAAACCCGAATGTTTTGGAAGTGGGTTGTATGCTGGGGGACAATGAAGGGTTAAATACAATTGCTATTGGGACAACTGAATCATCTGTTAATTATGCTATAGATAACAACCCTGAATTCATGGATGGTGTCAAGGCAGCTAGAACCAATATACATTATCTAAAAAGGAGTCGCAACACCATCACTGAGCACAGGGAGTGTGCTAGGATGACTAGAGTTAACACATTGAGTATCCCCGGGGAGAGGTAATACCAACTCATGTGATAAGATAGGCCCTAATGTGATACCAACGATTATATTAAAAGGCGGGTGCACCGGATTAAATTGCTCTCCACCAACTAATAGACTACTATGTTGGAATGTAGCCGGGCTGGGACATAAGTTGATTGACCTGGAAAGGCTATCCTATATATCAGAATACGATATCTGTCAATTTCAAGAAACTTGGGCAACAGAGAAGGTATTTATAAATGGGTATACCACTCTCAGTATAGATGCAAAACCAACTGAGCAATTTGGGAGAGAGATTGGTGGCCTCATGGTTTTAATCAGGAATGGATGCATTATTACACTTTCACAAATGACTATTGATAGCCTTGATTTAATGGGAGTTATTGTCACCTTTTCAACAGGATTTAGTATAGCTATTTTTAATATTTATGTTATAACCTTAAGGGGATCTGATAAATCCTTTACCCTGTTACTTCTAGAAGAAGTTTTGGACAACGTCAAAGCCAAGCCAAAAATTATTGCTGCAGGGGATTTTAATACTTCATTTGAACCCTCTGAGGAACTAAATGAGATTACAAGATTGGAAGATGAAATATGGGGTATCCCTACATTAGCAGGTGAGCCAAAGAAAAAAATTCCCTCCAATCTTGCATTACAACTAGTATCATTAACAATTAGCAGGGGGCTTAGAGTATGCAACGGGCGTACTGCTTCCGATCCTAACAGATCGCAACATTCAAAAGAGGAAATTGCACTAGTATAATCGATTACGTATGTTGTTGATCTGAGATTATGGCCACTTTTGGTTGATATGTCAGTTGCAATGCGTCTTGATAGTGATCATAACTCCTTAGAAGTGACTCTGGAGGGTGATTTGTTGAGACAAGGAAAACATTTTTGTACAACTACTGTGCCTGCTCCCCTTGTAACAAAAAAACGCTGATATGTTTCATGGCCAAATGTAATGTCCAATCAAGAACTATATAGACGGATCTATAAATTTGTAGTTAAGCATTTGGAGGGATATGTGGGACTTAGTGAGGAAGAAATCCCTATTTTTAATATGCATGTTGGCTTATTTGAAGAGCTGAGAGCAGTCCTTTACAAGAAGGTCCCCAGTGCGAATTTGAACCCTGCTAAGAAAGAAAAATGGTTTGATGAAGGTTGCAAAATAGCAAAAACATCGCTAAGAAAGGCTGCAATTGAGGGTGTCTGGGTTAGGATTAGTGAAGCAAGATCCATCTTCAAGGGAGCCCTGACAAAGGCAAAGAGAAGTTGGGATAATAATCTTTGGCAGAAAATTTTGGACGCCAGCAAGATTAATGACATTAAATTATTTTGGCACCTCGTGACCGAAACAAAGGCAGATAAGTCTAAACCACATAATTATAATATCTTACCTGATAAATGGGTGTCACACTTCTCTACCCTTTATGCGCCCAGGGACCTGCATGATTTAAGCATTAGTACTGATAATTCTGATGCCTTTGTAGCCCTGGACCCTACCACTCTGATAATTTTAGTATTGATGACACAAGTAGAGCGATCAACTCCATAAAATCTGCCAAAGCTCCTGGCCCGGATAAAATTCTGGGAGATTTATATAAATCCGAACCCCTGATCTGCAATAGCAGTGGGGAGTATGGTACCGGATTCCTGGCTCGGGGCTGAAATCGTAGCAATTTATAAAAAGGGAGAAGCAAGTGATCCATCAAAATATAGGCCTATTAGCCTTATTGATAATGCCCAAAACATTTTTGCTGAACAGATTCTGGAAAGGCTTCTTGACTGGGTGAATACAAATGAAATAATGTCCCCCCTTCAGGACAAAGGTTAGCACAATAGACAAGATTTTTAGATTTTCTGTTTTATATTGGCAATATGTTCTCTTATAGAATCAAAAACTTTATGTGGCTTTTATTGATCTTAGTGCAGCGTTCAATTTAATCCCAAGACAAAGATTATGGCAAACTTTAATTAAAAGGGGGCCCCTGGTAATTTAGTACATTTAATGAATAAACTACATACAAATAATTATGCCCAAGTCCGCTGGGGCCCAAATGGAGAATTAACAGAACGTATCCCTATTGAAAGAGGAGTCTGACAGGGCTGTGTTTTGACACCCACTTTATTTTCTATATACATTAATGATGTGGTAGCACTCCTAGAGCAATGTAGGAACGATTTACCGGCCCTGAACAGCAAGAATATTCCCATCCTTTTATTTGCAGACGACTCCCTTTTGACCTCTAAAACACCCATGAGACTCCAGATTAGGTGTGGGCAGAGAACTCCGCTCCGCCAGCGGAGCGGAGTTAGCCAGCCACCCCCGCCCCCTGGCCCGGTCCCTGCTTCTGAATGCAACCAGGCCGGAGAGTGCCTCCCTGGGCCCCGATGGACCCCTGTCCCCAGCGCCCGGACCCTCAGATGGCTTGCAGGACCGGGGGGCTCCCGCACCCCGGGGCCCGCCAGACGGAGCTCGAGCCCCGGTCCCAGCTTCCGAACCCTAGCCAGGCCGGGGAGAGCCTCCCCAGGCCCCAGTGGACCCCTGTCCCCAGCGCCCAGACCCTCGGATGGCTTGCAGGACCAGGGGGCTCCCACACCCCGGGGCCCGCCGGACGGAGCTCGAGCCCTGGACCCCGTCCCAGCTTCCGAACCCTAGCCAGGTCGGGGAGAGTCTCCCTGGGCCCTGGTGGACCCCCGTCCCCAGCGCCCGGACCCTCGGCTGGCTTGCAGGACGGGGGGCTCCCGCACCCCGGGGCCCGCCAGACAGAGCTCAAGCCCCGGGCCCGGTCCCAGCTTCTGAACCCTAGCCAGGCCGGGGAGAGCCTCCCCGGGCCCCGGTGGACCCCAGTCCCCAGCACCCGGACCCTAGGATGGCTTGCAGGACCGGGGGGCTCCCGCACCCCAGGGCCCGCCGGACGGAGCTCGAGCCCCGGGCCCGGTCCTAGCTTTCGAACCCTAGCCAGGCCGGGGAGACCCTCCCCAGGCCCTGGTGGACCCCCGTCCCCAGCACCCAGACCCTCGGCTGGCTTGGAGGATGGGGGGGCTCCCGCACCCCAGGGCACGCCTGACGGAGCTCAAGCCCTGGGCCCGGTCCCAGTTACTGAGCCCTAGCCAGGCTGGGGAGAGCCTCCCCAGGCCCCGGTGGACCCCCGTCCCCAGCGCCCCGACCCTCGGCTGGCTTGCAGGACGGGGGGGCTCCCGCACACGGGGGCCGCCGGACAGAGCTCAAGCCCCGGGCCCGGTCCCAGCTTCCGAACCCTAGCCAGGCTGGGGAGAGCCTTCCCGGGCCCCGGTGGCCACCGTTCCCAGCGCCCGGACCCTCGGCTGGCTTGCAGGAAGGGGGGCTCCCGCACCCTGGGGCCCACCGGACGGAGCTCAAGACCCAGGCCCAGTCCCAGCTTCCGAACCCTAGCCAGGCCGGGGAGAGCCTCCCCGGGCCCCGGTGGACCCCCGTCCCCAGTGCCCGGACCCTCGGCTCGAACCAAGGTGGGTTAAGCCCAGG